>OZ038476.1:35691304-35737593 GCA_964036315.1 Acanthosepion esculentum | reverse complement strand
TTATAATTTTGTGCATCATTTGCTGTAAATTTAATGATTCACTTCTAGTGTTTATTTCCAATTTAAGTACTTTATTTTAAGTACTTTTATTCCCAAATAATATTACCTCTGTTCTATAGCAGTTGTTACATTTAGTGCAAGAAAGATGAATACAAATATACTGTTAGTTAACTAAGAAGGAAGAAGGATTCACCAGGTATTTACATGAAAATGCATTGTTTTTGAAATGTGAAAACAGTTATAATACATCTCTATATAAAGTTTTATTTAGTATATTTTAATATAAAAATTCTATTAAGTATATTTTAATAAAATAGACATTAATTATATTTTAATATAAGAAGGACATCAAGAATATTTTAAATAAAAAGTCTATTAGTATATTTTAATATAAAAGTCCTAATTGAAACAACTGCTTTAGTTTTCTTTCTTTCACCATACGCTCAGTTTTAGACCCACTGGAGTGACAGTGTGTAATCAATTTCTAGTTTTTCCTCAAATTAGATCATTTGCAGTGGTGTGCAGTAATATGAATCTATTTTGGGGGTGTATAATGAAATTTGTTTGGCTTGAAAAATATTGCATCATCCGTGATTGCATCAGATTTTATCACACCCAGACACTATTGTCCTGACTGTTGATTAGTTGTCCTACAGCCATTGTCTGTGATGGATGTTACTCCAAGGAAGTGTACAAAAACACTCCTGATCTAAATCTAATTAAGAATCTGTGGTCAAGTAGAAGTACTAACATGTACACTGGGTCATGTTTCATTGGATAAATATGAAAAAAGTAAATAATAATGGAATTATTCATTTTGTTTCAATTAATTTGCACACGGTATATATCAGATATAAAAAAAAATATTAGATATATTTTAATACAAATGCATATTAAGAATGTTTCTTTATAAAAAGCCTATGAAGGAGATTTTAATATAAAAAGCCTAATAGTATATTTTGATAAAAAGTATTCTATTAAGTCTGTCTTAATATACAGACTATTAAGTATAATTTTATATAAAAAAAACGTTTAAAATATATTTTTACATGAAAAGCCTATTTACTATATTTTAATATAAAAGACTTAATCAGTATATTTTGATATAAAAATCTCTGTTAATATTTTAATATAAACATCTCAGGTATATTCTAATATAAAATATTTAACAATACATAAGGAAAATAATTTCCACTGCTTTTCCATTGTAAATAATTTCTTAAGTATTTTTTGAGTCAGTAATTTGAAGAATATTTCTGAGAAAAAAATATAATGCAAGACAGTGATAAGAAGTAATAAAAAAGTTTTGCTCGATATGTCAGCATATAGATTGACCCATTATTATTGAAAATCGTTAGTAATGTATTTCTGCAGTAAAAAATCATTTTTAGTGTTCTCCAATATAAAGTCTCTTATAACCAGTCTAAGGTTGCATGCAATATATGAAATGGTGCTGAAAAATTCTCAGACTGACTCAGATAGGATTAAAAAAATATTAGCCTGTCTGGTCAGATTTTGAGAAGTTAATTTGGCTACAAAACATTTCACTTCCCTCTTGTATTTATATTGTAGGAGAAAGCTTAAGACATTACAATTAAGCAATTTCAAATATAATATTTAAAAGTTGACCATTTATATAAGATCCCTAACTGGAAGAAGTTTGATCATGTGATAGGCTTAGTTGAATTAATCCAAAAATTTAGAGGAAAATACATAAATACATGCATATATCTTTCCAATATTAAAACTGTTGTCCAGCATGGACATAAAAAAAAATGCAATATTGGCCCTCCTATATGGTAGGGAATGCTGGACAGTCTCCTGACAGATGAAGAAGGGACTTGAAGCAACAGAAATGTAGTCCTACAGAAGGATGATGAGAATACCATGGACTGAACATATGATCAAAGATGAAGTTTTAAGGAAAATTAAAACAAAAAGGCCACTTACAATTTTAAGGAAAATAGAAACAAAAAGGACATTTAAAATCATAAAGGGACAGTTGAAATTTCTGGAGTGCATAATGAGGAAAGAGGGCATGGAAAATTTGACACTCACAAGACATTTTGAAAGCAACAGAGACAAGACGAAAGAAGTGAATAATCTGTCTATTGAGTGTATATAAATGATTGTCAGAACAGAGATTTTTATCAGGAATAGCATATAAAGACAAACCTTACTAAGATTCATTCATTGATTCATTTTCTCTAACTTATTAACTTTTGGCAGGTTATTTAAAGCTAGAAAATAAGTTTAGATTTTAAATTTTTTCTTGATTCTGGAGATAATAATGATTTAGTGATACAAGTCTTACTAATTAACCCATAGATATGGGAGATGAAGAGGTGGATTCACACATTTCCCAAGGGTATTTGCATATAAGTGAATATAACGATACCAACGGAAATTGTAACTCAGCTCTCCAATTAACAATTCTGAGCCATTATCCATTACACCAGCCACACATCCAAGCTTACAGCATCTGGTATTCCCACTTACTAAGAGCTACAAAGGGTAGGAAGTTGTGGAGAGATATGATCATAAATGTCCTGAAGGAACATAGAAGAAGAATACAGCTTGGACATGATAGTAATGACAAAAGAAATAATAAATTATTGATTTTAAAAATGCAAGACAGATTAATTACTAAAGAAATACACCACAAATAAATTGAGGAAACGTAAATAATTGACTACAGAAATGTGTATGAAAGAATAGCATTGCAAATGATTTTGTATAAAAAAATGCACAACAATTCATTTATAACAGAAATGGTTCCGTTTTAACAGCCGTCAAATTTATTACTTGGGAGAGAAAAAAAAAAAATGAAAAACTCTATCTCTAAAAACTAAAAACTCACTTCCAAAGATGTGAAAATTTCTGCTTGTTCATGTGTTTTCACAAATAAGCGTTTTTGAATACAGGTACAACAATAGCTTTAAACGTGACAAACCAGAGACACGATTGCCGCGGCACTCTGAACCAAAAATCAATATTTCATTATTATCATCATTCACTTTAACAGCCATTAATTTATTGACCTGGTAGGTTTTTATATGCTGCAACAAAATGCAATCAAAAGTATCCAATCAAAATACAACACGACAAATCCGTTTCAAATACCCAAATAATGTGGCACTGCAAAAATTGTTAATATCCTATTTTTCGCACTCTGAAATCATGTCCACTGCTAAAGGGAAAATTGCTTATTCAGTCCAGATTTTGCTTTGTTATTATGTTTTGCAGCTTAGCAGAATGGTAATAAAAGCCTCTTTAAGAATATGTGAAAAGAAAATATTTTGATGTGTAGAATTCTTTTAGAGTTGGCATAAAATTTATAGTAAAGCCAGTGTGGCAAAATATGCAAGAAACACATAGTTAAAAATGGTTTCAAGTGAGTGAAGTGTGTCGGTCACAACGGGAACTGTCCCTCTTTGAACCTTGTGACCTGGTTATACAGAATCACAAAGAACTGTGTGAAATAACAGAAAACACATCACTTGAGGACTTTCAACAGCAGCAACAACAAAAATGGATTGCACATACAACTTTAAAATATTATAATTATAACTAATTATGACTACTTCAAGCCACTATCAGTACTGAAAAGAACAATAACAGCTAGTTTTTTTAAATCATTTCACCCCAAGCAAGGCAATAAAGCCACTAAGACAGGAGTTGACTTGAGAAACTTATTTTCCTGAAAAATTGTTTTAAGAGAAAAATTTTATAATCTCAACCAAAAGCAGCACTGATGCAGAAAGTTTCCTTATAAGGAAATATCTAATATTACTATTTCTATTGCTATATATATATATATATATATATATATATATATATATATATATATATATATAGCAATAGAAATAGTAATATTATATATATATATATATATATATATATATTAAATATTGTATATGAATACAGCCATATTTTGCTTAAACATACTTTATTAGATAGAACAGACATGGTTGTGCCTTTTGATTGGCTTCTCCTGGAGTTAAATAATTTGTTTAATATTTGGTGGAAATTTATAAAAGAACTTGCCAAAATTGTGTTATGTTCCAAGTACTTTTAACCATCATTAGTCATTTTTAAGGAAATAAAGTAGAAATTGAGATGCCTGTGGATCATTTATGCTGTTAATAGTCTAGGGGTTTGAAATGAACATGGGTTCATTTGCTGTGGCGGTGGAATAAATTATAGTATCTTGTAATCAAACTGACAATATGGTTCAAACATATCTCCAAGGAACCATATTCACAATTTCAATAAGTTTCTTTACAAGTTTTCACCCAACATCAAATGAATTATTTTTGTCACTAGGAGAAACTCACCAAAAGGCAGAAACAAACATAGAATATGTATATGTATGTATAATTGTGTATTTACACATCAGTCTTTCCTGAATGCAGGTTTCATTGAAAATGGCTTCTATTAAGTTTATTTTATTGTATTTTCCTTGTGTGCAAACAAGAAATTTCTTTTTTGGACCTAGAGTACAGAGAAATTTTCCAAATGACTGTTTCTTCCAAATGTTTTAATAGAAGCTCTCATAATAAAAACCCAGAAAAACTTTAATGGCACCAACTACAATCACAGCTATAGTCTATATATCAACAACCTACACACCATTTTCAATGGTAGAACTAAAATCCTTGAAAACAGCTGACTAATGGAATAGAAATAGACAAAAGTCATAGTAATGAATTTATTATTATTATTTTGACAGTATATATATATATATATATATAGGCTCCTGAAAAATTAATTTTGGTTGAGTTCTCTGGGGAAGGAAGTGTGGGTTTGTAAACAGTGACTATTAAGGCTTATATAGCAAGACTCTTCGGTAAAGCGAATTGAGTCCTGTCAGTAACTGTGTGTTTATCTAAAAATAAATACACTAAAATTCACCTTCATCCCTGCCGTGCGCCGACGGCATAGTGGATCGAAACCCGACTGAATTGGCGTCAGTCGGGTTTCGATCCTAGCTAGAGGCAACCAGACATCTAGCTACATTGAAGAGCTTTGATACAGCGAAACAGTCTGTCTGTGGATGACAATTATATATATATATATATAGTTCCTCACTGTTTGGTACAACTTGAGTATTACTGAATTGTGCTCTATTTTACAAACACACACACACACACACACATATATATATATGACAAAGATTTTTTTTACTTAACAAGTTTCTGCAAAATTTCAAATCAGAAGATAAATTAATTTTATTTATTAACTAGATGCATTTATATATATATATATATATTTATGTTGTCATCCACAGACAGACTGTTTTGCTGTTTCACAGCACATCAGTGTAGCTAGACATCTGATTGCATCAAGCTTTGATTGAAACCTGACTGATTTGGTATCAGTTGGAGATTTTACTCCTAAGCCATTGGTGCATGACAGGGATGATGGTGAATTTAGATGTATTTATTTTTAGGAAAACACGCCATTGACAGGAGAACTCGATTCGTCTTAACGAAGAGTCTTATATAGCCATTGTCATTTTCATGAGAATCAACTAAAAATATGGAGCAAACATTTCAGAGATGACCATACTCATTTAATGTGTCAACAGACATCATATATATATATATATATATATATATATATATATATATATATAGTCTTAAGGTGTGCTATGGGATAAAGTGCTCAATATCAGAGATAGAGTGTGTGTAAATATAAAAGTGAAGATTGAAGTCAACACTTAGAGGCAACAGGATGTTTCATGCTAGACACAATCGCCAGGTCACCTGATTGCATCTAGCATGAAACAGCCTGTCGTCTCTAAGTGTTGACTTCAATCTTCACTTTTATATATATATATATATATATACCTAGTTTGAAGATCATATTGAAGCAAAAAAACAATATTTAGCTAATATAAGGCGCAAGAGGGTTACTGAGTTAGTTTGTTGGGTGGACATAAGTGAAAGTGTAAATTATGAGCTATATATAAGAAAGATAATGCTTGACCATAGACTTGAAAAAGTTAAGATAATAATGTTTGGTGAAGCATCCTCTTGAGAATCTGTTCCCCAAAGCTGTTCTTGGGAAAAACCTCAGGAAGATGCTGTTTGAGTTGAACTTCTTTCTTACCAATTGAATACAATGGGAATGAGGGTGATTCAAACTTGTGCATATGATATGGTGAGTCCAAGCTGTAAGAGTCTGAGCTGATGGAACTAAGGAATATATCTTGTCTGAATATTTGCCATGTCTAGCAATAGAGTAGTGACAGGCTTGGGATGTTTCATCTGTGGGCAGGTGAAAAATACTTTACCACCTACAGTTACTCAACTAGGATCACCTGAGAGACTCCATAACTGATTCCAATCTGAAGAATTATTTATATAGATTGAACACAACCTGGAAGGATGTTAACCAAAACTGATAAAACATTTCAAAGCAGATTGACCAAACCTCATGTGAAATTTGATGCAGGGATATTGCTTAAATTTATCAGTCATCATAAAGATCACAGATATTTCAATGCAACATTAGAAAACATCACTTAATAGCTGAACCCAAGATGATCAGTGGCAGACTGACTCAGTTAACTGGATATCAATAAACATGAGCTGCATGTATATTTCTAGTGAAGAGCACAATTATAGAATTACATTATTGAGAAACATTCAAATACCGACACATGTATGAGAAAAGGTTTAGAATTTAGACTTTGAATAAAAAGTTTTGAAGATATGCAAAATCTGAATTATAATGCAAACAGTGAAGATTAAATTCTTTAAGGCAACAGCAAATTTCGCTCTATTACAAGACTGAGGTAAGGTGATATTTTTGATATTCTAAATATTAAAAGCCGTGCATATTGTCTGATCTAGAAAGGCCCAAAAGTAAAGAATTTCTATTTTTACATTTGGAATAACATATCATTTTTTTTAAAACCTTCTTTTTCAGTTTTTTTATAATTACATCAATCAGAGCAATTTGTTCCAGTTTGAAAATTTTTCTCTTTTATTTTCAGTTAATTTCTTGTAATACCTTGACAACCAAGAAGTGAAGCCAAAGGCAAATGGCAATGATGAAAGGTTTTGAAACCTGAGTTGCAGATTTTAGTTATTTTTGAATTTATGTTTAATAACAGTCTGACCTTCCATACTTAAGTAATGATAGCTCATGGCAAAATTTAAATTTAAACTCTGGTACCTCTTGAGGTGGATACAATTGTTTTCTGTACTTCTGGACAAAAAACTTTTATTCATATAAATTCATAGCATCATTATTGAGTCATCATATTATTTTTTTCTGATTTTCTATATCTTTAAATCAATTTTAAATAAATTCTATATTTAATCATAAATAAATCATGTTTTGATTTTCTAAATTTTTTGAGGAAATTTAAAAAATATTTTGAACTTTTTAAAAGAGCTGATTAAATAAATTCCCATAATGCAAAGCATTTGTTTGAAGATGACAAGAGATTATGTGGAATATGCAGAACTTCCTACCCCACTTTCAGGATCATTTAATGCTTCACATTTGCAACATGAGGATAGATAATGATGTCATTCAGTAAAATCACCAATCAGCTTTCTTGGCCAGAGAAAAGGACTTTTCATCATTCAAATGTATGTATCTCTTCCATCTTTACATTCTGAAATAACTTATGCATCAAATACAGTTACTATGCATCCACTCTAAGAGAATTGGTTTCAATCCTGCTATGACTGCAAGATACTTTCCTCTCCTCATTTTTTAGGCAAAAGCACACAAATGCATGCTGGGATTATTTTCTAGCTAATTAAGCTGATTCTTGGTTTCATCTGACTCAGTCCTGGTCTGTCTTGACTTGAAGTCAGAATGCTACACTCATTTGTTCAAACTTGCTCTTGTGTGTCAACCCCAATTCTTAGTTTGTGAACTTTTTACCATATTACTGTTGCTTTGCCTTGCATATATTGGCTGCTTACTTTGTATTATCTTTTACCCTGTTCTTTTCTTTTCTTTATTTTGTCATTGCAAACTTCATCAATTCTGCTTGTTGGGTAGTTCTTATTTTATTAATTCCAACTGAAAGTAGTACCGGATTCTTGGTAAGGAAATGGTTAATATTATCATTACCACAGAAAGCCTGAGAAAATACTTTGATGACTGAATAGTGATGATTCTGAATTTATACAAATGAAATGGTTAATCAACATAAAACTTATGTATTAATGTAATATTTGTATATATTTTTTCATACTAAACTTCACCAAATCCAAAATAAATGACTACAGTTAAAATTATTGTTTTTTTTTATTCTCTTGTTCATTCAATGCAAGAGTCAAGAATCACTTAGAGTAGAAAGTTACTAAACTAGGTTGTATACAAGTAGGGAGTAATAGAAAGTAGTACTGAATGTTTTGTCAATAAATACCGAATGTTTCCTTATCAGGAAACAACTAATATTACCATTACTATATGGCAATTTCTTATAAAGTGTATATAAATTATTTGTGCTCTTCTATATGTAAGGCAATAAAATCTGTATTTATCTACACTAAATCCTTCCTGAATGAAGAATTGTAAAAGGCACTTACTTATGATTGATGATTGTATCTCATGTATAAATGATCTTTTTTATGCTTGTTTTTGTGTCTGTTAGTAACACTCACAATTCATTAAATATCACATTAATTTTCATTAAATTTTGCATGTACATTAAGCTGTCCCACTGTATCTTTTTAACCCATTATACTTTTGAATGACACTAAAGTGCCATACAAGAATAATAATAAATTAGTTTTCTCTGTGATATTTGCAAATAGTCTTCTGTGAAATACAGCCAATAATTTATTTTATTTTTATGTCAGATGTGATTTATAGCATACAACTGAATTTGTATCACTCCTCAGTTCATAAACTTTGGATTAATATAGATTAAGATCAGAGATTGTCAGTTTAATAATTGAAGGTCTCAATAAAGAGAATAGGTACAATAGAAGCAGCTACAGTTAACTGATATAGAGAACAAGGAACATTTTACTCAAGAATGAAAAAAGAAAAGGAAATACTTCAAATTAAATAACTATTCTTATTATTTAATTCAGTTAATTATTATCAAAATCATTTGTAGCTTCCCTCAGTCTTTTCTACAAATATTTTCATGGCAACTTTTTTTCCCTGGTGCCCTGACTACATGAATTTAAGCATGATACTAGATTGGCAATTAGGTCCCATTCTTTTACTGTTGAAATACTCAAATGTAACCACAACTTCTAATTGAACAGTTTCTTTTCTCACACTTCCTTCCTCTTACTGGCTTCTCTGATAACTACAACCTTCAAAATTTTAAATGTAGCATCAACTGCCATCTTCTGCTGACTTGAACCTTGTTCATCTTTTATCCTTTCCTCAATCCCCCTATACCCAGTCTTTTCTCTCACTTTCACTAACGTCCTGCGTGCAAGTGGCACTCCTGCCTTGTTTGGGTTGAAATGCTTAAAAGAAAAAATTCATGATTCAGTTTATTATTGTTAAAACTTACGATTTGATATAGCATTATAAGATCCATTATTATTAAAATCCGTGTTTCAGTTTCTCATCACTGTCCTGGGTATGACAATAAACTACATCCGCGTCCTGGGTAAGATGATAAACTATGTCCAACAGCAAGGCCTCTGATCAGGAAGTTTTGAGGATCGTGGAACCACCTCTTAATTGCTGGTATTCCCAGGTCTACCCTGACCCGGAGGGGTAGCACCTGTTAGGGTCCCAGCTATGGGCAAATAGTAGAGACCCAAACTTGTGTAAAAATAGCTTTTAATACCAGAAATACTTTGTGATAAAACAAATATTACCAGCAATAATTTTTGAAGGAAAAATTATCAGCAATACTTTAAAAAAAAAAAAAGTACTAGCAATACAAACAGCTATACATTATTCGAAAAAAATATGACCAGCTATAGATTTCTTCAAGGAGAAATATTCCCAGAAATAGATTTTTGAAGAAAAAAATTACCAGTAATGAAAAATTTGTTGGCATTAAATAACCCATTGAGGTTGATATGCTGTAAAACAAACCAAACCAAACCCAACTCAGTTTCTCATTATTAAAGTCCATGATTCCGTTTAATGATATAAACTGAAACATTGGTTTTAATAATAATTCCATTCAAAACTTGTTATCTAGATAGAAATACTAATGAATAGAACAGACCTTAGTTATAATTACAGTTGTGACAAAGTTTACAAAAATAAAAACAGCCATTCTCTAAAAATAAGTCTCAAGAAACATTGAAAAACTGTAATTAGGGGTAAGACAATCAAATCATTTATGGCTAATAATGTATGGTTGGAAAAGGATGGTCATCAAGCTTTATGTAATGAAGAAAAATATTAGACAGAGAAGAACACTGGAGAGTCAGATGTCTAAAAGAATCAAAATATATGCTTACCTATAAGGAGCTTCTCAGCATAAAAATAAATGTGATATGGGAGCAACCTTAATAAATAAAGAGAAATAACAACAAGGTTTCAACAGCAGCAGCAGTAATAGTAAGAAAAGGGAAGCTTTAGTGAATGCAGTCAAGTATGACAAGCAGCAGCAGTGTATCAGCAGCAGGTAGATTAGGTTTAAGGCTCCAAATTCTACTCTTGGAGACAATAGCCTACTCATTTAAAGCATTGGTTTGGAAATTTGGTGACACAGCAATTGTGAGTTCAGTCTCTGGGCCTGCTAGTGCAGACTTAGACTCACTGGAAACAAATCAAGCAATAACTGAGCAGTATTAGATAAGAATTAGATGAGTCATCCCTAGAATGGAAACAATCTACCCCTGCAGATTAAATAGAGGGCTCAGATTGAAATTTCCTGACGTTCAATTGGGTTGACAAATAGGCCGGAGGGCATATCAGCTGAAATATTGTGATAATAGCAACAAAGATGATGATAATAGTCCAAGTATAAATAATGTAAGTGATGATTTAGGTAAAAGATTATAAACCAGGACATTTTTTTCTTTTACACAACTGGTTGTTCTAATGGCTGCTGTACCCACAAGGGATAAATATATATTAAAGTCAATTGACCAATATTTAGTTCCCATCATACAGACATCTCAACTGGTAACTTCATTTATCATTGTACTCTCTTCTGAGACAATATAAGTGACTTTTATAAAGGACAAAGATATTCCATTTGGGCCAAACTATGAACATCGGATACTTCATATCAATTTTATTGTGAAAATACTAACTTGCATAATGAAATATGACATGTGTATAATTCATGTATTCTTGCCACTGATGCCTCAATGTAACCTTTTTCCTGGATGCATACACCAGAGACAACAATTCAGCTACCCTCATTGCTTACTTCAGGCCAGAACAAAAGTTTTGTCTGACATTATGACAAATAAAAGAAAACAGTGGATAATACAGATGTATTTAATGAACAGTATAGTGACCATTGTTTTCCTTGACCTTATCTCATCTTTCAACAGTTTTTTTTAATACTTGAGATTCATCTTAGTCCATTCAAATGGCTTTGCAAATAGATGGTAATTGGAAGGAGTAATGTGAAAGTAATATACTGGATGAAGCATTTTTCCCAGCCTAGTTCTTCTACAAGATCTTTGGTCATTCATGCATTATAGGACCGTGCGATACCATAGTGAAGGGTGATCTCTTTTCTGTTTGCTAAAGATGGACACTTTTTGTACAACGGTACTTTTAAACACTTTAACTGTTGGCAGTAAACTTTGACTGTGATTGATTATTGTGTAACAGCTTGAGATATACAATTACCTGTGAAATGGTTTTAATGAATTAACAATATGGTTATATTTTACATCATGAGAGTGACAAACAAGGGAGGTTATCAACAGAAAGTCAAAGAAATATCAGTAGAAAACATTTTACAGAGGAGATGAGTGAGTGTTCAGAATACTACAGCCTGCATTAAGAAAGTTTTTTTCTTTGAAGCATTCCTGCATCTTGATTGCTGAGCAAGCCTTCTACCACAACTGATGCCTTCACTTAACATTGTGGTAAAGTATCCACTTTTTATCTGTGGTAATGATTCTGTCCAATAAAGGCCCTTGAAGTTGACAGGAATGCAATGATGCACAATAATCAACAATTTGTTTGCAATTCTCTGATGACAAGTCATGTGGAACCCACTTTCCATCTTTGACACATTCCCTGGCCTACTAATTTCACAAATGAAAGCGAGATGGCTAACAGGGAAGTGCCAGCAGAGTTCTCTAACTGCAATGGTTTGGTTTCAGTGTATCAGAATAAAGTCCTTTTGGGTGACCTTCTTTGACTCAATCCTTTAGACTGAAGTCCACCTTTCTGAAAACAGGAAAATTATCACCTACATGTTCTTTCTTACACTGTGCCATTACCATATATGCTTCAGTGGATTTTACTGCAGAACTGGTATTATTCAGTCTGTGAAATTCACAGATAATGATAATTGGATTCTTTATTTGGTGAAAACCTCGATTTGAAAGCTTATCAAATAGCAAATATCAGCTAAAGATTCTTCTTTTTGTCATGCTCTTTCAGGACATTGATGATCATGGCTCTGCACAATTTCCTGATTTTTGTAGCTCTCAATAAATTTTGTCTTTGAACCGTTCTCCTATATCCCTACCTGTCTTCAAAAATCCAGTGAGTATCAAATTTTCCAAGCCCACTTTCCTCATTATGTGCCTTAGAAATTTCAACTATCTCTTTCTGATGTTAATTTTAAGTGCCCTCTTTGTTTGCATTTTCACTAAAACATTTGTCATTTCTCACTTGTTCAGTTGATGGTATTCTCGGCATCATTCTGTACAACCCACATTTTTGTTGTTTCAAATCTCTTCTTTATTTGTGAGGAGACTGTCCAGAATTTACTGCCATGACTTCATTAAATTGTGTTAAAAATGTTTGTTGAAAAATCAAACAGAATTTTCATTACAACTTCATTTATATATTATTTAAAATTTGCTAGATATATATATATATATATATCTTTACTATGAGTAAAAAGCTTTCAATATCACTGGTCAGATAACACTGAAATCACTGGTTTCCATTCAATCACCAACTTTAAGCAATGTCAAACTCAGTCAGTACTTAGATGGGTGACTGCTTGTAAACACTGATTAATACAAGCAACCTCCTAAAATGAGAGATATGTTTCAGCTTTAAATAACACACAAAGGATAGATAAGTCGAAAAACAAATCACTTAGCAATAGAACAATTTTTAGATGTAGACAGTGTGGACATGATCAAAAGAACTGACAGTCACCATTCAGTGTTGATTTCTCTATAAATACAGTATGTGCACACACACACACACACACACACACACACACACACACACACACACACACACACACACACACTTATATATATATATATAACCGGACGCTTCTTCGTGGCCGAACGGTTAAGGCACGTCATGCGAAATGACGGTTCCGTATAGGATACAGGTTCGATTCCTGTCGGAGAACGAAAATTTTCTATGAAAATTTCTCGGACATTCAGGCCGGTAAATGTTATTTAATACTGTTTATTATAAAACAGAGCATTTGCTTAAATACTTGTATCTATAAAAAGAACGTTAAACATATCATAAATGTCTTTAAGATAAATTGTCGGACATTGTCCAATTCAAAAATATATATACATATATATATATATATATATATATATATATATATATATATAAAAAGTCCTCTGAAGATTGCATGTGTGTGAAACTTGATTTGAAACTAGAGCCATCCTTTCATAGGATTTAACATTGTTAAACTTTTTTTTGCAGGGTCTAGGCAATCTAAGTTTTGAGCTCTTTACTGAGGAGGTAAGTTTGATTTTAGGTATTTTTTTCTCTTCCCTTTCCCAGAATTATTGTTTTTATTTGAGAATTTATCTGGCTAAGAGTTTTAGGAAGTCGATTTTTTTTTATTTATTAATTCAACAAATTTTATCACTTTAAATGTTATTTTTAATGGACACCCATATTTGAGTAGATGCTCCATTTTTTATTGAATAATATATTCATTTATTTTTATCTACTGGCCTGAATATTCAAGAAATCTTATTAAATAAAAAAAGCAGGGGTTCAAAGCTGCATCCTACTTCTTAAGAGACACCATTGTTTCATGTGACGTAACTTCAGGCTAACTCAGCCATGAAGGTTCTTGCCGATCAAGCAAAGATGAATAGTGCCTCATCAGTACAAATCCTTCCCAGATTCTTAAAAGTTCACATCTACTTCTTTCATAAGATTTCTCCATTGTTCATACTGGCAGGCAAAAATAAATATACTATTTAATAAATAAATAAAGCGTCTACTTAAATATGGTTATCCACTAAATAATGTTTAAAGTTCTAAAATATATACATATGTCTTTTTGAAAGTATTAAGCCCTTTTATTGTTTTTTAATCCAACATATTTTTATTTCTTTATCAGGCCAACAGACGAAATAAATACTGTTTAAATTAAACAGAGCGTTTACTCAAATATGGTTATCCAGTAAAAATAACATTTAAACTATATATACATACATACATACATATATATATATATATATCTATATATATATATATATATTCCTTATTTTTGTTTAGGCTTTTTTAATGCTAAATGAATAATGGGAAATATATTGAAAATTATTTTAGGCCTATCCCATATCCTAATTATTTTATATAAATTATTTGATAACATTTAAAGTGATAAAATATATAGATAGATAGATGCAATTTTTAAACATTTTGATTTTAATCTTTGGTAAAATATCTTATTCTTTTATTGTTATATTACTTTTATATAACATCTGTTAAAATTTATTCAACATCTATGAATGTATGTTGAATAAATATTCATATTTTTATAAACAACTGTTGTATGACATGTAAATGCTCATTTACTTTACAAAAGTCAATTCTCACATTGTGCTACATAAAGTAAATTTCTTTTATTAAAGTTATAAGAACATTTGATCATCATGATTATTGGTATTTCTGAATTTCATGTCCTGAATTGACAAAATTTTCCTTGAAAGGAATTGGCTATAAATCAATTTATTCCTGCAAGTCTTTTGAAAGACTTTTGAAAAGCACAAACAAATAATATTATCTGTTTATCGTTATTCATTCAGTTTCGTCTGACACAAGACCGCAAGAGTAGAGCACTAACTGAAAATCAAGCTCATGACATTGCCAAATCAATATCACCTATGTCACTTATTTGTATTTCAAAGGGGAACAGAAAATATTATTTTTACAACATAATGCTGTTGGTTTAACTTTCCTTCCTTTTCCCAAATTACTATTCACTGCACTTGACCCGCCCCATGTCACTTAACAACCACCTTAGCCTGGATAGCGAACAATTTGTGGGTAGATGCCATGATGATTCTCCCTGTACACATGAGAAAAACATGACATTTTACATCATGATGTGCTCAGTTTGTGAGTAAGGCAGAATTCTGTCATATTCCCTAGCTTTTCATTTCTGGGTCAGAGAGAAGGCCTGTAACATTTATAAAAAGCAATAACTGACTATGTGGTGTCATAAGCGCAAGGAGAGGATTATGAGTAAGCAAAGATTGTTGAGAATAATAAAAGATAGGAAGCGAGGAGAACCATAGCCATCCACATCCAAATGGAACCTAGTACAAACAGAGATAGAAATAGAAATTAGAGAGACAAAGAAATTTGGCGCTATATCAGAAAATGGATCTGAAACTTTCTCTGTATAACATTCAGTCTCAGTGATTAAAATTAATCACTGAATTAAGTGAAGCCTCGTGAATTTAAGCATCCTACGAGGCTGGCATCCCGTTCCTACCCCTCCACCGTTGAAACTGTTAGATGTAGACGTCTCTTCTACTCCAATAGCTTCATGTCTCGCACATCTCGCCTATGGAACTTCCTTCTCTATTACTGTTTCCCTGACAAATACAATCTCCAACGGTTTAAGTGTAGCGTCAGTCGTCATCTCCAGTTGCCTTGATCTATCCACTTCCCTTCTCCACTTCCTTTCATCTTTCATTCCTATCTGCTCTCGCTCTAAATCTTCTGTAACCCCCTTGCCTTGATCGACCCTCCGTCCTTCTCTTTCTCCACATCCCTTCCTTTACCACTCCTATCTGCTCTTCCTCCAACCCTTCTGTAACCCCATGCGAGATAGTGGTCACCAGCCTTGCTTGGGGTGATACGCTTAAAAAAAAAAAGAAAAAAAAAGTGCATTGATCATTTTGAATAAAAACAAATATTCATTGTGTAAATAAATGCTTTGTTTATCATTAGGCTACAAACTTAGTGATGTACCTACATATGCATACATAAATTTTTTATGCCATGTTTATCCAGGACATAGGCAGTCATGGATTTCACAGCTTTCATTACTGAATATACTGGATGGTATCCCATTATTTTCTTCATGCATTTGAATTCAGAAATGTCTTTCCCCTAAACTAGCTACCAATTCAAGGCTCAAGAGCCTATTCTGCTTTGATATTTATTCCATAGCTGGAAGGGAAGAGATGTAAAAGACCCTGTCAAAATTTGAACAAAGCTTGCCAAATCCACAGTTCACACTAACAATATTTATATCACATGTGTATATCTGGTTCATTACATGCTTGCCTAGATAATCACTAGCAAGTCTGAAACAGATATGGCACTGTCTTCCTAATCCTTGCTTACAAACCAAATTATTTTAATTATGAGATTACATCTGTCTCACATTATGATCCACTTTATTTTATAGATATAAAATACATACTTATCTGCATGTAGAGGTTTATTTGCTGAGTGGCCACAACATTAATGTTGAATTAAAACGGGTTTGTTTTGTGTGGGCATTGACCAGTAGATTATTTGTAGGAATTGGCATGAATGTAAGGTTTCCATTTAATAGCCATGTTGCTAGTTTGAAGCATTAAAATGAATTATGAACCTAGTAAATAAAGAGAAATGTTTAATAACTACAAAAGTGAAAACAATTTTGAAAATTGCTAAAATGTTTGGGAGATCCCAAAATAACAGATGTAGGTCTGATAAGGCAAAGTTGAGAAATTTATCTCACCAATCTGTATCCTGCATCAAGAAAGAAATTATACAAATCTGTCTTTGTCAAGCTACAAAATTAAGTGTCAGCAAGGAATTGTTGAAAAGCACAAGATGTCAAATCCTAAATCAAATGGCAAAACATATGAGAATCATTACTTGGCTACATCTAAGAACAATAAATGAAATGTTTAAACAGACTACATGAAGATCAATTTTTCAACAGTTGTATTTATTGACAAAATATCATTCTACACTTGATTGGATTGAGCAAAGAATGAGTGCCCACTGGTAGAAACCACCCACACACATTGAGATGTGTAGAAGTAGTGTGATATTTGCTTTGGGATTATAGGTGTTGAAGTAGTGGGGCCATAGCAAGTTCTAGATGATTCTAGGATGACAGTTCAGGTATACATTGATTCTTTTTAAGACACGTGTGGAGACATGGATCAAGTGACATAACTACTACATGACTACCCAGTTTTCTGGATTATTAACTCCTTCCTCTCAGGTCAATCTATGAATTGTCATTGTTAATGGCCAGTCGTCTGACACCCATGAGATCAATGAAAGTGTCCCCCAATGACTCTCTCTTTGGTCCTACCCTATTTCTGATATATATCATTAAGATGGATCAAAGTCAGCAGTAAATAAATTAGTGTTATTGGTGAAAATTTATTTATTTCTCTATTGGATCATATTATTTAAGTCATGGCAATTATGTGTGAAAAATAATATCACCCAAATATCCACCAAGGCTTTGGCAGCACACCTCCACTTGATGGTCAAAATTTTTGATGACGTCTCTACATATTTGCTCCTCAATCTCACCAATATACAATATGGCTTGTTGGCAGAGACCTTACTTTTGAGATGACACCAAAGGAAGAAATCTAAAGGCGTCAAGTCGCACAATCATGGTGGCCAATTGACTTTGCTGTTTTGTGAGATGAAACAAGCTGGAAACTTCTCATTGCATTTCTGTTTGAATGTCCATTTTTATAATAGGCTTTGATAACTTTAACACATTGTTTGATTGTTAATCTTTTCATGGTTGATATTGCCAAAGACTCAAGTTATTAAATCTGAAAGAAAAAGAGAAAATCATTAGACGCTTAAACTTAATTCACATTTAAAATAGGTCCTACTTATTGGAACACCCTATATAATAACAATTTGCTTAAGAACGTTCTCATATCGCTTGTGTGCATATATATATATATATATATATATATATATATATATATATATATATAATGTGTGTGTGTGTATATATATATATATATATATATGCGTAAAAATTTCAGATAGACTATATCTGTAAAAGAACAAAAGGAAAACTTATCTTAACCGATGCATTTCATCCTCTTGAAAAGTATCTGACTCCTCCTTCCCTGCTCTATTTCTACAACAACTAGATCAGCCATGGAGTATTGCTGCCACATATAGGTCATAGCGGCTCAATCCTCACTTGCCAGCATCAACTGAGTTCCAAAGCATTTGTGTGGCCTTGTGGGTGATGAATTGTTTTACACCCTTTCCCACAACAAGGTCATAGCTCCTGTTAGGATCCCAGCTATGGGCAAATAGTACCCCCAAACAAAAGCAAAACACTATGAAAGTATAAAAATACCAGCAATACCCTTATAAAAAAATTACCAACAATACATTTTATAGTAAAATTACCAACAATACATTTTATCTGTAGTTGAAGGCATATAATTGCATTTAAAACATATTTAGTTGATGCCATAAAATTTTGTTCAAAATATTCAGATTTCAGTATTGAATAATCTATAGAGGTTGATATGGCCCTAAGCAAATTTGTTTGTCTCTCTCTACTTGACTACAACTTTCATTGTAAATGTTTGAGCAGACTACATTCTTTGGTTCCACCAGTCCAAAACTTCACAGCTAGGACCCACTATTCTATGTACACTGACTTGATCCGTCTATATTCCCTTCCTATTCCATTGGTAAAGAGTATATTTCACTTATACAGCTTTTTCCGCTGAAATGTGGAATGAACTTCTGAGAAGATGCTTTGCTGATCAATACGATTTTAACCTTTTCAAGACGAGAGTGTCCAATGGCCAAAACGTTGTGAATATGACAATTAAGATAAGGATAACAGTCAAAATAATGTAAATAATCATAATACCTCATCTCAGAAATATAGACAGATTTTGAAGATAGATTGTTTTTACTTTCTTTTTTTCTTTTTACCCCCTTTCTTATTTTGATTGTCATATGATATTATGTGACAAAAAGACAAACTGAGATTCTTGAAGGTTGGATTCAACAGAAAAAGAAAAAAAAACACCTTGAAGCATGACTAAGAGAATATTAAAGGTGAAAGCTTAAAATTTAGGCTAAATCTAGGAAGCTCTGGGAAATTAAAATGTGAGGAAAAAAAAGATTTGGATTAAGAAAATAGCCTTGTAAAAGTGAAATAATTTAATTTCTTTTTAGTAGTTGTAAATGCCAAATGGTTGTGCTTTACACAGCATAGCTGTCTTTCACCTGCTCACCTGTCTTTTCTGATACTTGATGAGTAGGCTGACCTTTGAGCATACTTTTGTGAGTACATTTATGGTAAATCAGATTCTCCATTTGTGTTCAGATCTAGATGAATGCAGGATTTGAATTACAAATTAAGAACAAGAAAACTGATGAAAGAGAAACAGACACAAGAAAAATACTGCACTCATGTACCGTCAGTAGCATGCAGAAGGAGGTGGGGCAGAGGGTGTGATGACCCCAGACATCCATATCAGGAGGGCATCCAATCAAAGAGGGAAATAAAAATTTAGTTTATATTTAATTTGAATAAAGTGTTTATTTCATGTTTCATCAGTTTTTACATATTTAAAATGTCTTCCTTTCTCACATTTCTCAGTACTAGGCCCTATTACCCCCCCACTCCTACTTGAGTCTTAAGGGCATACAATCAAGGAATTGTCCTCAGGCTTCACCAAGCATCACCAAACCTCTGCACATCACTGTACAATCTCATGAAAAATATGATCAGTGGTGGGATACAAATTTTTGAAGAACCAGTTATCTCTTGTTTTGCATTCATATATTTTTTGTCTGTGGAATTAACAAGAAAAATATGTAACTGATAATGGCAATTATCATCATGCTTCACATATTTTCATATTTTAATATACAAATGTAATCTTGATTAATGTTAATAGTAAGAATAGCCGTTTCCATACAGGAAACATTAGGGATTCATTGATGTTACTGTTGGTTGAAATTTATGAAATCTTTTGAAACAACCAGAATATTGAGTATTCTGGCATTCAGAAGAGGAAATAGCTTCTATGGTCAAAATATCCGATTTTTAAAATATCTATTTTTAATTTTCAAACTTGTTTACTCATCAAAACCTTCCTGTAAAAGGAAGCTTCATCCAATTTAGGTGTCATTGATAAATAATTTGATTTTCGGTAGGATCTTTGTAATTCTTTTTCTAAACTTTATTTGTTTTTTTTATTTAACCTCTTTTGCGTATTTTGCTATTTGCAAGATGTATTTTTCCCTATAAAAAATTTCCAAAAACCACCCTGTGTTCTATAAATTGAAGGTTGGTGATGGGAGTGTGAAGTGAGTGCCAGCTCCCCAGTTACATCTGATTCTGAGCCCTTGAAAGTAAAACAAATCAAGTGTTTCAAAATTAAATTAACAATGTTTTGAGAGAAGCTATTTATACAATTGGGATACTTAAATATTGACAGGAAATTGAATTTCTGTTATGGTAACACCTGATTAAGTAACACCTTCCTTCCTTATTTCTTAAACTACTGATCACAAAATAACATCATTTATATCAGTTATGTGCCATGCATGATACATGCTTAGGCGATCATGTATCTTTCAAGACATGACTGACGAGGCAGATTTTTTCCCACAGTAGGTTGCCATTTCTTTCCGCAGTAGACTAGTTGCAATGCAAGGATATAGAACTCACTCTGTCCTACTATTTACCCATAGCTGGGGGGGAGAAAAAGAGAATTCATACCTTTCCCAAGGGTATTAGCATGTAAGTGAATGTAATGGATTTGACTGGAATTTGAACTCGGCTCTCCAATTCCTCAATCCAAGCCACTATCCATTACTCCATCTTTAAGAATAATATTACTGTATACTATGCTTTCATTAGAACATGCTGGGTATTTTCACTTGATTAAGTAATGATACAGAATTTGTCATGATTTGTCAGATTTTCATGCTAAAACATGGATTTCAGTGGAGAAAATTGGAGATAGTGGGGAGGGCTATGAAGTACAAGGAAAAAACCTTTTTTTCCAGTTTCTTACTTCAAAATTGGTAGGGGGTTCTAATGTATTGGAGTGTTTTATAAGCAGTGAAATATGGTAAATTATAAAACCATAACTTGTAGTATGACCTTCATAAATTACAAACTCATTTTCACCAAATTATTTATCAATCATTTTTCATGGTTATTGTATAAAACAGTTTTTCAGGAAAATAGTTCTAGTACTAATGGGAGTTTTCTTCCTAACTTTTAGTTTAAAGTAGTGTAGCAAGTCAACATCTTGATTATATCAATATTTTGATTGTCATCCATTTTAGTTGTTGTTTCCATGAGAAGTCTTCAAGTGATATAGTTTTTATCAAAATAAGCAAAAATATGTTATAAAATTTTAAAACTTTGTCAGATTATTTTTAAAGATTGCCACATCTAATATTTGAATTCTATTTAATGGTGATAGCTTAATTTCAGAAAGCAGTTGATCTGGGTTGAAATTTATATTAAAATAAAAGGAAAAGGTTCATTTTGCCACAAACCAGAAATTGTTTTTTTGGACTTGTCTCATTTTAGTAACCAACTTGATTGAATCTTTTGAATCCCAGTACTGAGATTAATTGTTATTTTTATATTTAAAAAGCAGAATATGTTTTATTTTCATATGTAATATCATTCCCACTTTTTCTATTTTTAAAGGATGTAAAACAATCTCTTTTCAGTTAGTGTAACACATTACATTAGCTTTATAACAATTTTACAAGACTCTATAAACCTGAAAAATTGAATATCTCAAGTTGTTTAAAAGAGTAACGATCAATCAGTAAGAAGTACTTTTTGTTGGCTGGATACAGAGACCATTATTCTGGAAGCATGAATATCTATTTTTCTCATGGCAACTGTTCCAACGAGCTACTTTCACTGCTTCCCAGACTGCATGAATTTAAGTGAGCTACTAGGCTAGCATCTCAGTCCCACCCTTTCACTGTTGAAACAGTTAAATGTAACCATCTCTTCTACTCGAACAGTTTCTTCTCCTGCACTTCCCATCTGTGGAACTCCCTTCCTCTTACTTGCTTCCCTGAAAACTATAATCTTCAAATATTCAAGTATAATGTCAATTGACATCTAATACCTTTATTTTGCCCTCCCCCCACCGTTCTTCTCTGTATCCTTTCCTCAAACACGCCTCTTTACACTTGTTCTCAATCCTCTGTAACCCCTTGTGTGCTAGGGGCACTTCTACCTTGCTTGTGGTGAATCGCTTTAAAAAAATCTATAACTCATGTTACCTTCATTATTTAGATATAAATCTGGATAAAAGAGTTGTAACTACTTGAATTTATAACAAGAAATGTAGTTACTTCCATTTTCATCTTAAACTTGTAACATGAAAGTAGAAAAAATTTTTATAAAACAACCAAAACAAATAAGTTTTGAATGCAGAAAACAATTTTTTTGTATATTCACATTTGTTAAAGGAAATATTTTAGTGAATTCAGCTGAACTATTGAATAAGCCTGAAGGAACGTGAATAATGTGAAATTGTGTGTAGAGAAAGAAGGTCATTATTATAATTAGAAATAAAAGAGTTCATAAATGATTGATTTGATTTTATGGGTTATCAACCCTTTCCAAGTTATTTAAAGTGAAAACTTATTTTGAATTGTAGAAATAATTATTTTTTGCAAGCAAATATTGTATTGACATATTTTTGAGAGTAACAATAATTTTTCCAGGTATAAGTCCTACTATTTAACCCATAGCAGGGGGAGAAAATATGAATTCATATCTTTCGCATGGCTATTTACATGTAAATGCATGTAATGAATCTGACTGGAATTTGAACTCTGCTGTCTGATTTCGCTTTCCTATCTGCTATCCATTACACCTGTCACACATCCATCAAAGAACCTATAAAAGATTTGATATGTTTGCTTAAAAGATGATAATCTATCCTTAAATGAAGATAAATTTTCTAAGTATGAAATGATTTTGGGAAGTAAATTTCTGATGGATCACAGCACAAGGTGTCAGAGAAGTAAACAAAATTACTAAAATATTACATAACACCAACCTAGGTTATTTTGAATTTTGGCTGTGTTACAATTCTTTTGCATTGTGCACAGATAAATATGATAACTAAAAAAAGTGTTGCCTTGTGTCAGACATAAAAATCTAAATAAATGAGTATTCTGGCACTCAGAAGAGAAAATATCTTCTATGGTCAAATGTTTCACTAATATTTGATTTGTTGAACTTTTTTGAAATTTCAAACTTGTTTACTCATTAAAGACTTCCTGTAAAGGAAACTGCATCCATTTTTTACATCATTGATAAATTATTTGATTTTCAGTAGGGGCTTTGTAATTTTTTTCTGAACTTTATTTGTTCTTCTGTTTGACCACAATAAAACTTTAATTTGTAGTTTCACCTTCGTAAATTACAGACCCATTTTTCACAGTTATTGTATAAAATATTAATTTTAGTGAAAGCAGAAGTTGAAATATTAGCTGCAAGTCTTTCCAGATGTGGATTTATGGTCTTGGGAGACTAACAGATGTCATAACAGATGAAATTAAGAACTGATCACAAACACTGGTCTGTTCAATAAGCATTTTCTTATTCACTTAATCATAACGGTTCAGTTGGTTGAGTTTTACAGCATGGCAAGCTTTGTGGGGTTATTTAATGTTGATATTTGTATGGGGCACAAACTTACAGAATCAAACTTACTTCACAATTGTAATAGTCAACCAGACTAACCTCAGTAACTATTAACCAATGCTAAAGTGCCTGTTCATCATGAGGTTTCAGTTAATTGATTTTCACAACAAGATTAATTTTGTATGGGGTAAAATTAACTGAAGATCAAACTCACAACTCATTTTAATGGTCAGCCAAGGAGCACATTTCTTTAGGATGACAGCTGGGATCCCATCACCTCCACTTGCCTTATGGAAGTTTAATTTAGAAACGATGTCCAAGACCATTGACAGTGTTATGCACATATCACTCAGTAGAGCCTCTGTTCTAGGGGGTAAATCAGATGTGGGTACTCCAAATGAATTTCTGAGCAAAGCATTTAACCATAACTGATTGAATAGAGGAGATATTGAGGATTTGCTGTTGTTCAGTCCATTTCTGCAGAGCCGCCAATAATCTCTAGAACCAAACTTGTGAGATGATATACATTTTTTCATTC
The DNA here is from genome assembly GCA_964036315.1 of Acanthosepion esculentum. Lineage (NCBI taxonomy): Eukaryota > Metazoa > Mollusca > Cephalopoda > Sepiida > Sepiidae > Acanthosepion > Acanthosepion esculentum. The sequence continues at coordinate 35,713,072 of OZ038476.1, read as the reverse complement.
TATCAGTCAACAGTAAATTTGCTTCTTTGAGGACACAGTTGCACTCAACAATGAGACATCTGTTGCAATCAAACATGTTGTCCTGGTACAGCTAGAAGAAGTGATTCCTGTGGGCTATAGTGGCTGAGCATACAAGTGAGAATCAAGTAGATGAACACAGTTTAACCTGGTATTTCCTTGCTGGAATGAAAGCACCAATGCTGGATTTGACCCAGGAGGAGACCTCAGAAGCACATTTTTGAACAGGATGATTAAAAACATCCAAGGGATGTCATATAAGAAATCACGGAATGAGTCCCAATCTGTTTGTTGATAACAGAAAGATATTCTGTTGATAGGAGGTTCTTGGCTGGTGGGGATCAGAAAGAGATGTTTACAGACAATACAAGATCAGAGTTGCCAAGAAGGCAGAGCTGCAAAGTACAACATAAGAATAGATGTACAAAAGAGATCTAGAAGAGAAGCATTACTGGGGAAACACATGGGGAAGTCAACCACTTGCATGAGAGATTGAGAAGTTCTATGTTTGGATGCCAGCAAGATCAGTGACAGAGTGTTTCAGCCACTTGGGATGATGGGCATTAAAGTCAACGAACACAAATATATTTGCAGACAGGTATAGGGAGATGAATTTATCTTTATTATCAGAAATAATATCTGGTATGCAACAGTCATGAGAGGAAGGGGAATGGTAGAGAAAGAAGAGATATCTGACTGAGTTAAGTAGAGAGAGAGAGAGATAGAGAGAGACGTAAACACATGTAAGAATGGTCTGGAGATTCAAGAGATAGTTCCCTCATCAGCAGGAGATGTTCATGGACATAAACTCCCATGCCATGCATGTGGACATTAGAGTCCTTTCTAAAGAGAGGAAGATAGCCAGGAATTGAGAATTCAGAGGAGAGAATTGCAGAATTAAGATTAGTTTTGCAGAGAGCTAGGATGTTCGGAGACTTTTTGAAGAGGAACGATTCCACACTACAGAAGTTGGTATGAATACTATGAATGTTAGAGAAAGAAAGGTTGAGGAGTTTGGATGTTTTTTGTTTAGCTAGTTTAGTTTTATATCTTTGGTTGCTCATAGTCACGGTGTTTTAATTTGGAAAGGAAAAGACTAGGGTCGTAGTATCAGTTGGTCATCTAATGTAACATGTGCAGGAAAGTAACTGGCACAGACTGTAACATAGTGTGGCCTTGGGGTTTCCCACCAGAGGAGCTTGCAGGGACATTCTTCCATGCATGACATGACACTGCAAGAACTTTGATATTATGTGACTGTTGATTATAGCAGTCTCTCAAGATGCTATGAGTTCAGACTCGTAATTACTAGTTGGGAACATCACCCAGAAAACTGCCAACCCAGTACCCTCGGTATGAGGAGACATTGTCACCATCCACACATTTCACAAAAAGTTCCTGACAGCATCACTGTTAAGGCTTGAGAAAAGGAAAGACATCAAGACTGACAAAGTCAACCAATGGGTTCTTGGATGAAAATCAGACCAGGAAAGATTTGGTGACACCAACATTCAAAATAGGATTTAGTTTAGGAGTTGGTATATTTAACTGAGACCATAATGGTCCTGGAGAGGGGCATGGTGGGATCACCCAATTCAAATTTTTTTTTTTTTTTCATTTTTTTTACCCAGTTTTAGATTTCTACATTTTAAAATGTGTGTGGCGCTTATCGACTTTATTGGAAAAAAATGTTAAGACAAATTTCTCATCCAGTTTACCAGTCTTGATAGACTCTCATTAAAATGTGATGTTGAAAATTAACACTAAATTAACAAGCATTTTATGCAGACGTGCCCACATGCATGCAAGCATATATATATATATATATTTATATATATATATTTATATATACACACGCATACATATGCATGTGCTGAGGCAAGTATTAAGACAAAATTAAAACAATGAAGGAAGAAAAATAAAAAATAAAGAATAAAATTCAGAAATAGGATAATCATAGAAAAGTGAAAAGAACAAAAAACAAAATAAAGCAACAAAGATCAAGTTAAATACAAGAAAATATGTATGTGTGAGAGAGAGAGGTTAATGTTACTTCAGAATGCAAAGGTATGAACTGATTCATGCAAATGATATATTGTAAGAGTAAAATCCTTTTTTCTGGCCAAGAAATTTGATTAGTGATTTTACTGAATGACATCATCGTCTATCCTCATATTTCAAATGTGATGCATTAAATGATCCGGAAAGTGGGGTAGGAAGTTCTTCTGCATATTCCACATATTCTCATCATATTCAAACAATTGTTTTGCAATATGGAAATTTATTAAATCAGTTCTTCTAACAAATTCAAAATATTTTTAAAATTTCCTCAAAGAATTTAGAAAATCAAAACATAATTTATTTTCATGATTAAATATAGAATTTATTTAAAACTGATATAAAAACATAGAAAATCAGAAAAAAATAATATGATGACTGAATAATGATGCTATGAATTTATATGAATTATTATCCAAAAATACAGGAAAGTTTTGCATCCACTGCAAGAGGTACCATAGTTTAAATTTAAATTTTGCCATGAGGTTTCATTTCTTAACTATAGAAGTTCAGACTGTTATTAAACATAATTTAAAAATAAACAAGAATCTGCAACTTGGGTTTCAAAACCTTTCATCATTACCATTTGCCTTTGGCCTAACTTCTTGGATGTCAATGTATTTTGAGAAATTAATTGGAAAAAAGAAAAGGATAAATTTTCAAATTTGAACAAATTGCATTGATTGATGTAATTATGAAAAAACTGAAATTTAAACAAAAAAATGCCAATTCAGGATCTGTTATTCCAAAAAATAAAAAATTCCTTACTTTTGGTCTTTTCTAGATGAAACAACATGCAAGCCGTTTATATCTGAGATGAAGTATTATGTACATTATTTACATTATTTGGACTATTGTCCTCATCTTTGTTGCCATATTTATTACAATTTTTCGGCCGTTGTACGCTCCATCCTTCTTCAGGTGGTTGGGGTAGACTGTTCTAGTTCCACATGCCATGTTTAATGGATGTCAGTTAATTTCCCTCTGAAAGTTCTCCTCTGCCTTAAGCGGGTATTGAACTCACACTCTTGGGGTCCTGTCACTGGATCTAACCAACGCCTTTAAAAGCTGGACAACACTTTGCAGATATCTCTCCCGAGTAAGACCCCCCCATAGTAAAGAACATGACTAAAAACTGTGTGTACACTATCCCGTGCAGCTGCAGAAAGAAATATAAAGGGGAGACAGACCTCCCCCTTAAAGTAAGGCTTCAAGAACATCAGAAATCTGTAACATGAGGGGAATTGGAAAAATCAGGCATGGCTGACCACATATGGAGAGAGAAGGGAGATCACCACCCTCTGTGGGATCAGGTTGAGATCATAGACATGAACACCATTGGAAAATTCGTAAACTTAAGGAATCAGCACATGTGCTAGGCCACAAAAATCTCCTGAGCCGACCAAGCATAGAAATGAATACAATATGGGAACCAGTAATAAGGAGTGCCAGAGAAAAGCAATAATAACAACAAAATTTGCAATATGAGCTCTGGTAAAAACATGCGATGATAACAGCAAAAATTGCAATATGAGCACTGGTAAAAAATGGTTGCTGAAGACATTACGTTTATAATACCCAGAAATTCATACACAGATGTACTCAAGGACACATGACACAGTGGATAAAGGTGTTGGTTAGATTCAGTGACAAGACCCAAAGAGTGTGAGTTCAATACCCAGTTAAGGCAGTGCATAACTTTTAGAGGGAAATTAACAGGAGATAACTGATAACTGACATCCATTAAAAATGGCACGTGGAACTAGAACAGTCTACCGCAGTGAGTGAAATAAAGGGTTCAGTTTGATATTCCAACCTGAAGAAGGCCGGAGTGTACAACAGCTGTTTAATATTTTGGATATCAAAAGCATCACCTTACTTCTGTCTTACAATAGAGTGAAATTTGCTGTTGCCTTAAAGAATTTAATCTTGTTTGCTTTATAATTCAAATTTTGAGATATCTTCTTCTTTTATGAGACATCTTGAGGATGTGGGCGATCATGCCTCTCTACAATTTCCTATCTTTTCTATCCCTTAGGAATATTTATCCACTTACTTCCCCCTCTCATTGCCTGTTCTGCCATCTATTTACACAAGCTTGCTGCTTCCCTCCACCTCTCTTGCCTTCAATATATCACGTGAGTGCCAAAATTCTCCAAATCCACTTTTCTCATTCTGTGTCCCTTAAATATCACTTACCCCTTTCTCATTATAAGTAGAAGTGTCCCTTTTGTTACTATTTTCTTCAAAACTTCCTTGTTGCTCACATGCTGAGTCAATGGTATTTTTAGCATTCATCAGTAGGACCACATTTTTGTTACGTCACATCTCTTTACCAGTGACAGAATTGTTTAGTATTCACTGGATAAAGGAGGATTGATATTACATAGCAGTTTAGTACTCTTTGTTTTTAATGAAATGTTCTTGTTTCTTCCAAACATGGTTGTTCATCTTTATTTTTGTTTTCTTTTCTTCAAATTTAAACAATAAATGGCTCTGTAATAATGAAGACAAGACAGAAGGGATCAAATTTTGGTTCTTCTGTTTCACATCAATGTCACACTTTTGCCTTTATTATTGATTGATCGGTTGATTTGTTTTTTACGGCTTATCAACCTTTTGCAGGTTATTTAAAGCCAGAAAAAATTTTGGCGATTGTAAGAATAATTATTTTTCTGAGTGAATATTGCATTAACAGTTTTTTGGAGATAACAAGGATTTTCCAAATACACGTCTTACTATTTAACCTATAGCTGGGACAGAAGAAATGGTTTCATACCTTTCCCAAGTGTTATGAACTCGACTGGAATTCAAACTTAGCTCTCTAATTTCTCATTCCTGGCCACTAACCATTACACCACCCAAACATGCTAAAAAACAGAAAGACAAAGAAAGTAATACTAAGGAGATAATCTACCTTATCATCTGATAAACACAAAAATTTCACTTCTCAAAAAAATGCTTAAAAAACTCAAAATCTAGCCAAATATAAAACCTGCTTGCTTATTTCTTAAGCAAGAAGTATGTTCTGAAAGCCTATCTTTATGTTCTGATTAATACTTTAGAAATTTGAACCAAAGCCAGCCAATAACCCTATACCCATATGTCCATACACTCATTTTCGGACCCTGGGGTGGAGCATCATGTTACTCAGTGAATAGCTACAAACTTTACTCTGCTCTTGTCAATAATATGCTGGAAATTATGCTTCTATAATCAATCATTTAAATATACACCCCTTCAAAATTCCTTAGGGAAACCAATTATTTTGATTTATTCTTCTTATTTCCCACTTATTTATTCAATTCCCAAACATGTTAATGCTGAACAATGTTGTCAAGATAAGCATTAACTGCAGATGGCGGAAATTTCCGTCATTGCAGATCTATGGCTTGGCTGTAGATGATGAACATTTCTGCTGAAGTTAACGGGTTAATATTTGAAACAGAATGGATCCAAACAGACTGGCACAAGGCTACATTAAATGCACAATGGGAATTTATATTATGAGGATATCAACTTCATATATATGATTGTAATTTGTCAGAATATTTTCTTTGTTTAATTAAATCTTTTCTATGATAAATAAAACCCCAATATGAGTTTATATATTTATCAGTTATGCAGCCTGATCACACCCCCTCTTAGTAATGAGATATTTCACAGTTATGGTAACAAGAAGTATTAATCAATGCCAGTAACCAAATATCCTTTGTATTATAAAAACTGAATATCTCATTAAGTCATCAGAACAAATTGTTAATAAAATTGCTTTTGCTTTCTTACAATATTTTACTTTTAAGGATTTAAAAAGCAGAACTTTTTATTGTCTTCAACAATAGAATTAACTGCATGGATAAAATTCTAGATAACTCAGACAGAAAAAAAGAAAACATATATATATATATATATATATATATATATATATATATATGTGTATAATTTTTTAACGACATAAGAAATTGACATTATTCGGACTATTGTCCTCATTTTTGTCGCCATATTTATTACAATGTTTCAGCCGTTGTATGCTCCGGCCTTCTTCAGGTGGTTGGAATGCCAAACTGAACCCTTTATTTCGTTAACTGGGGTAGATTGTTCTATTTCCCTCTGAAAGTTCTGCACTGCCTTAACCGGCTATTGACCTCACACTCTTTGGGTTCTGTCACTGGATCTAACTAACACCATTATCCACTGTGCCATGTGTCCTTGAGAGGGAAATTAACAGGAGATAACTGATAACTGACATCCATTAAACATGGCATGTGGAACTAGAGCAGTCTACCCCAGTCAGCGAAATAAAGAGTTCAGTTCGACATTCCAACCACCTGAAGAAGGCTGCAGCGTACAACGGCCAAAACATTGTGATAAATATGGTGACAAAGATGAGGATAATAGTCCAAATAATGTAAATAATGTATATAATAGCTCATCTCAGAAATATAGACAGATATAAGAAATTGACAAATTCAGATCATATTTGACATCTTATATATTATGCTTCTAAAATATTGCCATTGAAATCAAATCTTATGAATAAGAATATTAATGAAAAATTAAAAGAAAAGAATAAATCAGAGAATGAAAAAAAGGATATCTTGGATTTTACAATACTTTTTGAGTACACCCATCTGCTCGTTGGCCAGCCAATCCCTGTTGCAAACCCCTGCTCAGTTACATTTGTATTTGTGCAAAATCCACAGAGCCTATCTGTGGTTTGAACAATGCCAGGATGCTCAAACCCTCATTCACAATGACGTGTGATCTCCATGGCTTCTGAACTACCCAATTTCACTCACAAGGCTTGGGGCAATCAATGATATCCTTTTCAAACACTCTCTATATGGGTCACAACCTGGGATCACCTTCCCAGACCAATAACAACAATTAATCACCTTTCTAACAAATCAACTATGGTGAGATTTGAACATGGGTCTCATAATTGAAAAGCAAACATTTGCACAATTAGGACACACCCATATATTTGGACATATACTAATACAATGGTTATATTTATATAATAAAAACAGTTTTGGTCACTTCTGACATTTGGTAAGATGAGTCAAGCTTGCACTCACTACAGGACTTATATTTGTAACATGATCTTGCTAAATGCAACTTGAGATGACTTAATAATCAATCTAAGCTTAGTATAGAACAAGGTTATAAGTGTGAAGTACCAACCTCACAGGATACAACCATATAAGCAACTATTCTGTAGTCAAGTGTTATGGCACATGTCCACAAGAGTAAGGCAGCCAGTGAGGACAAAATGGTATACAAGATCTTGTTAACCATTACTCCATGGCAATATATTAATTTGATTAATGTTAATAATAGTATATTTTCTCATGGTTTATTGTTCATAAGTTCATTCTATGATGTTAGGGTTGGTGCTGTTTTGATTATGTTCCTAAGATACTAAAACGCAGTCTTGGTGACTTGGAACTGGAAACAGAATGATCCTTGGTATAATGATCCCAGTCTTGTATATTGGCGCAAATCCTTAAAAAAAATGGACTTATAATCAGAAACAAATAACAAATAAAGTACAAAACAGACAAATAATATTTTTATTCATAAATCTAGATTTAAAAATTATAAGTTCAATGTTCTTAAGTTTATCTCTTTTTTAAACCTTTACTTTCGATGTAAATGCACTTTTGGGCTTGGACACCTGTGTCTCATTTACTGAGATTACTTTTTCATTTTTTTCTGTTTACCCATAACATCTGACAAAACAGATCAAATCAAGCCCATTGCCAAAGTGAAAGCTTAAAGGAGCCTCCCTCACCCCAAAATTATTCCCCATCTGAAAATGATGTAGCTACCCTTACATTTAAAACACTTTGTTGGTGGATTTAATCCACTTTTTTTTTATTTAATCTTAATTTTACATCGGACCTGTAATATTAATCCTCCTATATGGCAGTGCATACTGGACAGTTTCCTCAAGAGTGAAGAGATATGGTTCTACAAAAGATTTCTGAAAATGCTATGGATGGAACATGCGAGCAACAAGGAAGTTGTAATGAAAATAGAAACCCCAAGCAAACTTACACTTACAGTCAGGGAGATATATTAAGTTTCTGCAACACATAATAAGGAAAGTGTATTTGGAGAAATTGATACTCACAGGATATATTGAAGGTAAGAGAGGCAGTAGTTAATAGCAAATAACCTGCCTAATGAGATTTTGTATAAATGGATGGTAAAATAGCAACTGAAGGGACAAGCATTGCTAAGAGCTTCTTTTTTATTTTTTACTAATTGTTCAATCAATACAAAGCTCAAGTAGAGGGTTGTTATTGAATGAGTGTCATATGGACATAAGTGGAGGAGGTTGGAAGTGCAGGTTGTGAGAATATATAAGAGATAACAGTTGATGACTAGACTTGAAAAGGTTAAGATTGTAGCTGTGGTGAAATAGATTCAAGGAATTCTAACCTGCCCGTGGTTAAGAGACCACTATGATTTGCCTGCCCAGTCAGAGCCGCCATTTTCAATTTAGGTAAAGTGCATGTGTGGTTCTAATTCTTTTTAAACTATTGCTAATTTGCATTCATGGTCAAAAACCTGAATAAAAGGTGAACCACTCAGACGAGCAGGGAGAGAATCTACGGATCTTGACCTGCACTGAACGAGGCCCATTGCGACAATCAACCACAGTAGAAATGTGTATTGATTGATTGATTTTTTTTTTATAGCTTATCAACTACTTAAGGGTTATTTAAAGACATAACATATTTGGGTTGTAATAATAATTGCAAGTGAATTAACAATGTTTTAGAAAATAATGATTTCTCCAGATACAAGTCCTACTATTTAACATGTAGCTGGAAGGGAGAAGGTGGATTCATGCCTTTCCCAGGGATATTTTCACATGTGAATATAATGAGCCCAAGTAAAAATTGGCCAATGATTTCTCATTTGAAGGTCCTATTCGTTATACCACCTGCCTGAATATTTACCAGCGAGCAAGAAAGCATTGACTTGGAATTCTGTTCTGCAAAGTTGCAGTTCTTGGGAAGAAGTTTTCTGAGTGAGACATTCTTCATACTAATATAGTAGAATATGGAGGGATTGAGGATGATTCAATCTTGTGTATGTGACAGAGTGGGTCTCAGCTGTAAATGTCTGAATGTTGCTCTTTTGAACGTTTGCCGTCAAAATAATGAGAGAGTCATGATACACTTGTGACATTTCATGTATGGGACAGGACTGTAGAGTGAAAAATAATACATCACCCATAAGATGCATTTGAACTCTGTCAAGACATGAAAGTGAGTATTGGGCAGCTTCAACCCAAAGATGGCAGCAATACTCTATTTTTGATCTGATCTGATTCCCGTAAAGCTACAAAGGATAGGAAATTGTGGAAAGTCATGATAACCAAAGTCCAAGTAGATTTAGAGTTATTCTGAGAGAATGAACTAATCTTGTAGGCAGAATAAATCAACTTCTTTTTCATTTTTAAAATTAACTTTTACAGAGACCAAAAGATGAGGTTTGAATTTCTGCTTTTTCTGCATTAAGCAATATACCAAATCACTTCAGGAAATGAATGGTCATGGCTCTCCACAACTTCATGTCTTTTGTTTCTCTAAGTACCCGGCTATGAGAATGATGAACAAAAACTTAGAGAGATGAGTCAAAGGGAGATAACTGATACATCCAGAAGAGGCATGGTATGTGGAAATAGAACACTCTACCCCGGTGGACAAAGGGTTCATTTCAAAATTCCAGTCATCTCTTTGTTTCTGTTCTTCTCTCCAGTCATAGATTGTTTACTAAGTTACTTGCTACTTTCTCTCATTTCTCATGTCTTTACAATGTCTTGTGAGTGCTAAATTCTTTTGGCCATCTTTCTTTCGTATGTGCTCCACAAATTGAAACTCTCCCTTTCTGATTGTGAGTATAAGGTTTATTGTTGTTCCATTCTTCTTTAAGACTTCCTTATTGCTCACATATTCTATCCATGATATTATTCCCATTTATCCGTAGAACCATATCTCTGTCACTTCAAGTTTCTTCCTCTTTGAAGAACTTGTCCTGCATAAACTGCTATATCAGAGATTAGATATTACATAATAGTAAAGTATTCTTTTCTTTGTTTCTAACAACATTTTCTGATGTAATGAATATGCATACACCTGGGTTCCCCCTCACAGTAATATGATTGGCTGGTGTCAGCCATAAATACAGACTGATATGGAGGTACAGGAAGACGCCCATTAGACTGTGTCATTGGCTATCCTATTGTCTACACCTATTGACTACGCCTATTGCCTAAGCATATTGCCTGCAACTACGACAAGTACCAGTTCCATTACTGCTCCCTGCTAGATTGTACTACTCGGTTACAGTAGCCAAAACCACTTAGTTAAATATATCCCTTTCCGGGACTTATCATTTTCCTTAATACTTTTCCTTAGGGAGATATCTTTTGCTATTCCTCTGTTCCTTCAGATATCTGTATCATATTTTCTGTTGTTTGTTACAATACTTCTTTGTTGGATTTCTCTACTGGCTTGATTTAGTTATCCCCATTACATAGCTCAAACCTTATGTATCTTTTTTGCTAACAACTGTGCATTGTGTTTTCTTACAGTTGATAGTTTATTCTTTCTTTTTGCTCTCCATTGCTACCTTGTTGATTTGTTCTTTCAGTTTCGTTTCCGAGTCTGCCATCACGCAGTGTCATCCATGTATCTTATGTTGTTAAGATTACATCTACCAAGAATGAATCTTAGTAAATCTTCATAGGTTGAATAAATCTGGTAAGAAAACTCCTTTTATGTTTTCATGTATTCATTTTACTTGTTCCCAATAGTGTTTACAGATTACTCAAATATCCTGCCAATATAAATAAAGCTTTTCAGTTTTTCAAGTAACTCTCCATGCTGTGACCTATCAAAAGCCTTTGTGTAATCTATGAAACAGATATGAGTCATTTTTCATTTCTATTGCTCACTGTGATAGCATTTTAATTATAAAGATAGTGTAGAGTAATTAGTCATGGTTAAATGTAATTGGCAGAAATCCCTAACAATTATAGTTGACAAAGTTTACAATAAACAATAACTAGAGAAAGAAAAGAACAGGGCAAAAATAACATGAAGCAATATATGCAAGACAAAAGTAGGCAAAGCAACAGTAATGAGGAAAAAATTCAAACCTAAGAATGGTAATAACACACAAAAAAGATACAGACAAATGACCACAACTCTCTGATTTCATGACAAGAAAGAAGAGAACTAAGTCAGATAGGACCAAGAAGTGACCTATCCTATTTGCTTAGGAAGAAATCCCAGCATGCATCTGTATGTTTTGTCTAGAAATTTCAGGAAGGAAAGTTTTTGCAGCCATTCCTCATAATTAAAACCAACAGATACCATTTTTTTCCAGTTTCTTGAAAAATGTGACACTATTCTTTACCTGTTACTGGTTTAATTCTACTTTGAGCTCTACTCATTAGAATAGTAATAGAGAATTTTAGAAATATTTAAATACACTCCTCCTTCCTGACTGCCATGTCTCTTTAGGTCATAGTTGCTCAGAGGTCTCTACAACATCTTTTTTTCTTTCAATATTTATACATTATGTATTGCCATAGATAATATAGTGGTTTACAATTGCCTCCTCCTTAATTTTTAATTCAAAGTTGTCCTTATCCTAGACTGACTACCAACCAAGACGATAAAACCCAGTCTGTACTGCTTTTTAATCCATAGGTGGGATAAAGAATAATGTATCCATGCCTTTTGCAAGAATGTGAAGTGAATGTATCATAATTTGAATTCAGTTTTATTTCCCACACTGTTAGTCCAACATTTATTTTCACCCCCAAGCAAGGCATTAAAGCCACAAAGACACACGGGTTTACTGAGTGTGGAAAGATTAGAAAAAGAAGCATTACTGAGGCGTGAAAACAAAAGAAGAGTAATCAGGAGGACAGTAAATAGCAACTGACATTGCATTTAAATTTTTGAAGATTAAAGTTAACTGGAAAGCATGGAGAAAATTTTTAATTCAATAATTTTTATTGTTACTCCACTATAAACTCTTGATTCATATATATTCCATGGTAAAGACAAAGTTCAAAGTCATAAATTACATGAAATAATAATAATAGCATTAAACCAAACATATCTCTCATCAGATTTGATTTTTCAATTTGATTACAAGATTTTAGAAAAACTTTGCATAAGTTTGTACAATCTTAATTTATTTTAATTTGAATCAACAACTGACTTTACAGTATTTATTTTATTTTAGTTTGTAATAATTAATTTTTCTTGGCATTATCTCATGATTTGAGTTGTGTTATTTCCGAAGAAACTGAAATTTTGATAATATCTAGGTAAATAGGATCATGAACAAAAACAAAAAAAGGATTTACCTGGATTTTGAAAATGCTTAGGCTGTATATTCCAAGAGATGTGTATTTACTGTAACATTGGTAATGGTTAGAATAGCTGTTTCCATACAGGAAACATTTGACATTCATTGACCAAACAGTTAGCATTATTGTTGTTTGAAATTTATAATAGCTTTTTCTGAAAACAGTTTTTTCAGGAAAATAGTCTTCTCAAATTTAGTAACTGCTATGATTCTTTCTAGTAATGATGGGTGTTGCCTTTCTAACTTTTTGTTTGAGGTAGTGTGGAAAGTTGACATCTTCAGCATGTTATTATTTTCCCTTCTAGTTACATATGCTAACCATTTTAGTTGTTGCTGCTGCTGGAAGTCTTAGTGATGTGGTTTTTGTTATTTGGTAAAGTTGTTTGTGATTTTTTAGCACCAGTCTATGAGATCTGATGAACTGTTTTCTCCTTTAATGTCTACAGGGCTGATTCGCTTGAGTTATTTGCTATTTACTACTGCCTCTCTTGCCTTCAATATGTCTTGTGAGTATCAATTTCTCCAAATACACTTTCCTTATTATGTGTTGCAGAAATTTAAACATTGATCTGAGAAAGTTGTTGTATACAGCTGATAGTTTAAACATTACTGAACGAGTCGGATGGCATCCATTTAAGAGTCTAGATCTGACAGGGCTATTTAAAAGTATTACTTGAGTTCTTAAATTCACTGAAAGTTCATCATATTTTCTGGGATAACTGTTTACAGGTTATGAGCTTTTTGTACCTGTTAATAAAAAATACAAAAAGAAATAAACATACCTGTAAAAAATAAAGTTGTAAGAAAATAACTGCAGCAGCGTCAAACCATTGAAGAATATTTTGTAAGCTTCTCTTGGAGACAAAATATTACTGGAGTGAATCTGATCTCACCTGGGTACTTCCACACAGGTGACAATCTATGGATATTCTTGTCATATTTATTCTTGTGATTTGCTTTATAGCAAAGGTAATTAGATATTCCTCATTTGTTCCATTTTCAATATTGGAAGCTATAAAAAAGAGTAAAGGTTTGAAAGTGAAATTTCAAGACAGGCAGTACAATTCTCCTTGAAAGTTTGACGCAACACAGTCTTCATGATCCCTATTTATCCTCATTTTTTGACGAAGTTATACTTAGTAAACATCAAGAATAAGATAAATTAATGGTAAGTGGATGGCAAGAGAAGGAAGGAAGAGGGGGAGCAAAAAAAGAAGAGAATGAGAGAAAGAATTAAAGTTTGAAGGAGGAGGAGTAGAAGAAGAAATGGATGGAGAATGAGAAGGAGAAGTGGAGGTGAAGAATAATGAAGAGGGGTGGAAGAGGAAGAAGAGAAGAAAAGTAGAAGTAGATGGAGGAGGAGGAAGAAGAGTAGAAGAATAAGAAGGAGGAGGAAGAGTAGAAGAATAAAGAAGAAAGAAGGGTAGAAGAATAAAGAAGAAAAAGCAGAAGAAAACAAAGAATTTCTTTCTTTTCTTTTCATCTGCTATCACAATTAGCAGTGTGTAGATTACTTTTGTGATACAACATCAGTCAAGTAAAAATTTACTTTTATTTATTATTTGAATGCCATCTTAATATCACCCAAGTCTAAGGTGGATGTCTTCAATAATGATTACAGATTTTACTGGATAAATTTGTTTTTTTTATCAAACAAATGTTTACTAAATAAAGTAATCTAATGAATATAGAAAAAGTGAAGATGACTGTGAACAAAATAATAAGAATGGGGATAAGAAAAAGAAGGAAATGTTAGAGGAGGACAAATAGAAGAAAAAAAGAAGGAGAAGGAGGAGGTAATAGTAAAGATATAGAAAGGAATATCAACTGAGAGGAAAGGGCTGATTTGTCTGAACATAAAAATAAGATGAAGAGAAAAAGAAAAAGAAAAATGTTGAAAGAGGAGTAGGAGGAAAACTAGAAAAAGAAGTAAGGATATGGAAAGGGAGATCAACTGATAGGGAGGGAAGAAGCGATGATGAGTGGGAACAAAACAGTAAGAGGAGAGAAGAGAGAGAAAAATAAATATTGGAGGAGGAAGAGGAAAAGTAGAAAAAGAAGGCAGTATTAAGGATATGGAAAGGGAGATTGACTGAGAAATAGAGAAGAAGAGATAATGAATGGGAGTAAAGAAATGAGGAGGGAGAAAAATAAATCTTTGAGGATGAAGAAGAGAGGAAGAAGAAAAATTTAGAAAAAGGTAGCAATATTAAAGCTATAAAAAGGAAGAGTAACTGAGAGAAAGAGATATATTATTAGGAAAGGCAAAAGAATGAGGAGGGAGAAAGTAAGGAATGTTGGAGAAGGAAGAACAGTAGAAGAAAAAGAAGAAAGCAATATAAAAGATATAGACAGGAAGAGTAACTGAGAGAAAGAGAAAAGGAGATAATCTGGAAAAAAAAAGAATAAGATTGTTGATGGATTCATTTATTTTCTACAGCTTATCAACCCTTTGTAAATTATTTAAAGCAGAAAATATTTTTAGATTGTAAGAATTTTTTTTTTAGATAATAATGCTTTAGCAGTACAAGTCAAATTAATTAACCCATAACTGGGGGTGGAATGAGTAAATTCATACCTAATCAGAATTTGATAAACAAACAAGAAATTATAATGTGGATATAAATTCGGGGATCAATTCTATATTATAATCAATATGTAAACTGATCCTTCACTTTGTGGCTATGATAATTTCTATATATTTATCTTTCAGAGAGTGTAAATAAATCTAAAAGATATGCCTGTGTAGCTAATAACTATTTCATTAATTAATTGATTTTTTACAACTTATCAACCCTTTGCAGGTTATTTAAAACCAGAAAATATTTTTAGATTGTAAGAATTTTTTTTGATGATAATGCTTTTAGTGATACATGTCTTACTAATTAACCCATAACTGGGGGAGAAGAAGTGGATTTATACCTTTCTTAATGGTATTTGCACATAAGTAAATATAAAGAACCCAAATTAAATTGGAACTCAGCTCTCAGATTAACAATTCAGAGTCATTGTCCATTACATCATCCATACATCCAAGCTTACATCACCTGGTATACCCAAGCTGTCACCCATCTAGGTACTTTCCAGGCTCAACATTATTAAATATTGAAGGAGGAAGGAAAAGTAGATTTAAAAGAAGGATAAAATGCATGACAGGAACAACCAATTAAAAGAAATTAAATATGAAAATGAAAAATGCTATAAAAATAAGGCAGTATAAAGAATATGGAATGGGGAAAGAACAGATAATGAGGGCGGTTAAAAGAATGAAAGGGAGAGCAAGAATGAAATATTAGAGAAGGAGGAAAAACGGTATAGAGAAAGAAAGGCGTCAAAATAAAGGATATGGAAAAGGAAAGTAACTAAAAGGAAGAGAAGCGATGATAAGTGGGAACTGAAGAATAATAAGAAAAAGCAGAGAAAGAAAAAAATGATTGGAGGATGGAAAAGAACAATTGCTGCTGCTGCTGAAATATTTCAGAATTAAAACTGACAAAGTGTGAAAAATAAGACTATATAAATTATATAGAAAGCAAGGATAAAATGGTCAGAAAGAGAGAAAATAAATGACTGATTTAGGTTAAACAGTTTATGTTTCAAAGTACCTCCAAACAATTTAAGGTATATTTTAAAAATTTTATTAAGGCAATGTCAGTACATGTTGTAAATATTCTTGAATTTTTTTAACAGATTTTCATTTGCTGTTAAACCTGTTTAAATAGCATCTCTAGAAGCTTTCAAAGGTTCACCATGCATGATTAAGGAGGAGAGTGGACAGATGGGATAAAAAAAGAAACACAATAAAAATTACAAATGATAGAAGAATAATGAGATCAGAAATTGTAGTTTTTATTGAAAAAGGTAAAGCAGATATAAAAAGATGAAGAAGGAAATCAAAGAATTTGAGGGAGAAATGAAAGGAAAAAAAATATTAGTAGCAATTAGAGTTACTGACAACTACCTAAGTAAGGAAATAAAAATGACCCCCCCCAAAAAAACAGTTTAGGAGAGGAAGTGAAAAGCCAATAAAATGAAATCTAAAAATGCTAATCAAAAGAAAATGAGAGAAGAAATCAATGAAATATATAAAGAATAAGAAATAACAGGTATAAAAGAAGAGAAAAATTATAAGATAAAAGAAACAAGATAAGAGAAAGAGAAATATGATGGTAAAAATTCTTAGCAAAAAAAGAAAAAAAATGTCTGACAAAGCATTTGGTTAGAAAAATGAGAACAAAAAGAGACTATTAAAACAGATAGAGAAAATATGCCAGTTGAAGTGAAAGTATAAAAATTAGATAAAGAGCCAATCAGAGACAGAGAAATCTTACATGAGATATTATGTTATAAAATCCATAAACATGCAATATATCAGTGTCAAGCATTTATAAAAGACAATGGAATAGGATACTTCATCAGTGATATGATCTAAACTCCCATCAATAACTTATGTCCTTTCTCTCCTCTTGCAACAACAGATCTCCAGAAAAGAGAATTTAAAAAAAAGGACAGTAAAAAAACAGGGAGAGAGATAGATAGAGAAAGAAAGAGAGAGAAGTACTCCATGAGAGCAAAGGATGGAGAAACCATCAGGTGGGTGTGAAGAGGGTGTAGAGGTAGGTGCAGCTGTGCATGGAAATGCATATTCTTCAGTGAAATAGACAATTATGGCCTGACACATACAGGTTATTGATATTGCCAAAGGGTTATTGAGTATCGCAACGATGTACCACAACGGAAACATGTCTACATTGATTGAGTGGAAAGACAACTGCAGCATATTTTCCCTGTCCCCTCTTTTCCTCCTCTACTTAGAGTCTGGTGGAAATATGTTATATTGCTCGAAGATGAAACCCTACGTATATATATATATATATATATATATATATATATATATATATATATGTATATGTATATATATTATATAAATATATATATGTATATGTATATATATTATATAAATATATATATGTATATGTATATATATTATATAAATATATATATATATATGTATATATATTATATAAATATATATATATATATATGTATATATATTATATAAATATATATATATATATATATATATATATATAATATATAGATAGATAGATATTATATACATATATATATATATATATATATATACAGGGGGAATATATGTACATGGTACGATGGGAATATAATCTGGAAATGGCATGCTGTACTGCTTGGCATTCACACCAGAAACTTCAGTATGAACATTTCAGTGTACTAGGGTGTCAATCTGAGGACAATTCAGAAGATTTGGAAAGAGTTGCCTGATTCTAATGGTAATTATGAAGGTACAGCATCTTTGAAAACCCACTATCTTTTTGATAAGAAAAGAACTCTTGAATTTGTTGGTGAAGGCCTCAGACTGAACATAAAGGTCAATATCAAGTGCCTTGAGGAGGTAGTGCTACCTTGGGTCAATAGGGTGGCTGCTGGAAGACCCTATGTCTGGCAACAGAACTCTGCACCATGCTACACCAGCAGGAGAACCTACTGGTGGCTGTCAGACAATTTCTGTGACCACATCACTCTTCACATCTGGCCACCTAACTCCCCAGACTTTAACCCCATTGTTTATTATATGTGGAGTACAGTTGAGTGAGAGACTAACAAAAAAACTTGTCACACCAAACATGAACCAAAGGCATGCATCAACTTAAACATGGAGGCTGTCCAGAAGAGATGCAGCAGATTCTAAAATCATCTGGAGGCTGTGGTTGAAGCCTATGGTGATTTTATTGAATAAATTTACTCTTCAGTATTTCAAGATATTTTTGCATAATTTTGGTAAATATATGTGTTAAAGTGAGATGTCAATGTTATTTTCATTTTTTGCATAATTTAGATGACAATTTACCCATCGCACCTTGTATGTTCGTATGTCTATAAGCATACCGTCAGATTCATATTATATGTTAATACAGACAATATTTTCCATTATTAGTTATTTTTAATTTTTCATAATTTTTAGGACATTAATAGTGGGAATCTGAGAAGTATTTGCACAATTAAAATGCAGGACAATTAATATGGTTTATGGTTGTGGTCTCCATACAGTGACTGAAGTTAAGCAACATCAAGCCTGGTCAGTACCTAGATGGGTAACCACTTGGAAATACCAGGTGTTGTAAACTTGGATGTGCAAGTGGTATAATGGATAATGGCTCAGAATTATTAATCCGAATTCCAGATCCAGTTGGGTTCATTATATTCGCTTGCATACAAATACCCTTAGGAAAAGCTATGAATATACATCTTCTCCTCCCAGTTATCATTAGTAAGATTTGTATCACTAAATCATTATTATCTAAAAAAAAAAATGTTACAATCTAAAAATGTTTTCTGATTTTAAATAGCCTGCAAAGTTTTGATAAGCCGTAGAAAACAAATCAATCTTTAATGATCCCAAATTGGCTCCTGTTCTGTCTAAACTGTGCAATAAATACCTTGTTGCCTCTTGCTTTCCTGCTTGTTCTTCTGTAGTTCGAAACCATCAGCCTACTAGCCTTCTACCTCTTTTTGGTAGACTACTAGAGGTCCTCATCAACTCTGAATTGGTTAAACATTTCACATCTCAGGCCTTCATTCAGACAAGAAATACAGTGTTCACTTCTTTAGATCAACTGCTGATATATTAATGATTACTGTTAAAAGATAGGGTGTAATGATTAAAAAAAATTCTTCTAGTTCTCAGTTATTCCTCACATGTAAATAATTTAAATAATGATTACTCCTCAAACCAGGAATTCAGACAGAAATTAAAAATTATAATTCTATTACAATTACAGAATGTGCAAAATTTTCTTGGGCACCACTTTTTCATTTAGGCACATTTGATTAAAAATCGACAAGAGTTTATTGTTGATTATTTTTCTGTCTGAATTTCTGATGTAAGGAGTTGTCATTATTTACGCTTCTTATATTTGGACTATTGTCCTTATCTTTGGTGATGTTTTGGCTGTTGTGTCCTCTGGCCTTTCTCTGGTGCATATTGATTCCCTGTAGGTTACCCAGATCAATATACACCTGAGGAAGACCAGAGGGCACAACGGCTGAACCATCATGATAACAACAACAGCAAAAACGAGGACAATAGTTCAAATATAAATAGCGTACATAATGATTATTTTTTAGTTACTTTTCAAGATTTCTAATAGGTTTTTAAGATTTTCAGTTAGTATTAGTAAATAAAACTTGCCATATCTGGGCCCTTTCTATTGTCCTAATCTTTTTTGCCATATTTATCACAACGTTTAGGCCGTTGTACACTCTGGCCTTCTTCAGGTGGTTAGAATGTTGAACTGAACTCTTTATTTCACTATCTGGCGTAGACTGTTCTAGTTCCACATGCCATGTCTAAGGTTATCAGAGAAAATATAAAGGATCTGTGGTTCATATAACATCAGAACAACCATCAAAAGCTGGACGATACTTTGCAGATATCTCTCCCGAGTATGACCTCCCATAGAGGAAAACATGACTAAAGAATGTGTGTATGCCATCCCATGCAGCTGTGGAAAGAAATATAAAAGGGAGACAGGCCGTCCCCTTAAGGTAAGGCTTCAAGAACATCAGAAAGCTGTAACATGAGGGGAAAGTGGAAAAATCAGTCGTGGCTGACCACATATGGAGAGAAAAGGGAGATCACCACCCGCTGTTGGATCAGGTTGAAATCATAGACAAAGAACATCATTGGAAAATTTGTAAACTTAAGGAATCAGCACATGTGCTAGGCCACAAAAATCTCCTGAGCCGACCAAGCATAGAAATGAATACAATATGGGAACCAGTAATAAGGAGTGCCAGAGAAAAGCGATAATAACAACGAAAATTGAAATATGAGCTCTGGTAAAAAAACATACAATGATAACGGCAAGAAATTGCAATATGAGCACTGGTAAAAATGGTTGCTGAAGACATTAGGTTTATAATACCCAGAAATTCATACACAGATGTACTCAAGGACACATGGCACAGTGGGTAAAGGCGTAAAAGCAACCCAAAGAGTGTGAGTTCAATACCTGGTTAATGTAGTGGAGAACTTGGAGAGAGGAATTAACAGGAGATAACTGATATCCATTAGACATGGCACATGGAACTAGAACTATCCCAGTGTGCAAAATAAAGGGTTCAGTTTGACATTCCAACCACCTGAAGAAGGCCGGAGTGTACAATGGCCGAAACGTTGTGATAAGTATGGCAACAAAGATGAGGACAATAGTCCAAATAATGTAAATCACATTTTATCATGTTTCAAATGTTGGCTTTTATCATCTTTCACTCAGGAGTCCTTTTTTTTTTTTTAATATATTCAATATGCTGGGTCCAACGTTTGATTGAATTTTGTTGAACTTTGGTTGCTTACTTTTCATGCTCAATGCCTGAAGCAATTGCACACACATTTTGCAGTTTAGGTGTGCCAATTTTGCTGATAGAATTTATCTGATTTTATGTTATGGTTTTCTTTTGTGCTGTTGGATTACATGTATTTTAATGGAACCATTGTTTGATAAGTAGCATGTTAAATGGTGTGATAATGTAGTTATGAAATCAATGTATGTATTGGAATTGTTAACAGAGAAGCATTCTCCAATTGGGCATTAAATTCATAAACAACATTAATTTGTAAAAGTTTTAATTTTGTTTTTGTTGTGTCATTGGTGATTATCAAGCTTTTAATTATTTGTAATAAAAAATAATCTTAATTAGTTTATTTTTGTCATTATTTGATATGTATGTATTAGATCTCTTTTCATCCTGTTTGTTTATCCAGTGTGCGATTAGGAAAATTCCTCTAGAATAGTTTAATAATTTTTGTGTTATTTTTATTTGAATTATTTTTTGTCTTTATTTTTATTTGAATTATTTTTTGTCTTTATTCTTTTCTAATGTTACTTTAATTTGTTTATCCACTGTGCGGTTAGGAAAATTATTGTTAATTAATGTTTATCTTCTGTTATTGAGTTCACTAAGAAAAGTTGTGTGTGTAGAGAATATTAAATGTGCTCTATTTATTAAATTATTTAAGGAAGCTATTTTATATCTTTGTGGGCATTAACTGTTGTAATTAAGGAGGTGTGGGTTTAATTTGGTTATTTTTATAGAGGTTTTTAAGTTTTCACTATTTAAGTCAATTGATATATTTAGGTAAGTAAATCTATTATATATGTGCAGTTAAGAACAGAGATATTTTTAAAATGTTTTTCATGTATTTTTTACTTATATATCATCAACTTAGTGGGTGTAGGTTTCTGGTTT
>OZ038476.1:35306304-35686304 GCA_964036315.1 Acanthosepion esculentum | reverse complement strand
AACAGAGTGCAAATTGACAATTGGTCAACCCTTAAAAATGTTTTTCCGGTTGGGTATTTCCTAAATGCAGATTAATTTAAGGTCACGCTATGTGCGGGAAGAAACAGGTCAGTGCGTGCAGTGGAGTGGAAGAAAACATATGACCTCAAATTCTGAAATGGGTGCAGGGCCATTGAAATTTGGCTTTTTTATCCCTGCTACCAGGTCTGACTTTGAGCCACAAATGACATTTTCGACTTTGTCAACACTTTTGCTTTAATCGTCGCATCTTACCAAAATAAGCACTTCCTTTATTCGCGTCTTTACTGAAAAAAATTGCATACGTGCTGAGTGAAAATGGTTCCACCCTCAGCAGTCCATTTTCCAATTCTTTAAACCTTTTCCCCTAGACCAGGCCGCATCCCAGAACTGACAAGGAGTTTTTGCGCTAAAACAGCAGGGCTTCCTCCCAATCCATTTCAAAGCTAATGCCCTCAAATGGTTAGCGGCTTTTCACTGTCGCACAAACCAAACAAGGAAACGCTTCATTGCAGCTCCTTGCATTCTCATCGCCAGCATCATGAGCGTTAGAGCCAAGCTGCATATGCAGCAGGCAGCTTGACTCCGTTTACAGCCAAGCCTTGAACTTGCCAAATCATGCGCGCTAGCATCTTCCATTTTGCGTGAGCTCATTCATTGGTCTAAGTCATGGCCATTATCCAGGCTACACCAATCAATGACAAGTCACGCTCCCTTTAAATAACTTCAGCGCAGCTGCATCCGCACTCACATCTTGATTTGATTGTCATTAACACATCTGTCCTTGGATTAATTGACAGCTTCCTGCTACTGCAAGTTACCTATTTGCTTAAACGTTTGCATTACCCATTTTATCTCCACGTGCTGCCTCTACTGTGCAGCCCAGTCCATCTTAGCGTTCCATACCTATTTCTACCTTTTTGTAGTTCAGTTTTGCTATTAGACAGTTAACTGCAGTCGCAAGTTACTTATTTACTCAGTCATTTGCCCAACCTATTTTACCTCCACGTTACAGTTTTCACTGTAAGTTGAAGTGTACTGCTTTTACTACGCGGCCCAGTACACCTTAGTACTTCACTGCCTATTTGCTTAAACGTTTGCATTACCCATTTTATCTCCACGTGCTGCCTTTACTGCGCAGCCCAGTCCAATTTAGCGTTCCATACCTATTTCTACCTTTTTGTAGTTCAGTTTTGTTATTAGACAGTTAACTGCTGTCGCAAGTTACTTCTCTTCTGCCTCTACTACGCGGCCCAGTACACCTCAGTGTTTCACTATGTTTTAACCTTCAACGCTTCAACGTTTTGGTTGCGTAAGCTCTTCCTACAGCGACATTTTCGTGCTGCCAGAAAGCACTGCCCATAGCTAGGAGAAGCTTTTTCCATACCGCTCCACTGCATTTTTAGTTTTCGTATACAACAAGGTTGCACCGCTTCAGCTTCGGCATCAACTTCTATTCGCATTCCTACACAGCATTTCTACAACCCTTCAAATGGCTCCTACACAATGAACATTCGCACGTCAGCAACTGAAGACCCCTAACACTGTTAATGTTACACATGCAGAACAGGCGACTGCGGAGGAGCACATAATAATTCCGGTTACAGATGATCATATAGCGTCTACTTCAACCTCTGCGTTGCACTCTTCTGCGTGCCATGGCGATAACCAACCTGGCAGCTCTGCAAAGGCTGCAAAAACACCCAGGCGAGGCAACCTTAGCAGGCATTCTAAAGAAGCCTCACCAACTAAGGGGAAACGGGAGCAGGATTCCATTGAGTGTGCCTCCTTGGGAGAGAAGTGGCTGACGTCTACTTCAACCTCTGCTTTGCACTCTTCTGAGTGCCGTGACAATGACCGACCCAGCAGCTTTGCTAAGTGTGCCAAGGTACCATGGCGAGGCAACCTTAGCAGGTGTTCTAAAAGAGCCCCTGCGGCAAAGAGAAAGCGGGAGGAGGAAACCGAGGTAGAGGCCTCTTTGA
The DNA here is from genome assembly GCA_964036315.1 of Acanthosepion esculentum. Classification (NCBI taxonomy): domain Eukaryota; kingdom Metazoa; phylum Mollusca; class Cephalopoda; order Sepiida; family Sepiidae; genus Acanthosepion; species Acanthosepion esculentum. The sequence continues at coordinate 35,684,304 of OZ038476.1, read as the reverse complement.
GGCTTTCCAGTCAATCTCAACGGAGGCAGTATGTTTTGTCACAATAAATGCTTGGTGAGCGTAACTACCATTTGTACTGCAAATCAGTTTACACATATTCATTGAAAAGTAAGAGGACACTACCTAAATGTACGATTTTTGAATCAAGCATGGGTAATGCCGGGCCATGCTGCTAGTATTAACATAAAAATAGGATTTTACATTTATTACTTTCTTTTAAAAAAAATAGCTGACAAAGAATTTGATAAAGCTACAAAAAGTTTATTTAGAACTCCCCACAAAAAAGGGTTTCTGAAGAGGGAAAAAGCAAAAGAACAAAATTAAAAGGAACAAAAAGAAAAAGTAATAAAGAAGAAATTCTAATCGAAATCAACAAAAGTCTGACAAGTCGGGGGCTCACCTCAAAACACTTAGAACAATCTGCCATGTTTAGTCAGAATTCATGCATGTCTTTTGTAAATAAAGATGGGTTGCTGGGTAATTTAGCTTCACCAAGAAAAAAATTATATTAAGTTTTCTGGTTGACATATAATCAAATGTAATTGTCAATCACAGGACATTGAGGGCCAGAACCTGCATATCCTCTGAGGGAGAAGATAAGAATGCTGATGTAATGAGAAACTTGGTCACCTCTTCACAACTTGTCTGAGAACCCTGAGAAACTGTGTACTGAGATGCAGGATCCATTCTGTTGGCATTTGCCTACCTGCAACCCCTGGCTGGATAGTTTAGCAGGACATAAGGCAAACCTAATCCCTCGTTACTTCAGACTTCTCTATTACCAAAGAAAGTTTTCGCAGACTGAAGGAGAGTGGAAGATTGTAAAAACATGGGGAGGAAAATCCAAGCAATGGTTTCTATGTTCTTTTATTTCGATTAGATGAGAGAAAATGAAGTTTTCAGATGATGGGGGAATATTTTGTTTATTTTTTTTACTTTTCATTTTTGAATTTTATTTATTTATTTTTGGATTTTCCCATCATTGTCTTCTGTATCCTTGAATCCTGTTCTTTTATTGTTTTCTCTATCCTCAGTAATGTTTTCACAGTTTCTTTTATTGTCTGTAATTCCTCATATCTTAGTGGCTTTATCACCTTGTTTGAGGTGAAATGATTTAAAAAATATGGTTAACTTGAAATTCTACCATATTGGATTAATGTCAAAGATACATTTTAACATACTTTTGGAGATATATTTCATTTCATCCAAATCTTTGAGATAAATTTTAAATTTTATGAATCGATTGTATTTTTTAACTTCTTCCACATGAAATTGTGAATATGGGTTTCATTAGAATTTTCATAGAGAGAACGTGATTGAATCTTAAAAGATTTCAGAATAAATGCGATCTTATGGTGAAAGGAACAATGAAGAATGGTTGGGTCAGTGAATGTGACAAGCTGAGTTAAATGTTACGTTAATGAAGACTAATGCCCTCCTGCCCACTTTTTTCAGCCTTGTGCCATATTTTTCATTGTAAAATTTTTCTCTGTCAAAAGAACTCACATTCTTATAAGGAGTGGTGTACTTTTTCAGTTTACTGAAATTGTTTCCCCTTCTCTTGGCCAATAGAACTGAATGACCTTTTTCTGTCGTCAGTCCTGGGTTCATTTATTCTTTGGTTATTGTTTGTTTGTTTATTCTTTGCGTGCATGTACTGAGTGAATTCCACGCATGGATATAGATAAGATTTGTTTTTCTTCTTTCTCTTTATCTGAATATATTTTTTCAAATGTAGATAATTCTTGTGATGCTCAGATTTTATTGTTTTTCTCAAAAAAAAGTGACATATTCACAATTATAATAATTTTGCATGAAAAATTATAGATAAATTTTAATGAAGTTGTGTTATTTGTTTGTCATCTACATAATGTATAGTTCATGTGTAATGAGCTTATAACGTCTTCTTTTATGCCACATATCCCCTCAGGATGTGTACAGTCATGGCTCGCTACAAGATCCTGTCTCTTAGTGATTTAAGTTGGTTGGTTGATTTTGTTTAGCAGCATATCAACCTCTATGGGTTATTTAATGCTGAAATCTAAATATTTTGAATGCAGTTGTATGCCTTCAACTACAGATAAAATGTATTGCTGGTATTTTTACTATAAAAATGTATGTTTATACTTTCATAGTGTTTTGTTTTTGCTTGGGGGGATTACTATTTGCCTGCAGCTAGGGCCCTAACAGGTGCTACCACTCCAGGTCAGAGTGGACCTGGGAATAACAGCAGTTAAGAGGTGGTTCCATGCTCTTCTTTGTCCTGCCATCCATTCCCAAAAACCCATTAAATATGTTACTTACCTTTAATATATCTTGTGAGTGTTAATTTCTCCAGGCCCTATTTCCTAATTCTGTGTCTTTTGGGACAGAGACAAACATGGCTCTCCACAACTTCTTGTTGTTACTCTAAGTACTTTTGACCTCTTACCATCCCTTGTTTTTCTTATTCTGTACTCCATTCATACAAGCATGTTAAATGGATTACTTACTATTTCACCTTCCTTTTCTTTTTTATTAATCAATTCACCCCAAGTAAGACAATAATGCCACTAAGAGATAAGGGACTACTAGGAATGAAAGAGAATGATAAGTGGTGCTTGACTTCATTATGTTTTCTCAGTGTTAAATTCACTAGTTCTTTTATCCCCATTATGTGTCCGAGAAGGTTTTAGTTGTCTCTTTCTGATTGTAAATATTACTTTCCTCATTGTTCTTGTTTCTCTTAAATCTTTCATGTTGCTCATTGTTATGAATAATCAAGAGTGGTCTCCCCTTGTTTTGTTACTCTCCTCTTTGAGAGAGATATTTCTATTAACTGGGACTATAAAAGGACACTATATGTGAACCTTGTATTCTCAGTTGAATAAAGCTTTCTTAAAGCCCGTACCTGCATATGTTCGTCATTACATTCATATCATTAGTTGTGTTAAAAATAAATGTAAACATTACAAAAAAATCAGTAAAATTTAAAACTGAAAATTACTTTAGAAATTAAACTGAACTACTTAGAAAAGTAAAATCTCCAGGTTACAGTCTACAAAATGATATAATTAAAATTTTAGAAAACTTTAAAAAGAAAAAAGAAACATAAGTCAAAATTAGAATAAATTATTAAAATTTTAGAATCTACAGTAACCAATCAGAAGAGAGTATACTAAAAATGTGGAGGATTATAAATATTTGTTTCATAGCTTTTTTTTCATCAAGAGACTCAATTATCAACATACAACAAAACTTTTCATGAGACTTTGCCATAAGTTCTTATACACAATTCTTTTAAAGCAAATCCTAAAAATAAACAATTTATCTACCAGGTATAAAATCTTTGTAAGGCAAAAGAGTCCACATTAAGAATCCCTGTTCAAGAAGGACAAGTCAGTAAGGATCAAATTCATAACACTTGGAGTGAGATGTGATATCGGCATGATACAAATCTTTTTACAACAGAATTCTATATATTTCTATTTGGTTGATGCAAAAGTAACAAGTAAATTCCTTTCCAAATAGAAAAAGTTTAGATCTCCATTCATGGAATTCTTAGCATCCTTCTGTGGAATCACATTTCTGTGACTGCCAGTTTTTTCTTCTTCTCTAAAGAGATTGTCCAGCATTCACTGCCATACAGGAGGATTGACATTATTTAAAAATTCAGCACTCTTTTCTTTTTTTTCTAATGAGATTTTCATGTTTCTTAATACTTTGCTTAGCTTCTTGAATGCATCTTTTGCTATATCCAGTGCACAGTTGGAAGTCGCTGTCACATTTTTTAGTTGACCTAAACTACTGACGTCTTAACGATTATTGCTGAAAGTGTCTATCAAGCATTAGATAAGAATAGTGAAGATTGGGCTGTTGCTTTAGATATCTCAAAGGCATTTGAAAGATTTTAACATGCAGTAATTGTTCTGATGAGGTACCCTATTTGGTGCCAAGACTTCATGAACTTAATTGAAATTCTAGATTGCTGGCAGAGTCTCATCATTTTAAAATGATCGCTAAATGTAACCATAAGCTCTATGCTATCAGTTTCTGTTTTCCCACTTGTGGAACTCTCTTCCAACCTCTTGCTTTCCAGTCAACATTGATTTTCAAAAAATTAAATGCAATGTCAGTTGTTATCTTCTGTCTTCTTCATTCCTGTTCTTTTATTGTTCTCTCTCCTGAATAGAGTTTTTTTTTTCTTACACCCAGTAATTCTTTGTGTTTTGGTAGATTTATTGCCTTGCTTGGGGTGAAATGATTCTATAATTGATACAATCATTCTTATCCAATTCCTGAAAAGCAAGAAATTTCTAATGAGTTTTGTGAACACATTACTTCTGTATCTGTCTAGATACAGAAGTAATTTCTGAGATGAGGTATTATGTACACTATTTTCATTATTTGGACTATTGTCCTCATCTTTGTTGTCATATTTATCACAACGTTTCGGCCGCTGTACACTCCAGCCTTCTTCAGGTGGTTGGAATATCAAACTGAACCCTTTATTTCGCTCACTGGGGTAGACTGTTCTACTTCCACGTACCATGTCTAATGCATGTCAGTTATCAGTTATCTCCTGTTAATTCACCTTTCCAAGTTCTCCACCACCTTAACCAGGTATTAAACTCACAACTCTTTGAGTCCTGTCACTGGATTATACCAACACCTTTATCCACAGTGCCATGTGTCCTTCTGCCATTACTTCCAATTCAATATATATATATATATATATATATATATATATATATATATCCCTTGACATGCTGACACATAGAGATGACCTAACACAGGCTGACAAAGGGGGAGCCACAGTGATCTGGGGAATCAAAGAACACATTAAAGAGGCCAACAATCAGCTAGCCGACAAAGAAGCCTATAAAAGCTTACCTACAGATCCTCTTCCCGAAGAGAATTAACTAGCTCACTAAACATAATGCTTCGCAACGATCTAATCGACAAGGAAACATGCACAACACTTACACCCACAAACATCACACCTGCTCACTTCTATCTCCTTCCTAAAATACACAAAAGCAACAACCCAGGAAGGCTGGTCATTTCATCATTCAATTGCCACACGACCAAAATTTCCAAATAAGTAGACCATTACATACAACCCCTAGCTAAGGAAGTAAAATCCTACATCAGAGACACAACAGTTCTACTAAACAAAATTAATCACATACAAACAGTGCCAGAGAATGCTATTCTAGTGACTATGGATGTGAGATCACTCTATTCAAACATTAAACACATCAAAGGGCTAACCACCCTTCAGGAAGCACTTACTAAAAGAAGAACACAAGACCCCCACCCAGGAGTTATAAAGCTCATGCATATTCTTACATTGAATACTTTCAACTGCAAGTAAGAGGCTGTGCCATGGGCACCATTGCAGCCCCATCATCTGCTACAATATTCGTGGGAAAATTTGAGGAGACGCATATCTATCCCCTCATCGGTAGCGACTGCGTATTCTATGCAAGATATATCGATGATATATTTTTTGTGTACATGGGCAGTGACAACAAACTTATCCAATTCCTCATGACCCTAAACACAGTGCATGACACAATTAAGTTTGACTATGAAAAATCCACAAGATCAGTAACATTTTTAAACACCCGCATTTACATAGATGAAAACAGGAAACTACAAATGACACTACACACTAAAATCACCACACCCACAACTATCTACACTTTAAGTCTTCCCACCCTAAACACCTCAAAGAGAACCTTCCCTATTCACAAGCACTTAGACTCAGAAGGATATATTCCAACAATGAAGAACTAAATAGACACATACAAAATCTGGAGCATCAATTCACAACACGTGGCTAATCAGGGAACAAATAAATGAATTCCACACCTACCTAGAGAAGACACCCTAATATACAAGATTAAAAATAATCCCCAGCCACATCCATCTAGTAACCACTTTCAACCCCATTCTGCCTCCACTATCCACAAATAATCAAAAGTCGCTGGGAAATACTACATCTCAAACCAGACCTAAAAAATTGTTTGAGGGACCCGGCCTTCTAGCATATCGTAGACCTAAGAACCTAAAAGAAATCATAGGTAGTAACCACACTTCAGGGGACAAGGTAATCTGTAATAAACCAAAAACAAAAACAACAGGATTTTCCCAACCATGTAACAACAAAAGGAGCTTATGCTCTAACCACATTAGATACACGAATTCATTCACTAGCTCAGTCACTAAATCTACTTTCAAAATCTACCACAACTCTAACTGCAGAAGTCATAACATAATTTACTTCCTAGAATGTACACTATGCCAGAAACAATATGTAGGAAAATCTGAATGGCCCTTTCACTAAAGAATTAATAATTATCGCAATCGAATTAAGTCAACACCCTATGAAAGATTATTACCTGTAGAACAACATTTCCGCCCAGAAAAACATGATTTTAAAACCCATGCCAAATTCGCTAGAATTAAGAGAATAGAAAAGTTCATTGCAGATAACATTAGAAAGATTTTAGAGTTCCATGAAAATAAGTGGATATGATGTTTAAAAACACACTATCCAGACGGGCTTAATCACAAATTTAACAATATAGATAGTATTAATATATAACCCCACAAATCAGGACCTACCCACATTTCTCATCCACACAAAACAAACAGACATGCTTACGGAGGTGTTGAGGCCTCACATTTATACACACACCCACATGAATATACGCACTTACACACATTATACTCACTCCCTAATGAGCCAAATAATAACACACCCATAGTAATATACATGCTTACACACATCATACTCACTCACTCCCTAAGAACCAAATAACACACACACACTTAGCAGAGACACATCCTCTTTCCAGGAACCAATAAAACTGTCAAAATGACCAAGGGAATTCAGAGCAGCATGAATCCATCCAGCTCTTTTCTTAAATAACAACTTAAAAGAGTCTGTTTGACCAACACAACAACTGACCAAAATTCATGTTAAAAAAATAAAAAACATGAAAACTACAGACAAAAGTTCATTTTCTTCATCAAGACATTCATTTCTGTAGTACACTGCTACCAGCCAGCAGGAAATTTATTTTTCTCCTGATGATGGACATGTTGACTGAAACTAGTTGAGGAATCTAAGTAAAATAATAATAAAAACAAAAGGATATTAATACACAACCCAGTGTGTCTGAAGATTTTAATTTTCTAATATTTTTTATTGTTCAAATATATATATATATATATATATATATATATATATATATATATATATATATGTATGTATGTATGTATGTATGTATGTATGTGTGTGTGTGTGTGAAACTATTGTGATGATGGATGTGGTGAGTTAAGGCCTTCTATTGTTCTTTATAATAAAAATGTGGTCTTTGAATTTCATTCAATACATTACATGTACAGAGAAAGTAAACAGTTGAATTATTAATTAATATCTCACTTATCAGCTGTGATAACTCATGGCACTGAAAGAAAGTACCACCAGTTATCACTGCTGACAAGTGAGATATTAAGCTAACAATTAATAATTCAACTGTTTACTTTCTTTGTATGTGTAATACATTGAATGAAATCCAAAGATCGCTTTTTATTATAAAGAACAATAGAAGGCCTTAACTCACCACATCCATCATTACAAGAGTTTCATATATCATAAATTTGTTTACATTTAAATGTTGTTCATTTTTATTCCTTCTTCTATATCAAATATGAATCTAAAAGATATGTATAATCTGAAGATCTGTTAAAGCAGCATAAGTAATCTATTTCTCAGAAGATATTTTTTTCAGCAGATGATCCCAAGAATTGTTTATAAAACATATTATAATAAACTTAGTTTTTTTGTTCATCTCATTGCTACCAAAGCCTCTATTTCCATACAGAATGTTCCTATGAGGAAAGCTAGAGAATGGATCTGCCAAACTGTTGTGGCAACAGCAAGAACAACAAAAAGAATGAGTTTGGAAGTCCAAATAATATCACTTGGAATGACTCTTCTCAAGAATTGCAGTAATTATTGCAACAGTCATAACTTGTGTAAAGTCTTTCTAGATTGAGGAGTGGAGCTTGCAAAGGTATATCCTGTTATTGTGAAAGAGATTTATACAGCATTTATTCTCAACCTTTTCTGACAACGTTCACTGAGTCTGTGGCAAATTCATGATAAAAAATGAGGATTCAGAAGAGATTTTATAAAAGTTTCAGTGTGAAATTGGTATGAACAACTAATAGCAAAATTTTAAATTACCTCATCAATTTTATTAAGGTTAAAACTTGATCAATTTTCATATTCTTTCCAAATAAGATATTTGCAGATTAGAGTGTATCTAATATGCTGGTATTACATATAGAATATTGATCTTAAAAAAGTTAAAACAGTATAATTACATTATTTACATACAGAATATTGTCTTTATCATTGTTGTTGTTATTACAACATTTTAGCCATTGTGCCTACTGACCTTCAGGTACTTGTCAATCCAGGTAAATTCTGTCAACATTTCTGGGATGAGGAGTTCTCATTATTTAAAATATTTATATTTCAACTATTGTCCTCATCTTTGTTGTTGTTATCACAACGTTTCTGACATTGTGTTTTACAGCCTTTATTCCAATTGATATATACCTGATGAAGGTCAGAGGGCACAATGGCTGAAACGTTGTGTTAACAACAAAGATGAGGATAATAGTCCGAATTTAAATAGTGTAAATAACCCATGTAACTGAACCCTTTATTTAATGCACAGGAGTAGATTGTTCTCATTCTGCAGAACACCCCCACAAAGCATGTGGACATGATGGTATCCCTGCAATAGTCCTTAAGAAATGTGCTCCCAAACTGACTCCTGTTCTCACTAAACTGTAAAATAAATGCCTCGCCACTTGCTTTCCTGCTTGTTGGAATCCTCTTCCATAGTTAAAGAACTTAGATGAACTGTCTGACCCTTTTAACTATTAGCCTTCTACCTCTCTCTGGCAAACTACTAGAGGCTCCAATCAATTTTGAATTGGTTAAGCATTTCATATAAGCAATATGGCTTTCATTTCTCTAACTCAACTGCAAATGTATTAATAATTATTGTTTAAAATGTATATAAAGCTTTAGATAAAAAATGGTTAAACCCGGTCTGTTGCTTTGAACATCTCAAAAGTATGCGACAGGGTTTGGCATACCGGTGTTCTTCACAAGTTGAAAGGTTATGGTATTTCTGGATGAAATTTTGAACTGATTTTAGCCTAGTAGATTAGATCATTGGTCCATGAATTTGGTAATATAGTAATTGTGATTTCAGTCCATGCACCAAGCAGTGTGTACTTGAACTCAGTAGAAACAGGGCAAGCAATAACTGAACAATTCTAAATAAGAACTAAATGAGATATCCCTAAACAGGAACCACTGAATTAGAATAATCTACCCCCTTAAATTAAATAAAGTGTTCAGTTCAAAATTCTCTGAATGTTACTCAGTTCAACTAACTCCTGGTGAAAACCAGCTTCAATCTGAAGAAGACACACAAGTATCTTTCCTTACATGTTCTCTCATATTTCTCATTAATTTAAGGATTTCTCCTTAATCCATATTTTCAATTCATGTATATATATATATATATATATATATATATATATATATATATATATATAGATGTAATATTATTTGATAATTCCAAAGAGGATATAAATTCAAAGAGAACTCAATGTAAGAACAGAATAAATGATAATGATGAAATTGGAGACTTTAGAAACCCATGGTAATATTTTATTTTGCAAGCATGATTAATCAATCTTGTCTCATCAAACCAAACAGTTTCACTGATGAGATGAGCTCGATTAATTGGTCTTGCAAAATAAAATATTACCATGTATTTCTAAAGTTTCTGCTTTCATCATTACACACACACACACACACACACACACACACGCACGCGCGCACACACACACACACACATATATATAATTCAAAATAATAGTAATTTTTTTAATCATTTCCATCCCATCCCCAGCAAGGCAGTAAAGCCACTGAGACATGTGGGGTTACTGAGTAAAGAATGAGAAAATTATTATTGAGTGAGAAGAATAAAAGACAGTTGATAACAACTGACATCACAATAAATATTTCAAAATCAAAGTTTCCTGGAAAACATGGAGCTGAGAATCAAGAAACCAGAAGAGAGTTCCACAAGGTAGAAGTGCAAGAGAAGAAAATGTTAGCATAGAACTTAAAGTTGCATCTTACCAATTCAACTGTAAATTGCTGAGACTTTTTTGCCAATCTAGTACTGTGCTTAAATTTGTAATGTCTAGGCATCTTAGCAAAGAGTTCCTCTGAACAATTACCATAAAACTATTTATAGAAAAGGCACAGAGAAGTTAATTTACAATCTAAAATGGGAAAGGGACTGAAGTCAAGATGCTATGCCAGGACCAACAATATTGAAGATTCTTCTTTTGATTTTATCAAGAACCTGTAAATACATAGCAGGAGCGCCAGCAATATTTAAATCAGTGATAAATGCAAGAAAATAAACTTTTAGTGTAGAACTTACAGTTACATCTAACCATTTTAACTGTAAAATGATGAGATTTTGTTGCCAATTTAGTACTGCACTTAAATTCATAAAATCTAAGTACTATAGATGAGAATTCGTTACCATGAAAGTATTTATAGAAAAAGGCACAGAGAAGTTACATTAAAGTGGTGGAAAAGTGACTGAAGCTGAGATGCTAGGACTAAAGCTTAGCTTGCAGATTCATCTTTGTATTTTATCAAAGATCTCTAAATATATAGCACAAGCACCATACCATCCATGGCGGCAATATTTTAAGCATGGACAAATGGTAGACTTGTAAATATATCTGGTAGATTAGTTGTCTAGTATGACACAGAGAACCAATTTTCCAAGTAGCAGCCCTAGCAATTGATTCAATATCTTTCCACTTCATGGCAGTGGAAAACCTTAGTCTGAGAAGGCACAATGAGTCACTCTCCTGGAGGTTAGCATCAGCCATACTGATGGAAGGCAGAAAGGGTTCTCTCAGATGGTTAATAAAGAGCAGTTTTGTTTTGGAGGCTTTAAGATTAACAAGCCATTCCAGGTAACAGCTGATTGTAAGTGTTTTTGAGATCAGCTATACACATTTTAATATACTGTCTCCTTTGGTGAAAGATATTTTATTTAGCGCTTGATGTTTTTTGTATACTAATAGCTTCAAGTATTTTGAGTCTTTGCCTTCAGTGAGTGTAATATAGTATTATCTCCAAATATTTGTCTTATGTTAACAGTTGTTTTTGGTTGTTTGTGATGATCAATATGTGTACAAACTGAACTAAGTTTTAATCAGTGACAAGGTCACCTTTAACACAGTATGGGACTTGTGTTCCAATGTAAGAATTTGATTATGTTTTTTTATTATTTATATTATGCAGTTGATCTATCTATCTATCTATCTATCTATCTATCTATCTATCTATCTATCTATCTATACCAGCCTATTCTTATCAGTATATATATATCTATGTCAGCCTGTTCATATCTATCTATCTATTTTTTTTATATTTCCTGCCATATAATGCACTTATGTATATAATTCACCAATATTTTGGTAAAAAATATTTAGGTTAAAAGAAAACTGTTTGTATATTTTGCCATTGTTTTGATTTATTTATTTAATCATTTACAATCCTATATTTAATTCTGGCATCATCGGAGGACTTATGTATCAAACAAGTGTGTTTAATATGTTTGTTTAGTAGTCAAACCTAAACCTTAGGATATAAAATACAGGAGGATTTTCAGAACCAGTTTTGTAAAATTAGTGCAATTTTATGTTGGAAAACATAATCCCTCTCTCTTATATATATATATATATATATATATATATATATATATATATATATATATATATATATATATATAACATTATATTTAGAGGCTAGATGTTTCTGAATAGACATCACTTTTTAAAAATTTAAATGGAAATTAATGTCAACCTGGGTAAATATTAAAACATCCTACATATTTACAACAGGGAAACATCTTTTAAGCTAAGTATGTTTTACCATTTTCTTGAGTAGTACTACTTGAACTTCAGGCTGGTTGACATTAATTTTACTGTTTAAATAAAAAAGAAAAGGGACTTCTACTCAAATATATATATCCACCATATATAACATTTATAGTAATAAGAAATAATGTTAGATTTTTAATCTCACATAAATTAAATTAAAACATAAATTATATATATATATATATATATATATATATATGAGGAAATTGAAATTTTTCAGAAAAACTACAGTGCCTTCCTTGATGAATTTGATGAGAGAACTGAAAAGGATTATTATAAAAATAAATAGACATTATATATCTATATTATTCAATGAAACATGTTTGAATGAAGATATTCTGCCTAAATACATACATATGTGTGTGTGTGTATATATACATATATATATATATATATATATATATATATATATATATATATATATATATATATTGGGGAAATTATATAACAAAGTGGAAAAAGTTTACTTGGGATGCATTTCATCCTTTGGGACTTCATCAAACTGTATTTGTTATGCTGGTATGACTACACATGTGCACGAAAAAGGGGTTCTTCGAATCTTAAATTTAAAAATATAAATGCTAAAATTCTCGGCACCCTTCATTTGTGAACATATTTATTCATACTAACAAATTTAGTCTGATGAAGTCCTACAGGATGAAACACATGACAAGTAGACTTTTTGCACTTTGTTATACAATTTTCCCAATACTGTTTTTGATATATAAAGATATATCATTATCTCATATATATATATATATATATATATATATATATACATATATATATATATGAAAAAATTAGGAATCACTTACACCCCCACTTCCCCATGGTTTCAACACATACACACACATATATATATGTACATGTGCAAACAAGGGTACACATAACTTTGCCTAGTTTAAATGATAACTAACGCCAAAGTTACTTCCTCATTTCAGTGTCAGCTTCTTATTCACTCAATAAATTTCCATGAATTTCAAATGACACTCATGTGTCCCCCAGCAGTTTGCTTTGTTTTTTTTCTTTATTTTTCCTTCTTGCCATTTACAGGTACCAATTAATTATGGTTCAGGATCTTTTCTCAAATTGCTGAAGTAAAGCAAAAGAATTTTTTAAAAAAGTATAAAAATCAAAAAAATCTTAAAGACGAATGCTAAACAAAAAAGAGCACCCTTGTTTTTGGAATAAAAAAATTCTAAGACTGACTGAATTACGGCTGTCACCACATTATGATCATTAGGATCTCTTTTTTATGGTCTTACTAACATTCTTGTTTTCACACACATTCTGTGGAGTAAGAATTGTTTTTAAGGAGAGTGGAACTCTTGAATTTCTTAAGGCCTAATTTAATTTGATTGCATTTAATTTAATTCCTTCATCAAGAAAAAAGAACTTTCTATGAAAAAATGAGAATCAATTGAACAAAAGAGAATTTTTCTTATATTCCCATGATCACAGATTGCCAGAATTAGCTGTGTTTGAGGTTCAGCATGTATGTATGTTGTCTGGTAGGTGGTCTCTGTGTGTATATTCAGGAATGTGTGTATTAGTGTTAGCTATCTATGTATATAAACACTTTTTGAGGTTGGTGATTCATTAAAAAGTTTCTGCAGATGATACATAAATCTTTGTAATTATTAAAATAAAAAATATTTAATGATATCAATTGCAACACCTGTCTGAAAAATGCTTTATTTTTACTTTATTTATTATTTATTTCTTGAACTGGATACAGAAGAGTTTACAAGTACTTTATGTAATATTTTGAACTGAAATAAGTGGTTTCCTTCTCTTAGATGAGTTGCAATTTAAGTCTCATTATTGGTTCCAAAGAACAAAATATGTAATTTTGATGCAGTGTATTGTTATTTTGCTACTTTTATTTACAGCTGAAACATAGGCTATGCAAAAGCATTTGATAAGGTAATGCATAAAGATCTATTTGAACTGCTAGGAAAACTTGATTCATTTGGGAAAAATATTTGAATAATTGAGAAACTGCCTGCATATGGATATAAAATTAATTGGGCAAGTACACAAAAACAGAAATGGGCATGTAACAAGGATGCCTTTCCTCACCAGACGTATTTAACCTTTACAGTGAGGCAGCCCCACAAAAACTAGAGGGGTCATCAAATGTGACCTGAGCAAACACCTAGGGGTTGATGAGAAGTTCCAAAGGGTCGATGATAGTCAAGACGTCGAATGGTGGTCGGTGTGCGAATGAGCTAAATGTTGCTTAGTGTACGTGTATGTTGCATTCTTCAGTGCAAATGAAAGAAAGGCACTGAGCTCAATGATTGACAGAATCAAAAGCCTTAGTTACATCTATCCAAGTCACTTTTAACTTAATTTGATGAGATTTATTTAATGCTATATTGAGCACTGATGGCTCTTTTTGAATTGTTCCAAGTTGATTTTTAGATAACAACCACCTTTCTTCAACCTCTAACTTCCTTCTCTTAGATGAGTTGCAATTTAAGTCTCATTATTGGTTCCAAAGAACAAAATATGTAATTTTGATGCAGTGTATTGTTATTTTGCTACTTTTATTTACAGCTGAAACATAGGCTATGCAAAAGCATTTGATAAGGTAATGCATAAAGATCTATTTGAACTGCTAGGAAAACTTGATTCATTTAGGAAAAATATTTGAATAATTCAGAATTTTCTCCCTTGCCCTCGTTTATGCTCGAGCCCAGGATACTCACCTGGACTACTGATATGCCACAATCTATTTCAGATTCTCTATGATGACGAGTGGATAGGTCATGTTCCTGATTTTTATCAAAATTTTCTTAAAAAAATGTGTGAACTATTCTTGAGTATCTCCGGTACTTCCTTTGGTCAGTTAGAGCCTTTGTCTTTTACAAGAATTCAGCTCGATTGGCTATCCCTCTAGATCAGGCGTCGACAAATGGTGGCCGAGGGAAGTTCCAGAATATCAATGATAGTCAGGGCGTCGAATGGTGGTCAATGTGTGAATGAACTAAATGTTACTTAGTGTACATATATGTTGTATTCTTCAGTGCAGATGAAAGAAAGGCACTGAACTCAACGATCAACACAATCAAAAGCCCTAGTTACATCTATCCAAGTCACTTTTAACTTATTTTGATGAGATTTATTTATTGCTATATTGAGCACTGATGGCTCTTTTTGAATTATTCCGAGTTGATTTTCAGATAACAATCACCTTTCTTCAACATCTAACTATAAGATAGAGTTTATGATTATGAAGTTCATGTGGCCTGTTGGCATGAATGCATTGAGTATGACACAACATTTGTTTAATTAATTTAATCTGTTAGTACAGTGCAAATTTTAAGGTTCAAAGATATTTTAACTGGGAGTCACTGCGGAAGGAAGAGAAACAAAAGAAGATCTATGATCAAAAAGTTTGACTACACTTGCCCTACCAGGACTTACTGGTGGGCACAATCTTAACAGCATAAGATATGTGGATGACATCATGTTAATGGCAGACACTGAAGGACTCCAGGAACTCCTAGGTAATTCAAAGAAGCAAGAAAGTACTGCCCATGAATTGTAAGAAAATAGAATGCATGGTCATTAATGAGAGGGGCAGCCCAAGATACAAGCTATGAAATAGAGTGTTGTAGCATGCCTACAGACGATAATAGTTATGTCCCCATTCACATAAATACAGTAGTGAATACTATACATGATCTAGAGTTGGAGATTCATTGTCGAATTCACTTGACTCACTTCTAGCAGTTGACTACTTCTTCTACACACTGCTGGCAAATCGTATATGTCTTGTTCTTGTCCTAAGTATTATCATTCATTACTAACCTTCATTTGATTATTCTATTCAGTAACCTTCAAATAGAGACATCAAAATTAAGCAAGTACAGAAATTTAAATATCTGGGAAATGTTTTAACAGATGATGGAAAATGTGATAGTGAAATCTAAAGGTGTGTTAGAATAACGAAAGATATTGTTCAACTGTTAAACAAAGTAGTAAGAAATACATAGGAAGCAAAGAAAAGAGTGCTTAACTGCTATTTAACATCAACTACTTTTATAGAAATGAAAGCTGGACAATTTACTCACAGATTTAAAGCAACATAGATTTGGTTCAAAACAGAAGAATGCTGAGAATACCACAGGCAGATTATGTGATCAATGTGGAAGTTTTAAGAGATAATGGAAACAAAACAGATACTCATACTTAAATTCAGAAAGAGTTGAAATTTTGTTGACACATAAGGAAAAATGGCCTGGAGAATTTGACACTCACAGGACATATTGAAGGCAAGGGGTAACAAGCTTGTGTAATTGATGGCACAACAGAGAATGAAAACAATAGTTAAAAAACAAACATTGCTAAGAGCCACAAATTAAAGAATATTGTGTAGATCTCTGATAGCCCAGGTCCTGGAGGGATATAGCAGAGAAAAGCAAAACAAGAATTCACCTAATGTAAAATTTATTAAAGTTTACTTAAACCTATAGTGGATGAAAAGTGAAAAAAAAAAACATACATAAAAAGGGTAGGCCTATATTTTTTAAGTTCTTGCCATAAGCACATCTGGAACACTTTTTGTTGAGTTATTTTGTCGTTTTTTTCTGTTTGGCTTCATCTGCCTGAATTTTTCAAATTGTATCTGACACATTTAGGATTTGGAAACTTATACATTCTGACAATTTGGGAATTTCTGTCTGGGTCCCACAACTAAAAATCTCTCTTACATTAAATCTTTGTCTTGGTTTGTCTCTTAGTCAACATGGATATTTCAAAAGGTTTCATGAAGAAAATGAAAACAATTCATCATTTTAAAATCTATCTGACACAGAGAACAGATTTAAGTAAATATAAGCATCTATCTATGCATCTATCGTATTGATTTAATTTCTGTTTGTTTGTACAAATATTATAGGAAAGCAACAAAAGCAACACATCTTAGTGCAATATGTGTTAGCACAATACTGCTAAATATTTCCGACATGGACAATAAAAGTATTTCCAGGACAGACATAATACAGATTTCTGAGAAATATCTTTTTTAACAAATTATAAATTCATAACAAATATTAGGTTTAATGCAATTTATGAATATTTACACAAAATATAGCAATTATAGCAACAATTTTTCTGTCACTTTTCACTCAAGATTAGCTGTTATATTGTAATAATAAGCACAAAAGCACATTAAGTTGAACTATGTAAACAAAATTTGAAATTTACAGTTTTGGTTTCTACTTGAAGGTAGACATACTCCTAATATATATATATATATATATATATATATATATATATATATATATAATAAAAATATTGTTTTATGGTATGCTATATTTATGTGAAAAGTGCTCAGTTTCTGAGACTGAGCATATGTAAAAATAAAAATGGACAATGATGTCAACACCAAGCACCAACAGTCTATTTCATGCTTGAACACAATCTTCAAGTTGTACACATACTTACATATATATATATGCATATACACACACTTGACAGTGATATTAAGCATATTTTGTCAATAAATATAGAAAATTTTAAGCAATATACACTACAGTTCAAAAGTTTGAAGAAACCCCCAGAATTAGCATGGGATGAACTTGATAGAAAAGTGAAAAGAAAATGAAAAAAAGCTCTCATAGTCATTGAAAAAAGAATGGAATCAATTATCAAACTTACGTTTTGAAAAACTTTTGCAATAAATGCCAAAATCTTGTGCTGCATATATCAAAGCTAATGAGGAGATTTTGTCAAGAGCAATATTTAATGATAAAAATGCTTTTTTTCTTTTTGACATAATAAAATTTATAATAAAAAATCTTTTTTTTTTTTTTAACCCTGTATAACAATTTTCTCTTATTTAAAATACAAAACAAATACTTTTGGGGCCAATTTAAAAAATTACCAATGGTGGCCTCAAAATTTGAACTGTATTATATTTTAGAAAATGTCTCAAAAACACACCATTTTGAGCAACAATTAAATACACACTGCACAATACATAAAAGCCAATGGAAAAAGAAAAATTATATGGTTTAACCACCATACGTTAAAAATGTAAGAACAAGCATAGGAAAAGCATTCATTAATCTCACCCATAAATGCTTCCCCCATCAAGTACTGTCCACAAGATATTCAACAGAAACACATTAAAAAAGCTAGTTTCACCAAGAACATGACACAAATAATAAAAAGTGAAATAGAAAAATAATCGACCTACACAAACAAAACTGTAACAGCAGTGCAAAGCACGAATGCTTCTTAAATTGCAATTGCTTGCAAAACAATATAATATACCAAGCCACTGTAAAAACAGCAAATAATGAAAAAAATATACACAAATAGAAACAGAGAAATTATGACCACAGGACATCCTTTAAGAATAATAAATTTATGAACAGTGTAACCTTTCTAATCATATATGAGAAATTAAAGACAAAAGCCAAATTACACCAAAAATATAATGAAAAATAAGCAAAACTGCATGAGGCAAAACAATAAATGCCAAAACTATAAACTCTGTTTGAAGGTGAAAATAGTTATAATCATCTTCCCAGAACAACACAAATTACTAAATAAATAATCAGAAATTATATCAAAATGCAGATACAAAACACATTTTTACTATGTTACTTAAAAATCAAAATCTAAAAATAAAATGCCTTGTAAAACACCACCAAGAAAAAGCAAATAGATGCACTACATACAATGCAGATAGACAAACCCAATACTTTAAACTAAACAAATAAGGTAACCAACCCTCACAAAAATAAATAAACCAATGAATAAAAAATCAAATTAACAAACCACATAACCAAAACTAAGTAAATTTAATAATAATAATCAACATTAAATAATTTAATGAACAAATACAAAATACTCGATAATGAGTTAAAAGTTAAGAAACAGTACTATACAAATAACCACAATTATTTTGACTCAATATTGAAATATAACTGCTGCTGGGTACTCAATATATGATCACACAATAAACTTGAAATACCCGACCTTGCTACCCATAATGCCACAAGTCAATCCATTACACAACACACATGGCCAGAAGATTTCATTCAAGCATGAAACAGACTTTGCCACTCAGTGTGGACCTCAGTGTTGACTTTTATATTTGCACATCCTATATGTCTGATATCAGTACTTTTACCCATAAATATACCATATTTTAAAACTATATTTTACCACACATGCGCACACACACACACATATATATATATATACACATATACACACACACAGGGTGGCAATAATACTTATAGTAAAGAAGCAAAGCATTGAAGCAGGTTGCTTGCTTTTAATTTACTATTGTTTACCATAGCATTTTATTCTTATTAACCAGGATTAAAAAAAAAGCATTTTAATAATAAATTTCTGGACAATTAATTAATTGCTTGTTCTTAATTGTTGTAACTATATAGTGACTTTATTCCCACCCTGTAATATATATATATATATATATATATATATATATATATATATATATATATATATATATGTTGGATATTGGTTGAGAAAAGAACTTTTACCTTACTTCTGCTGCATAAGTGTGTGAGTGGAAATCAGAACTTTTGATATCATAAACAGGAGATGCATCTAGTGGCTAAAATTAACAGGATGTACAGGTGTCCTGAGCTTTGAAGAAACCGGGCGCACAGGTGTCCTGAGGGGAAGGAAATGCATACTTGCGTGAGTGCAAACCGAGAGGGGTGTGGCCACATAAAGTTGCGTAGGCAACATACTGGAAGAAAGTGTTGCCATTTGAAGTTGCATCAGTGTCCAAACGTTATATAATGGTCTGATTCTTGATCTGGACAGAGATGTTGGTTAGAGGTTCACTGAAGTTTTGTCTCTGTCACTTCTTATGAGCACAATTCTAACCTCTCTGATTTTCGTCATTCTACCAATTTGTCACAACTCAAACAATAAAGATATTTATATATTTTTATATATAAATGTTCTTCACCTTATTTGAGGCCAGCAACAATATACTATACATGTATATATATATATAAATATATATATATATATATATATATATATATATATATATATATATATATATATATATATATATATATATACACACACACACACACACAGAGATTACATTAATATTAGTAGGTTTGGATAAAAGTTTAATTTGCTCTACACTTTTTGTGCTGTTATGAATGTCTGCAATATGAGTGAGTAATTGATTAATTCATTCATTTTTTATGGCTTATCAACCCTTTGCAGGTTATTTAAAGCCAGAAAATATTTTTAGATTGTAAGAATTTTTCTTTTTTGAATTAATAATGGCTGAGTGATACAAGTCTTATTAATTAAGTGACAGCTGGGGGAGGAAATGTGGATTTATGACTTTCCCAAGGGGATTTGCGCATAAGTGAATAAAGTGAACCTAACAGGAATTGAAACTCGGCCATACAATTAGCAATTCTGAGCCATTGTCTATTTCACCACCCACACATCCAAGCTTACAGCACCTGGTATTCCCAAACAGTCACCCATCTTGGTACTGACCAGGTTCAACGTTTCTTAACTTCAGTGATCGTATCAGAACTGGTGTCTCAACATGATGTAGCCTTGAGCTGCAATATGAGTGAGAAGTGCAAATGTGGATTTTTGGTGAAAGGAAAAACATTAAAATGAAGTGATTGTGACTAACTGGGTCAAAAGAAAAGGCAGAGGAAACTGCTTCATTAATTGTAATTATTGTTAAGTTATTTTGAGTACATTGTGTACTAGTGAGCAAACCCAAATGACTTGACTCACTTTATAGTTCCCCAAAAGAAGGTTAACCAATCAGGAGGCGTAAAATATTCAATCCGTCTTGTATAAAGGCGGCCATTTTGATTACTCTCTCCAAAGATGACCAGAAACCAAAGAACAGAAGGAAGAACTATGCTCTGATACTTTATCGAGATATCCACTGCTAACCTGAACTATGCTTCCCTACTGTCTTCGAAATATTCACTGCCAACCTCTGGATTCTATGCTCAAAGACTACCATCATCATGAACAATTATCAAGATAAATATCCACTTTTTTCATAGAAAGATATTATTTTATTTATATATTTTATATATATTTTTACTATTGTTCACTCAAAGAAGTAAAATAAGAGGTATAAAATTATGGGATATATAGGAAAGATAGCAGTTAACTCTGGACTTGAAGTCTTTAAGAGATTAAGGATCAAGGAAGCATCTTCCTTGGCGTCTGTTCTACAATGAGGCAGATTTGAGAAAGAAGCTATCTGAGTTGAACTTCCTCCTTACCAATGGAATATGAAAGGAATGAGGATGTGTCACCTCAGCATATGTAGCATGGCATGTCACAGCTGTGAAGGTTTGGACTGGTAAAACCAATTAATCTAGTTCGCATGACTATCTGCCATGAAAATAGTGATAGAGTAACAAGAAACTTGCAATGTTTTGTCTGTGGGAAAGTAGTTGTAGGGTAGAAAATAATTCATCTCACACAAAGCTGAACAAACCCTTTTAAACTCTAAATCAACATTGGAAAATGAGGATTGGGCTGTGTCAACCCACATGTGATAGAACCCTTCATTTTTCAATGATATTATTTGATAGACACAGATCTTAGGAAAATCTATGACAAAGCGGAAAAAAACTTTTTGCATGATGCATTTCACCATTCAGGACATCATCAGACTAAAGTTATGTTTATATTGATGTGATGAAATTTAAAATTTAAGTTTTAAATATTTTTTTAAAGAGAGAGAAGAAAAAGTGAGAGCATGAGAAAGAAAAAATGAGAGACTGTTATATTCCATACCTATAAACATTAACGGGTATGTCCCAATCCTCATAAATATGTTGGACACTATTGTAAGTGGGGGTAATCTGCTGTCTAAGTAGTTCACCTCTAGCTGTGGTTTACCTACTTCACGTTGCTGGCGAGTATTGTATTTTGTTGAGGTTATAAAGATTATCATTTCATTTCCAACCACCATTTTGGTTATTCCTCATTCAGTAACCCTTTCTAAGTTACAACAGAGATATAGAGAAAGAGAGTAAAAGAGAAAAAGTGAGATATTCTACAGTTTAGTAGCACATGGTTGTCTTGTCATTTACTGTTATTTTTACTTAAAACAAAAAAAAAGGAAGATTTAGATAAACAATGAAAGACCAATTATTTAAATTCAGTTTAATTTTCCAGTCTACCATGATATAGGGTAAAATGGCTCCTTCAAATTCAAGCAGTCATGGAACAATTAGAAAGTATAGTTTGTTTGACAACTAAAGAAATTATTAGATGTAATTTGTTTCTCCAAAGCCAATAACACAAGAAAGAATATGAAAGAAGGGCAACGATAGGTATTCGTTTCATTGCTCTCATTTTAATTGTATCAGGATTCTTTAGAGGTTCAGCTGTTTGATGTTTAGCAGAAACATTTAGATATTGATTCTTGCAGGAAAAGTGACCTTTGAGATAGTGTGTCATTTAATGGTCATCGTTTTGGAGAAAAACATGATTACTTAAAGGTCAGATTGCTTGTTGCTTTAAGTGTGTCTAAGATCAAAAGATTCAAGTTCAGAGTTTGAAAACAAAAATTTACCTTTCCAGTTTGTTAGGATTGTGCAAACTTATGCAATTGATGAATGTCTAGTTTGAGATTAAGTCTTGGAGAATGTTTACTTAAATTAGGATAAAGATGCCTTTGTGTTTCAACATGGTAGACATAATTATAAATTAGCTATTTCCAAACAGGAAAAAAAGAAACATTCATTGACCAAACAGTATTACTATAGGTTGAAATTTATAAAAGCAGCTTTTTAGGAAAATAAGCTTCTCAATTCCACTATCATTCTTTTGCATATTGATGAGAGTTTCCTTCCTAATCTTTTTAAGCCCTAAAGGATTTATTCACTTGACGTCATTACATTGAGTTTCTCCAAAGTCAAAACACTGTATAAATGTATATATATTTATACATATATGCACATATGTATATATACACATATACATGTGTATATTTATTATATTTATTTGTTTATTTTCTTTTATGTATTTTTCTTTTATGTATTTATTTACTTATTTTTTAATTTTATTTATTTTTATTTTATTATTTTTTTTACTTAGCACTTAGATGGCAAAGTAAGTGTTTATTTATATACCTACACTTACCCATTATTTCAATTTTCTTGTTTAAGAGTTTATTTATATATATATATATATATATATATATATATATATATATATATATATATATATATATATATATATATATATATAAGGCAGGATGTGTGTGTGTGTGTGTGTAATGAATGCACGGCCGCAATTTTCGACGGATTTGCACCAAGATTTGCATGCACATGCTCCAAGTTAGTGGAAAAGCCAAGACTGACTTTGCATTTCCCAACTCCCATCGATAGTGGAAATAATCGATTTTTTCATGCTTCTATGGTAGTTTTCATGTAGTTTGCAGCCATTTTCTACTGGCCAGAGTGAGAGCCTATAGCTGGCTGCCACGAATAGGCAGGAATATTCTATTGGCCAGCATGAGAGCCAACAGCTGACTGACAGGAATGTTAACTAGCATGGTGGCATGCAAAAAAATCGATAGCAGCATTCGTCACAAGTGGGAAAAATTTAAATCTGCATGGCACTTTACTCCAATTGGCTCATTCACTTGCTTAAACTCGACATTGATTCTGATTCTGCAGAACTGGGTTAGGTGTGAAAAAGTATTTGTTGTTAACATTCTTTTTTCATTCAGTTTTTCCAGTTACGAGTCCTTTTTTAAAGCTGATTGTTTTGTGTTCATTTTGTTTAGTTCTTTTTTCGTAAAAGATTTAATGTTTAGTATAGAGCTTAGAAAAAAATTACAATGTGAGATAGGCAAGAATTAAGGCATGTAGCAACATCAGCATGAAAGGGCACTCCTTTAAAGGCAAGGAAGGGTAAAAATATTTTAAGTCAAGTGATAGCAATGTCTGTATGAGTTGTATGATTTTGGAATCAAGCATGGGCAACGCCGGGCCATGCTGCTAGTATATATATATATATATATATATATATATATATATATATATATATATAACAACATTATTACAGTTGATATTCATATTTTTTTAATCGATTTTATTTTTATTTTAAACAGTGTGTATTACATCTAACAGCCTGTATGTTCAAGAAGTCTTAATAAAGAAAATGTGCTTTTTAGTAGAGATAGGACCTGCATCTTCCACCACCTGTGTGCGTTACTATTCAGCTGGTGAGAGCATCTCAGTTTAGCAAGGTTCTATTTTTCCTTATGCACTGACCAATAGACATAATACACACTTTAAAATAAAAATGGGCTATTTCAAATATGAGTGCCCATTATAATAATGTTTGAAATAGCATCAACACATGAGAATATAAACTGTTACAGTTACCATGACAAAATATAAAGCTAGTTACATTTCCTGAATTTTCATTTGTTCAAATCACAAGTAGCAACACGTGGAAATATAAACAGTAAAAGTAAAAAAGTAAAACAATTTAAAGTAAAAAAGTATAACATTTTTTTCTGAAAACTCACTTGTAAGTAACACAATTTTAATTTTAATATTTCTTTGTAAAAATACATTTAAACAAATATAAATATTAGGTTTTTTTCTTCAAATCTTATTTTTTCTACACAACAAATTTTCATACAGAATTTTCTAACAATTTCTTTTTTTTTACCTGTATATATATATATATATATATATATATATATATATATATATATATATAGGTTTCTTCAGTTGTCGTCACTGTTCTGTTCTTAAAACCAAACAACTAGATTATCCACACACATATAATTTATTTATTGTACAGAATCTTTCACACAAGTTTTTTTTTTAGTTCTGAGGTCCTTCTCCTAGACTGGTTGCCAATCAAGGTTCAAGAATCCAGTCTGCCCTCCTATAGCTATGAGAAGATAAAGAGATGGATTCCTACCTTTCCCAATTATATTTTTACATAAATAAATGTAACAAACTTAACTGGATTTCAAACTCAGCTCCCAAATGAATGGGATGATGTCTGTATTATTTGCTTATGTAAGAAAAATATTTGATTCCCTCTGAATATGTGTAAACAAATTCTAATATCGATACAGGTTTGGGTTGCAAAAATCAACACTATTCTAATATCAACAAATAAATTCAGTTTTATATTGAAATTTTATTGACCTCGAGCACATGTTCTTGTTTCCCACCTTTCAGAGAATGTTAGAGGGGCAAACAAAAGTTTAGGGCTTCTCAGTAGATTTTAGAATGCAGAACAATATTTGTGATCACCTACAATATCAATAAAACTCATTATTATTCTATATTGCAGAATGATGTAAAATGTCCCATGGAGATGTGGGTAGTTATCAATGTTGTTGATTTTTTTATAGCTTATCAACCCTTTCTTGGTTATTCAAAGCTGAAACATAGCTTGTGTATTTTAAGAATAATTTTTTTTGTAAATGAATATTGCATTATCACTTTTTTACAGATACCAATCATACTATTTAACCCTTATCTTGGGGGAGAAAAATAGATTCATACCTTCCCAAAGAGATATTTCCACTTTAGTGGATATAAGAAACTCCACTGGAATTTAAACTTGGTAGGTGGGTACCCTAAAACTAAGCAATAGTTTTATTGCTCATTCAGTATCTCCACCTTTTTTGTGCATTACATTGCACACACATATATATATATATATATACATTACAATCAATAATAGTATGAATAAATGGTTTATCATCTTTACTTTGCTTTTGGGTCTTTTATACAGTGTAACCCGGATATAAGAGAAACCCGGATATAAGAGAGATGTTTCTGGTCCCAAATTAGAGCCTGTGTTAATGTATATATAATAGACCAAACCCGGATATAAGATACTTCTTCTCCGGTCCCGACAACTCTCTTATATCCGGGTTACACTGTACTAATGTTCACCCAATACAAGCCCTAAGAACCATTTAAGGTAGAAGGCTACTGTGTGATGTTGTATAAGTGTAAGAAAAGGTAAGAAATAAAGTTCATGAGGCTATATAGGAAAGATAACTAGATTTGAAGAGGTGAAGATTGTAGCAATTAGGAAAATATCCTCTTGGTAGTCCATTCCTCAAAGCAGTATTTCTTTGATAGAAACTGTCCAAATGGAACTTACTTCTTCCTATTGTAATATAAACAGAATTGGGGGGATTCACCTTTACCCACATGGTATCATGGGTCTCAGTTGTAAAGGTCATGGGTGGTAGGACTAAAGAATGTAACTTATCATAACACATGTCATGGAAATTGCGACAGAGCAGAGAGAGGCTTGCAACATTTTGTCTGTGAGGAATGGGTTGTAGGGTGTAAAATAATTCATCACTAAGAAGGCCGTATACATGTTTTTGAACTCTATCAATACAGACAAGTGAGGAATGGACAGCCCCTGTCCAGATATGGCAGCAATATTCCACTTCTGGTTTGATCTTGTTCTAGTAAAGAGAGTATAGCAGTGGGAGTCAGATGTTGGTTTGCTTTTGCTTTTCAGCTCTTTAAATAAAAGGAAACAGTCACACTTATTATAAATCACATTAATGCAGATGTTCCTATGTTAGAACACACCTACATACGTTCATTGGCTCTGAAGGAATGATGCTAGAGCTTTCAGTTATTGCATGCATTAAATTCAACTCTTCTTATCAATAACTGCATTGATTCTTTCCAGGTAAAAAGTAAACTAGTAGCAACTTCTCTTGCAAATTGACAAAATTTGGCATCATGGTATCTCTTTTTCCTTTTTATGTGCTATATTCTTTCAGCACGTAGGCGATCATGGCTTTCCATCTCTCTCTATTCCTCAACAAGTTTCTTCGCTCTGCTTTCACCCCCAGACCACATTCTGTCATCCACAAGGTATGTCACGTGTTGTTTTCCCTTGTTTCTCTTTCCCTCTATTCGACCTGAGAGTATCAGATTCTCCAGACCCTCTTTTCCTCATTATGTGTCCAAGAAACTTCAGCTGCCTCTTCCTGATGTTAAGTATAAGCCTCCTCCTTGTTTGCAACCTCTTCAAGACCTCATCGTTGCTCACAAGCTCGGTCTGTTATATCCTTAGCATCCTTCTGTAGAACCACAACTCCATCACCTTGAGTCTCTTCTTCATCTTTGAGGAAATTGTCCAACATTTACTACTGTACAGAAGGACAGATGTCATATAACAGCTCAGTATTCTTTTCTTTGTTACTTGTTTGCAACCTCTTCAAGACCTCATCATTGCTCACAAGCTCAGTCTGTTATATCCTTAGCATCTTTCTGTAGAACCACATCTCCATCCCCTTGAGTCTCTTCTTCATCTTTGAGGAAATTGTCCAACATTTGCTAACGTAAAGAAGGACAGATGTCATATAACAGCTCAGTATACTTTTTTTTGTTACCAAAGAAATCCTCCTGTCTCACAATACTTACCAACAGAAAAATGGTTTAACCCCCAAGAACATTCATGCTGACATGGTTGCTACATTAGGGGATGACACCCCAGCTTTACCAACAGTAAAAAAGTGGGCAACTCAATTTAGACAGGGAAGGGAGAGTCTTGAAGATGACCTGAGGTCTGGTTGTTGTGTAACTGCCACAACCGAGGAAAACATTTATCGGGTACACCAAATGGTGATGTATGATAGACAGTTGACAATAAATCAAATAACCAATGTTTCTTCATAAATGGGGTCCAAGAACTACAAAACTGATAGAATAAGTATGTGGACTGCAAGGTGGACTATGTTGAAAAATAAACCTCATTTGGTTATATTCCATGAGAGCATCTTGGTTGGCCTATAAACTTTTCAGCTGATCCTCCTAAGTTATGAATGTGTGCTAAAAATTTTGCCCAACTCACTTCCTAAAATATGACCAAGTGCTTCTAAGTACTTAAGACCATAATTCATTGGTTTTATTTCATTCTCTAATAAGATAAATACAAAATTAAAAAAAACAAAATATCAGTAGCCATTTTAACTGTAGTGTAAACCAAAAAAGAAAAATAACCATTTCATTTACAAATCAAAATAAAATTTTATGCCAATATTTAACTTTAAGTGTTTCCTTATGGCTCTTCAGAGAACAATAAATTGCTTTGATTTTTAAGAAAATATATTTATTTGTCTGGGATTTAGAAATGGGTCATCCTCATCAGCATTCCACATGTTATTTAATATTATCTGCCTTAAAATACACAAGGCCAAAAAAAATAAGACACCAGACAAAAACACATGACACCAAGCAAAATAAAAAAAAGATACTGAGCAAAAAAAGACAACTAACTAGGTCATCTGTCAGGTACCTTCATGTTTCATCAGAAGGTTGGTGATTGTGTGATGATTAGGTAACAAAAGGCACTGCACTATGTGTCCCTGCAGTTTCCTTCTAACTTGAAATAATTAGATCATATCCATTGTCCAGTACAAACGATCTGTTTGCTTATCACCATTACCATTCAGTGCCATAAGTCTAGTCTGTTAAAATTTTCCATTGACAATAACTGACATCATACTGCCAAGGCCTTCACCTAGCGGGTATGGCTTCTTGGTGTAATGCTTTGCAAAAAAGGATACCCATAATTTAGTACCAGGACCAAATATGGTTTTGAATTCAAAATTGTTGTTCTCCTATACAGATTAAAAATCATGACTACAGAGCCTTGTCTATCATGCTATTTAACCCATAGCTTGTAGGAGAAAAGATGGATTTATACTTTTTCCAAGATTATTTGTGTGCAAGTGAATGTAACAAACTTGACTCTCTGAGTTCCCATTATAACCAGCTATCAATTATGCTATCTGCATATCCTAAAAACAAAAAGACAAAAGGAAAATATAAAATAGCAGACTAAAAAAATAACAAAGAAGACACTAAAAAACAAAAGATATAAAACAGAAAATTAGACACCAGACAAAAAATAAGATATCAAATAAATGAGAGACCAGACAAAAACAAGACATCAAATAAATGAGACACCAGACAAAAATAAGACATCAGATGAAAAAAAAATAAATACCAGACAAAAGAATTCTACAAACTACATAACCAATGAAATACAACTGAAATCAAATACAATGCAGTTGTCACTAATTTAACACCATTAAAAAGGCTGTACTAAATTTTGTAATAAAAAGCTAGAAAATGACAAAGATATAATTTATGATGGCCTGCTGAAAAGTTTATGGGCTGATGTTTGGTCATTTGGTGGGATTTGGGGAAATGAGTTAGTCTGAGAACTTTTCAACAACCTTTGTAACAATTTGTAAATTAATTATTCTTTAAAAAATCAAAGTATAATTTTAAATTTAAATGTAAATATTTTGTTTATTATCTATCATCCCCAAATGAACACTAATGACAAGTTTTTTACTAGCCATTTCTGCCATCCATATCACAACCCAGTTTCTGTTTTCTGATTCCAAAGTTGTCTATGAGTTGATCGATGAACATTCTATGTGGGAAATTACCAAAGATTACAGAAACAATATGTAAATTGCCAAAAAAGTAAACAAGAAATCTGTGCATCAGCTTGTACGATGGGATCCAAATTATGGGAAAAGATCACATGATAAACCAGCAGGAACCTTGTTTATTATAAATTACTCAATGAAGTCATTAGTTAAAATCTTCTGCACCAATGATCTGCTACTTTTATTTTGATATTTAAGGTTCCTATTTTCTTGATTTCTTAATATTATTATCAGCTTCTGTATGCTTGCATTCAGTGTTTATTTATTAAGTTTGTATCAAATTGGTATATTACAATATTTTTTATGAAGAAGATGAAGTTTACTTATTATTATTATTATTATTATTATTATTATTATTATTATTATTATTTAAAGAACAACAAATTGATATCTGATGAAACAGCAGTTTAATTTGCTTGCACAGAAAAATTTATCAGCAAAGTCTAAAACAATGAAAAACAATTGTTGTCATATTTTTATGTTAATTTTAATTTTGTTGTTGTTGATCTTCTACCACACCAAAATAAAAATGTAATAAATAAATAAATACCTACATACAAAAATAATAAAAAAATAGTAACATCCTGAGGCCATTACCTGTGATTCTGTATTTTGAAAATTATTTTTTTAATTTAAAAAAAAACTACAAGTGGGTGCTGAAAAGCTCTTGTCTTAAACCACTTTCCCAGAACTGATATAATAATCAAAAATCAGAATATTTTTTGAAGATCTTCTTGATCAGGCTAATAACTTTTCAGCACCACTCCATCAATCATTTTCTTCCAGTATGGTATTATCTAAAGAGAGATTATAACCTATTGAAGTATTGATCTGCAACAATGCTGCCTAGCATCAATAATCAAGCAAGAATCAATAACTGCATATCATTCATTACAGTAGAAGTGAAAATGATGAGAAAGAAAACGGTATTAACATGAAGAAATTCAGGGCATTGCATCATTTTATTGTTGAAACCAGTACAGTGGAAACTATCAATACTTGAGAGATAGCCACTGGCCTTTTACTTATCTGTTTGTTACAGATACACTCATATTTTGCTGTAAGAAGTGTCAAAGAGCAGTTTGGTATGATTTATTCCATTCTCTCTACACACCTGTGCAGAAAACAGCAACATTTCTACATTTTCCTCTTTTCCCTCTTTTTCCCTTTCAGACATATATACATGCATACATATATATATATATATATAAATAATATCATAATATATTCCAGCATACTGTTGACTGACCAATGATTTCATACATGGTGGTATTTGCAATCCTCAAATGCTCAGGTAGTTGGTAATTGTATTACGAAAGTGTTGGCTAAAGTGGCATACTGGAAAAAGAGAACTGAATGCCAAAATGGCAGAGCATTATATAATATCATAATGTATTCCAGCGTACTGTTGATCAACCACTTTGGCGTTGAGCCCTCTTTTAATGTGCCTCTTTCATAAACTCATTTAGGTGTTGCTTCATGTGTCTTACAATATATATATATATATATATACAGGGTGTGATGTATAAATCATCATCTAAATTAAGCATGAATGAAAATAGCAGAGACATCTCATTTTAACAGATATATTTACCAAAATTACACAAAAATATCTTGAAATACTAAGGAGTAAATTTGTTCCATAAAATTACCATTGGTTTCAATCACCCCCTCCAAATGACTTCAGAATCTCCTGCAACTCTTCTGGACAGTCTCCTTGCTTAAGTTGGTGAATTCTGCCATAATTCTTGCCTTCAGTTCATCTTTGATGTGACAAGGAGTTTTGTTGGTCTCTTGATCAACTGTGCTCCACACATAATAATCAAGGGGGTTGCAGTCTGGAGAGTTTTGGTGGCCAGATCTAAGGGGTGATGTGTTTGCAGAAATTGCCTGACATCCATGACTCGGTGCTTGTGTTGCATGCTGCAAAGTCCTGTTTTCAGACATAGGGTTTTCCAGCAGCCACCCTTTTGACTCAGGGCAATACTACCTCCTCAAGGCACTTCATGTAGACCTGTGAGTTGAGTCTGAGTCCATCACCAACAAATTTGGGAGTTCTTTTCTTAGCAGAATGAGTTTTCAGAGCTCCTGTACCTATCTAATCACCATTAAACTCATCTAACTTTTTCAAAATCCTCTGCACTCTCCTCAGATTGACACCCAAACACTCTGAAATACTTGTATTGGATCATCCAGTGTGAATGCCAAGCAGTACAGCATGCTGTTTCCAAATTTCTGGCAGAGAGTATTGTGTCATGGTGTTCTTTTTCTCACAGACCATGACTCTACTATACTGTGCAGTCAACAAAATCAAAAACAAACAATGTGCATGCACGGAATTTAAATATAAAATGGCGACAATTTACCCATCGTACACTGTATAAGGAATTGATGGAATTAATAATAATATTATTAATTATAATATG
Source organism: Acanthosepion esculentum (assembly GCA_964036315.1). Taxonomy (NCBI): domain Eukaryota; kingdom Metazoa; phylum Mollusca; class Cephalopoda; order Sepiida; family Sepiidae; genus Acanthosepion; species Acanthosepion esculentum. The sequence goes on along the minus strand of OZ038476.1, from coordinate 35,652,321 downwards.
ACATTAATTCTTATTACTATCTGTGTTATTTTTTCATGTAGATAGGCCCTACTCTGTTCCTTATATTCATAAATGATCTTCCTGACACCATAGATTCCCAAGTCGGCATCTATGCGGATGACACCACAATTTACTCCTGCCTCAGAAACAAATCTAGTGATGCTGACAGAGTTAACCTGGCAGTTCGTCTTGAAAAGGACCTACAATCAGTTGTGAACTGGGGGAAGAATTGGTTGGTTAACTTTAACACCTCTAAAACAAAACTGCTCTCTATTAACCACCGCAGGGATCCATCCCTGCATCCCATTAGAATGTCTGAAGCCCAACTTCTCGAGAGCTCCTCTCTGCAGCTGCTCGGTCAAACGCTGTCCGCTGACCTGAGATGGAACAAATACATCGAGTCAATTGCTTCATCCACTGCATGGAAAGTTGGCTCCCTGTGCCGGGCCAGGAAATTTTTCTCCCCGGAATCGATCCTCCAAATCTATAAATCAACCATTCGCCCTTGCATGGTGTATTGCTGCCATATATGGTCTGAGGCCCCTGCTGTTTGCCTCAGGGTTCATGATAAGATCCAGAGACAGATATGCAACATAATTGGCCCTGATCTGTTGTCTCATCTGCAGTCACTCTCTCACAGATGCGCCGTTGCCTCGCTCTGTCTTTTTTATAAATACTTTCACGGTAATTGCTCCAATGAGCTGCTTTCACTGGTTCCCAGGCCTCATGAATTTAAGCATCCTACGAGGCTGGCATCCTGTTCGCACCCCTTCACTGTTGAAACTGTTAGATGTAGACATCTCTTCTACTCCAATAGCTTCATGTCTCGCACATCTCGCCTGTGGAACTCCCTTCCTTATTCCTGTTTCCCTGACAAATATAATCTCCAACTATTTAAGTGTAACGTCAATCGACATCTCCAGTTGCCTTGATCTATCCACTTCCCTTCTCCCCATCCTTTCACCTTTCATTCCCATCTACCCTCGCTCCAAATCTCCTGTAACCCCCTTGCCTTGATCGATCCACTATCTTTCTCCACATCCTCTCCTTTACCACTCCTATCTGCTCTTCCTCCAAACTTTCTGTAAACCCTTGCGTGCTAGTGGCTTCCAGCCTTCCTTGGGGTGAAAAGCTTAAAAAAAAAAAAAATCTCTGTCTTTTAAACAGTATAATAATCATCTACTTGCTTAAGGTTTTGAGAGATTTTAATAAAGAAAAATGTTCCATTCCTCAGGCTTGAACCCACTAATCCAGTTTAATAAATGACGATTATACTGTTTAAATTAGAAAGATATCAACTCAGATATGTGTCTCCAATAAATACAAAGTAATAAGGAAAGATATATGTTTATATGTGGATCTATATATCCATGTTTCTGTATGTTGGTGTGCATGTGCATAAGTAAATTTATTTATAGCAGCATTGGACTGATATATGTTTACAGTATTGAATATATAACATGTAAAGAAATAAAAATAAAGAGATCCTGATATTTTCATATGAGGTGGTCCTGAGAAGTTCTAATCCCAACCAAGAATAACTTCTCCCAAAATTCTGGTTCTTGTCCATTTGGTCAGATTTTGGGCAGTATGTTTAGACAAGAAATTTTCCACACCTCATCCTAAAGGATATTGATCACTGTATTACAAAAAAATCAATGTTAGCTTACTTTTGGGTGATTTGTGTTTCATTTGAATGTTTAAAAGTTTATATATATATATATATATATATATATATATGCAGAAATATAGTCTTAAAGTGTGCTATATTTATGGGGTAAAGTGCTCAATATCAGAGATAGAGCGTGTGTAAATATAAAAGTGGACATGGAAGTCAGCACTTAGAGGCGACAGTCTGTTTCATGCTAGTGCAATCGTCAGGCGACTATATATATATATATATATATGTTTATTGATAGATTCCGAATTTAGTTCCACATACACATGCAGAAAAAAAGAGAAATACTGGATTTTAAAATTAGACACATATAAACTACGGTTAAACAAAGACTTGGGTATTTTAAATCTGTATAAATAATTCAGTAGTTAAAAAATTTCTTTAGATATAGTTAAAAAACCTTTTTAAACAACATCTAAAATATTATCGTTAGATTTACGTTAGAAATATTCAAACACAGTTGCATTCCACATCACGTGACGTCTGCGTCTTGCGACGGACGCTACTTGTAAACAAACTTCCCAATACAGTTATTTAATTAATTTCTGAGGAAAGATCGAGGTGATCTGAAATATCAAATATATATAAAAACATATAAATAAATACTTTCACAAAAAAACATTCAATTTTGTTTTTCTTTTAATTTGCAACTTTTCAGTTGTTTTATCCATATTATATACATATCAAGAAAGTATACGTGGCTTCTCATTATGCTCTCTCTATATATATATATATACACACACACACACATACATATACATGCAAGCATATATAAATACATACGTCTCTCTCTCTCTCTCTCTCTCTCTATATATATATATATATATATATATATATATATATATATATTTCTGAGATGAGGTATTTTAACTATTTACAGTATTTACATTGTTCAGACTGTTTCTCTCATCTTTGTTGTCCTATTCACAACATTTTGCCTATTGTATACTCTGGCCTTCTTCAGATGAATGAAATTTACTAAAGGGAAATAACTGAAACTAAGATATCTGGAAGTGGCATAGTACATGGAACTATAACAATCTACCCTGGTAGATGAAATAAGAGGGTTCATTTTGAAATTCCAATCTCTTGAAGAAGGCTGAAATGCCCTGAATATTATAACAAAGATGAAGTCAATTCTCTGAACAATGTAAATAGTATATATATATATACATACATATATATATATATATATATATATATATATATATATATATATATATATATATATATTCAGTTTGTCCGGAAGGTGACTTGTTAATGTTAGTAATCTGGGAAAGTGATCCCAATGTGTGGTACCTTATAAAGTGCCTGAAAACAGTACCACAGGTTGATCCAAACCTTATGAGTTGTTGATCGTTGTGTTAGCACATGTCACTGTGACATATCTAAAAACAATTTATCACACCAGATTATGTGCTCTCTCTCAGAAACTTTAACTAAGGTCTGCTCAGCACAGTTGCTGTAGGAACTTCATGTGAGATCTATAGATGTTGTATAAACATAAACATGCCCGAGTGTGCATCTGTGCAACAGGCTCTTCGGCTCAGCAGTCATGTGAGCTTGGAAAACAAGTTGCCAGGTATTTTACACACACACACACACACATTAAATGAACAAAGTCCAGCAATTATTTTAATATATTTTCTGTTTTTATAGATACAAATTTTTAAGTAAATGCTCTGTTTAAAATAAACAGTATTAACAACATTTACTGGCCTAAATGTCCAAGAAATATTGTAGAAAATATGTGTCCTCTGACAGGAATCAAACCTGTATCCTACATGGAACCTCATTTAGCCTGATGTGCTATACAATTTAGCTACAAAGGAAGTGTCTAGTTAGCAAATTCAAATTACTGTTTTTAAACAACACATTTATCAAATTACTGTTTTTAAATGACAAATTTGTTATATATATAGGAGAAGAATGCTGAATATTAGAAACATAGAGCATTTATAGACATAGACTGAGTTGGTCTGAAGATCACTGGAAACATAAAAACTTACTGTCAGCATGCAAGGTTGCTTCCTCTGCTCACACTGTGTGTGTGTATAATGCAATCTATCTATCTATCTATCTATCTATCTATCAATCATATGATGATGATGATGGACTCTCCTGTCGATTTTGATGTATTTGGATCTGACAAGCTCATTCAGTTTTTGTTTGTGTCATATGTGACACTTCAGCCCTGCTTGCTACCTGCATACAAGTCCACATATTGTGCAACAGTGAGTATCTTTGGACATAGCAACAGGAATATTTGCTGATGCTTTTCACTATTGTCTTTCATCTCTTAGCCGGTCAATACAACTGATTTAAAACTTTCTGATATCTAACTTTCTTTCTTTCTCACTCTCTCTTTATATATACATACACACACACACACACATATATATATATATATATATATATATATATATAAATAGGTTTTGTTAATTAATTTAGACATGTTCTGTCTACTTATTCTCGATTGGATCCTTTTCATATTTGTAGATAAGCTTTTTTGTGTGGTTATTAAAAGATGAGAAGAAAACACTGTGTTGGCTCATATTGCATTTATTCTGAGTACTTTCAACATCGCATAATGTCATCATCAGGGAATTGTTAATTATGAAATAAGTATTTAATGTTCATGGTTGTGAAGGACAAAAAATTGTTGTGGTCATCTGAAGATTACTATTTTTATATGTGGAATCACAAACGCTGTATCATGGCTTGAGTGACAGACACTGTTTAAGGGGAGGTAATATACACATTTCACACACACACATATATATTATATATAAGACTATTCATAATATGTACAGCTAGTACATTTTAATCTGAAGTAGAGTTTAGAAGGTAATTCTTTGATTCTAAACCATCTCCACAGATATTACACTCTTTTCCTACTCAAAGCGCTATCCAGTGACACTTTGATCTGATGCAGAGTGAACAGATACTACACTCTCTCATTCTAATCAGTGCTGAGGAGTGATTCTGTGGTTCAAGGCAGAGTGTACAAGTACTCACATCCCAGGCACAAGTACCAAGCCATATGTAAATCATCTGAGTATTTTTTCTGCTTGTCAATAATAGACCATAATTATAATGATAACAATGATAATGTCATGAAACAATTTGTGTTAATGTTTTTCTGAGGCCAATAAAATGATGATAAGAAAGAAAATAGAAATTAAACTTATAACAACCATATTGATAAAGATGATAATATGATTGTAACACAGAGTACCCTAATCTGTATACAATGTATAACAAGTAAAACCTTTTGAAATAGATTTGTATTAGTAAAGGAAACTAATAAAGATGGTATGTTATTAACAATTATAATGACAGGAATGGTGATTATAGATAATGCTGAAAGCTTTGCAAAATTAAGAGTAGTAATGATATTGAATGATTTGTATAATAATGATAGTAATAATAATAATAATAGTAATAGCAATACAAATAAATCATATCAATTTATGTGCCAAGGAATGGTGCAAATATAGCAGCATTTATTGCTTTGAATGTTTGGGTGAAATCCACTCTGCTGAAGAGAGACTTTATCCAAGATTTAAAAGCTTCAGTTGAGGCTGTTTTTATAACCCATGGGAAAACACAGGTTGTGATTGATGACCATTGGGCAATTCCTATCTTTCAGTAGAAGATAAATGAATTTGTCTAATGTTTTCCTGCTTTCTTCTTTCTATTCTCAAAGCATAAACAATTGGTTGGCACCTCTCTTATGGCTTGCTTTTGCATTTTTTGAAAATGTTCAATTAATTACCAGAATAATTCAGTCTAAAAATATGTGATTATAAATGTATTGTGTGAACTGATTTTATAGATGAAATCCAGAAATGATAAAGCTTGTTTCTTTTATTGATAGATTATTTTATTATATAAGATAATTTGTATATATCTGTGTGTTTTTTTGTTTTTTTTTGTTTTCTATTTTTAGAGGCCATAACTGATTTTAGTCAAAATTTGTGCATTATAAACACTAAAATTTTGATGAAAATTTATTTAAAAACAAAGATAATTGCAAGAAAAAAGTTTGGTCAGTGTAAATTAATAACTGATAAAAGAAAGAAAAACATTGAATTTACCAATATATACCTTTATTCTACCTTATTAACAAATTAAAGGAACAACAAGAATGACCATGTTATGATGGGCCTTGCTCGACTCCTGTCTTTGGTTACTAAAATAACATATACTCTATAGACTCATCTAATGTATGATTTTACGTATTGTGCGATCCCCAAATTTTCACTTCTAAAAATTGATTTTATCATGTATCTCATGTATTATGCAAGTTCCTTTTTTGAGAAACCAAATTGCAATAGACTAACCTCTTTTTTTCTATCTCTCTATCTCTTCTTCTAGTTAAATAAGTTTAAAAAGTAAAAGGGGATGTTAAAAATATTGTTAGTAACACTATACTCATTTTGTAAATTTGTTTGATAAACAATCGAATGAGAAAGAGATAAATATCTTATAAATGTAAACAAAGGAAAAGTTGCATATTTGCTGTTTGTATTTTATAATATTAGACTAATATGTGAATATTAAATGCATTATGATTGGATACAGTTAAGTAAAACATCAATTTTACCAAAGTCATGTTTATTTTAAATACAGCTGTACTTTTTGACTGCAGTAAATGGATATATAGTTTGGTCAGTGTTGTAGCCAGAGCCAGATGTACATATGTTAATATTTCGTCCTGGGTAAGACGTTAAACTACATCCGCATCTTGAGTAAGACGATAAACTACATCCAGCAGCAAGGCCTCTGATCAGAAGGTTTTGAGGAGTGTGGAACCACCTCTTAATTGCTGGCGTTCCCAGGTCCACCCTGACCTGGGGTGGTAGCACCTGTTAGGATCCCAGCTATGGGCAAATAGTTAACTATTACCAGCAATACTTTTTTAAAAGATTATTACCAGCAATACAATTTTGAAGGAAAAATATTACCAGAAACAAATGTTTGACAAAAAATAATATTACCAGCAATAAAAAATTTTGTTGGCATTAAATAGCCCATTGAGGTTGATATGCCATAAAACAAAATAAATCAAACCAATCTAAACCAAAGAATACATATTCTATTCATACGAATCTATCCTAAAAATATTGTTGGCATTAAATAACTCATTGAGGTTGATATGCCGTAAAACAAAATAAACCAAACCAAACATATGTTAATATGTTATGTATAATGAGACACCCCCTTAACATTAGCTTCAAAATTAGACCTTTAAAAGTCACATGGTATGCAAGTATATATGGTATATTCATCGCAACAACATTATATATATATATATATATATATATATATATATATATATATATATATATAATCAGGAGGATTCAGTTGTACAAGTTTGGAGTAAGAAAGTTCTTTAAATGTTTCTGGTTGGTGTTGGTGAATGAATAGATTATGTGGAAGTGATAAGTCTATCATCAGTAAAAGGCAATATTAAAGCTGAGAAACTGATATTTGGCTAAGTTGACTCATTTGTGGTCTTTATTTCTGGAGCTGCTCAATTCCATGTGTTCTCCTTGTGAGGGACTGGCTGAAAAAAGAAAGTCTCTAAATTTCCGGCCAATAGAATGGTTTCCTTTTTTCTATGGAATCATGAAAATTAGACTTTTTTTTATTTCCTATGATCACTACAACCTAAAAGAAAGAAAAAACATTGAATTCAAAAAGCCTTTACAGCATGAAATATTGAGCTTAAAAAGCTCATAAAACAGAATTTAAAAAGCTTTTAAAGCATGGAACATAAAAAGCTCATTCAGTATGTACCTTTATTCTACCTTAATAACAAACTAGAATTTAGACCTAGCATAAGGCAAAAGAAAAATAAAACATTGTATTCACTGAGATGTAAAACTCATCCAATATGTACCTTTATACTCTAATGGAGGCAGGTAAGTAGTTGATATTGGATAGGAAGCAGTTTCATTAAATCTATGATTATGTTTTGCTCTGCAGTAGTGTTTCAACAATTCTTCTTATTACTTACTACATTTAAACCTGAATGTTACTTGACAGCCCTGCTGCATCTAACTCATTCATAAATGAGCTTGTTTTCTCAGCAGGTTTCATTCATAAATTAAATGCTTTTTTTTTCCTTAGCCTATTTTCCATTCATAAAACTGTAAATACTTAACACCTGTTCTAATGGCTTTTGCATTACAGCTTTTCATAAGCTGCATTGAACTATTTCATTCCAGCATTTGCAGTTTTGCTTCAAAAGATATTTGTATGTTGTCTCTTATGATAATTAATTCTGAAGATAATGTTTTCTATTTGTGTAATCTTTCAATAAACCCTGCTTCAAATTTGTGTCAAGATGACTGAACTCCTTCTTTGTGTTCTTGGCCTTGTTACACCGCTGTTTTGGCTGATACATTCTTTCACCTCAGGTTAACACTATATAAGATTTTATGATGCAAGTCAGTGTTTTTGCAGTAAAACCAATGTTTAACCAATAGATGTAGATAAATATTTCAATATGTACTGACATTTATATAATAAAAATAACAAGCCAGTTTCAGATTATCTATTTTTGTCAAAAGTATTTACAATGACTTCTTTGGCGATGTAAGATTTTATTATGCTTTTTGAAAGTTGTTCATCATATTGTAAATAAAACTATATATATATATATATATATATATATATATATATATATATATATATATATATAATTCTATATTTAGTCAGCAATCCCTCTTTTATACATATTTTGTTAATAACAACTGAAAGGTACTGCAATTGACTTTTTTATTTAATTTTTCTTGTGTTCATACAAGTGTTTTCTTTTCTGGACACAAAATGTGTAAAAACTGTCCAAAATTTCTGTATGTCTGTGTGCATTTAGCTATTCTTTTAGCTATTATCAAGGATGATTTTAATTTTTTATTTTTAACTAAATATGTAGGCTTTTTATGTATGTGCCTAAAGTTATAGTTAAGTTTTATTTTCCAAACACGGTCAGCACATTCTGACCATGTTCATAGTTAATGTTATTAAGTGTTGGCTTATATATATATATATATATATAATATTGTTATCCATATTTATTATTTAACTTCAGATATTTAAATATTACATTTGGTTGCAAGAAAAATATAACCTGAAAAGAAAAATAATATATTGAATGATGGGGACACAATTGTAGGAATTAGGAAAAACTGGACGGAGATCACAGATCAGTCGAAAAAGAAATTGAAATCTTTGGCAAGATAAGAATAAAAATCTTACTATCAAGAATGTAACAGAAAGAGATTTAATAAAATATTTGAAGAAGTTGATATTGTAAGCAGAGAGAAAATGTGAAGAATATTTTAAGAAAATTGGCTAGAGTCTTGGAAGCAACCAAAATATCCCCTTTAAGTAAAAATTACAAAGAGAACTGTAAGTTTGGCAAATAATTACATGAAAATTGATTTATCAACAGTAATGTTTAGTGATTTCAGTCAATATAGAGCTGAATGGACCTGATAGATGGGTTAGAGATTAGGTTTTTCATGGAAATAGTCAATCAGCATCATTTACAAGACAATAGGTAGGAGGAGTTGGGCCTGTGTTTCAGTAGTAAAATTATTGGCCTTTTCAAAGTTGATGCTCGTTAAAGACAAATGCAGAGAATGATTGTAAGTACTTGGCCAAAACATATTTTGAATGGTACAGGTCACAATTAAGAAGTTTTAAGCTGAAGATTCTAATCATGCACTGCTCTTCCATATTCTCCAAAGCTGACTATTACTGACCTTGCTAAAAACAATTTCAAAGGCCCTAAATGAATGGAATGGCCTCTTCTCGGTCTCTCCAAAAATTAATTCTATAGAAAACTGTTGCGGGTGGTAGATTGGCCCGCAAACAGATATTGAATGACAGAAGACAACAACAAACAAAAAGGAGACTTGAGTAAAAAATATATTGCCAATTTTATTTTTGTTAAAGAAATACGTTGACAAAAATAAGGTTACAGTGCACTTGGCAAAAAATATCTCGGCATGTTCATGTAGAGGCAGAGAAAGCCATTGAAGAGTATTATCCTGAGAAGAACAGTTTTGTTGTCATTGAAAACTGTTGTCTTGAAATTGACACTTTTGTAGTTGTTCAAAGGTATTGTCCTAAAAAGGATAGTTTATCGCATATTGTTGCTGTTGGCTGACCTGGAAGCCTGCTGGAGATGGCTTCTACTGGAACTGTTATTGCACTTAGATCCTAGGTATCATCTCCACAGATAGATTTTTCTGCTGCTTTTTCTAGATCTTTTTATATACTGGAAGGTAAAGTTTCTTCTGATTGTTTTTAAAAATGTGGGAGTGCTGATAGTATATGAAAAAACCTTCAGTATCTGTCTAAATTTCTGAGATGAGGTATTATGTACACTATTTACATTATTCAGATTATTGTCCTCATCTTTATTGCCATATTTATCACAATGTTTCAGCCGTTGTAAGCTCCGGCCTTCTTCAGGTGGTTAGAATGTCGAACTGAACCCTTTATTTTGCTCACTGATGTAAACTGTTCTAGTTCCACGTGCCATGTCTAATGGATGTCAGTTATCAGTGTGAGTTCAATACACAGTTAAGGCAGTGGAGAACTTGGAGAGGAGAATTAACAGGAGATAACTGATAACTGACATCCATTAGACATGGCATGTGGAACTAGAACAGTTTACCTCAGTGAGCGAAATAAAGAGTTGAGTTCGACATTCCAACCACCTGAAGAAGGCCAGAGCATAAAACGGCTGAAACATGATAAATATGGCAATAAAGATGAGAACAATAGTTTGAATAATGTAAATAATGACAAAACCTTATATCTCTATATATTGATCCAAAAGAACACTTAGAATTATAAACTGATGAAGGTTATAGAATATTAAGAATCTTCTTCTGGAAAGGTGATTATCACTATTTTCTCTTCTAGAAAAAGGTTACAGCATTTTGAGAAGTTGTTCTAAGCTGATGCTATTTTTTATTTTCCATGTTATCTTTGATGCCTTTTGGCTTGTTTTTGAGTTTCGATGTATAGTTTGATCAAGTTGTGTAATTTGCATATTTATTATTATTAAATAATGGTTTAAGTGAGTAGTTTCACTGTTTCCAGGGATCTTCTGTTATTCCTGCATGTATATTTTTTCAGTTTCCTTTCACTTTTCCTGTAGATTGATATATTACATTGGTTTATAAGCAGTTACTGTTTGGTGAGCATTTGTATTTTGTTCTGTAATTACAGGTGGTTGGTGTTGGGGTTTGTGGTGTACTTGTGATATTTCTGTTGTGCTTTTTATGATTTGCAGTATTTTTTTTGTACAGCTATAGCTGTGTTTTAAAATATTTCTGTTGAATATTTTGTGCAGTTTTCTTAATTTTGTGAAGTGTTTCCTGAGGAGTTTGAGGAATAATTTACCCCCATTTTTAAATTTTTATCACATTGTGAGATGAAGCAAATGATGTTTCTATTTCTGTTAAATCTTTTTCTGTTAAGTGTAAATGTAAATTTTGATACTATTTCATACTTGCTTCTTGACTTCATTGAAGACTGTTTTCTGTGATGAGTTGCCAGATAATGTGCAGCTGATAGAAAGTGTGATCCCTTCCATTATGCTGGGGGAGTGGTTGTAGTTGTGTTTACAAAGGAGTTATACTTTAACTTTCTGAACTGCTGATGTTTACCTTCATGGATGTTTAAGGTTATATCTAAGTTACTTTTCAAGTTTGTTTTAATGTTAATTTTGAATTATCTTCTTTCAAAAAATGTTATAACTTCTTTTCTGATTTTATATTTTCTGATAACTCAATACATTTTAGTTTATAGTTCTCTGATAAATAATAAGCATGAACTCAGGAATCAACACAAAACTCTCTTTCTTTGTGTGTGTGTGTATGTGTGTTTGTATATATATATATATATATATATATATATATATATATATATATATATTTCCAAGAGGATAAAATCAAAGTAGAGCTCTATGTCAAAGACAGAGCAAGAGTATAATATAAAATGCTCAAACACTAATATTTCATGGTTATAATTTATTACATTGGAATTGTAATCACAGCCCATTTCATCAGACCTCCAAATTCAAAAAATTCTTTTTGAATTTGTATATATATATATATAAAATCATGATCACAAATCCTTTAAAGCATTTGCACCCCGCCACCCAAAAACAAAAGACAAGTTACATCCTTTGTCCATTTTCTTTAATCCCCAAATGACCTTACTAATAAACCCACCAAAAGAGAAATAACACTTAAGATTTAAAAAAAGTTTTTTTAAGCATTTCACCCCAAGCAAGGCAAGAGTGCTACAAGCATGCCAAGGGTTACAGAGAGTGGGAGAAACAGTTAAGAGGCATGATAGAGGAAAGGATGAAGAGAAGGACGGGGAATAGATCAAGACAGCTCAAGATGTCGATTGACATTGCATTTGAATATTTGGAGATGATAGCTATCAGGGAAGCAAGGAAGAGAAAGGAAGTTCCACAGATGGAAAGTGTGAGACATGAAGCTATTGGAGTAGAAGAGATGGCCACATTTAACCATTTTGAAAGTGAAAGAGTGGGGTGAGATGCCAACATAGTAGCATGTTTAAATTCATGCAGTTTGGGAACCAGTGAGAATAGCTTGTTGAGGCAATTACCATGAACGTATTTGTAGAAAAGACAGAGGGAAGCAACAGCATGTCTGTGAGAGAGCCACTATAAATGAGTTGGAAAATCAGGGCCAATCACATTGCATATCTGTCTTGGGATTTTATCGAGGGGGCTCTAGACCATATATTTCAGATGTGAAACTAACAGTCATATGTAGTGTTGATTCCAGTGTTTATGCATGCACATTCTCTTTCTCTTTTTTCCTCTCCCTATATATATAAAGAGAGAGTAAGAGGGAATGTGTAAGCATGAACACAGGAATCAACACAAAACTCTCTTTCTTTGTGTGTGTGTGTGTGTGTATATATATATATGTATATATATATATATATATATATATATATATATATATATATATATAAATATAAAAGTGTACATGGAAGTCATGTACACTTTTATATTTACACACGCTCTATCTCTGATATTGAGCATTTTATCCCATAAATATAGCACACTTTAAGACTATATTTCTTCATATATATATATATATATATATATATATATATATATATATATATATGTTTCCAAGAGGATAAAATCAAAGTAGAGCTCTATATCAAAGACAGAGCAAGAATATAATATAAAATGCTCAAACACTAATATTTCAATCACAGCCCATTTCATCAGACCTCCAAATTCAAAAATTTTTTGAATTTGTATATATATATATATATATATATATATATATATATATATATATATATGAATAGAAGATCAAATAAAGATTAAGTATGGATAGGAATCTGACAAAATGATAGGATAAAGAACAAGTAGGAAACAGATCTCAATCTAACAAATAAGAAATAACCAAACGCAACATACCATTAATCTGCGTCTCTTGTCTTTTTATCATTTTTTATCATTTCTCTCTTGTTCTTTGATGAAGCTTTAATAAAGTGAAACATGTTAGATTAAGATCTGTTTCCTACTTGTTCTTTATCCTATCATATATAGACAGTAAAATCTTGAATTAAGGGTCCCGGAACCAACAGACTCTAGATTTAACGGACAAAATCTGCAGAAATGGTAGTGTCCAGCTGGAACTCAAAATGCCCACACGTAGTGAGCAAAGATTTTTAGTTCCAGAATTGGCCACTGTTATTTTTCTGGTGCAATTAACAGACAGAGACTGCTAGTCCTGAGAATAGCCTCTGTTGTTTACTTGAGCACTCATTGTGTACACACTTGCATCGTCTCTTGAACGTATTATACTGATTTTGGTACAGTATAGAGTATTATTTTTTGTTAAGCATCCAATTGTGTGTGTGATTTATTTTAAGTTACTATAACTTAAAAATAAAATACATATATACTTTATTTACATTTATTTAGAATAATTTTGTACTGAACTCGGTGTTTTTAGTCCGCAAAAAAGTACTTCAAATTAATGGACAAACGGATTTAATGGACGAACCTCCATTAAATTGAAGTTGCACTATATATATATATATATATATATATATATATATATATAATCATTTCACTACATGCAAGGCAGTAAAGCCACTAAGACTCAATGGGTTACTGGGTGTAAAAGAATAAGAAAAAAGTGAAACATTATTAAGAAGCGAGAAACAATAGAAGAGTAGTCAAGACAGGCAGCAGATAAAGATTGATATTGCATTTAAGTTTTTGAAGATCAAATTTGGCTGGAAATTATGGAGACAAGAGATTTCCACAATCAAGAAGTGTGAGAAAAGAAACTGATAGCATGGAACTTATGGTTACATCTAGCCAGTGCAACTGTGAATTGATTAGACCGTAGCACCAATCTAGTACTGCGCTTAAATTCATAAAATCTTGATAGATAGAGAGAGAGAGAGAGAGAGAGAGAGAGAGAGAGAGAGAGAGAGAGAGAGAATATGTGTATGCAAGAACACAGGAATCAACACAAAACTCACTTTCTTTCTCTCTCTATGTATATATATATATAGAGAGAGAGAGAAAGAGAAAAATGTGTTGAAAAACAATTTGAATAAGATAGGATTAATCAAGAAAAGAATTTATCTTTTCAGTGACTTTTATATTATCAATTTGATATAAAATTCAAATCTATGTTACCTGGTCAGAAATATTTTGGATATCTGTATACATTGATGTCAAGTATTATTATCATTCAAAGGGATCAATAAAATAGGAGATTGCATCTTATTTCAGCTGGATTTGGAAATAATTTTGAAGATTTTATTTTTAGCTATACTAGCAAAATGAAGCCTTAATGGACAAAATGTGTTATATGAACATTGCCATAGTTTTTACTAAAATAGTTAACTGTATAAGAAATGTGATTTACTATTGTAAACTGAAGTGCAGAAAACATTAGAGGCAATTCATGATTGAAGCAGTTTACTGAGCTGAACATTGAGAGAAATCAGAGCAAATGATGGCTAACAAAATCTTGGAGAGATGATATCAACAGCAACCTGAAAAAATTGATAGAGTTGTCTGGATAAGCATATTGAAGGGGGTTTCAGAAACATCAAGGAAAGAAGGTGAGTGAATGAGAAGTAGACCAGAGAGTTTCACTCTCTCCCACAATCAGATGGTGTATGTAATAAATTAGAAATACTGTAGCAGTGGCAACCATGGGATTTCGATAGGATTTAATAGTAGTTGACCATGAAATTATTGTTAGGACTAGAAAGAGTGGTCATGGCATTTCTAAAATGGCAAATTCTCTTGTTTTCTCTTCAGCAACAATGGTAAGTATCAATCTAGAAAGACGTCAGCAGGATACTATAGAACTTTTTTCTAAAACAATTCAGCCCAAGCAAGATGGAAGTGACACTAGTATGCAAGGGTAAGTATGAATCTAGAAAGACGTCAGCAGGATACTATAGAACTTTCTTCTAAAACAATTCACCCCAAGCAAGATGGAAGTGACACTAGTATGCAAGGGGCTACAAAGAGTGTAAGTAAGGGAAAAGACTGGGTATTGGAAGCTAGTGAAAAAGAATAAAAAGAAGAATAGGTATCAAGGCAACAGAAGATGTCGATTGACATTACATTTAAATTTTAAATAAAAAGGAAGGAAACGTTAATGATCAGGAAAAGAGAGAGGGACAGAGAGAAAATAAAATAAATACAGAATTAAATTCAAAGAGTTACATACAAGGATGATGGTCAATGATATTATTTCTAGCATGGCTACTTAAACAAATGTTTAGGCCAGGAGTGACAATCCCTACAGCTGAACTAGTTGGGGTGAGGAATACTACTAAAATAGCCTCGTGCCAACATTCACTTCTTGTAGAAACTGATAAGGATGTTTGTCATTTTATGAAGAAGAACATTGCACTAAATAACATCCACATTGCTCAACCTATCAATCATACTCTATCTTTACAAGTCGTCCTGGGTATGACGATAAACTACATCTGTGTCCTGAGTATGATGATAAACTACATCCTGGATAAGATGATAGACTACGTCCAACAGCAAGGCCTCTGATCAGAAGGTTTTGAGGCGCGTGGAACCACCTCTTAATTGCTGGTGTTCCCAGGTCCACTCTTACATGGAGTGGTGGCACCTGTCAGGGTCCCAGTTATTGGTTAATAGTTAACCCACAAACTGGGGTCAAAACACTATGAAATGGTAAATATATGTTTCTTTGTAAGAAAATTATTACTAGCAACAAATTTTTTGAAAATTATTACCAGCAATACATTATTACCAACTATATATTTTTTGAAAAATGAAAAGAAAAATATTACCTGTAATAGATTTTTGGAAAAATTATTACAGCAATAAAAATCTTTGTTTGCATTAGATAACCCATTGAGGTTGATATACTGTAAAACAAGCCAAACCAAACCAAACCAAACCAAACCAAACTAAACTATCTTTACAAGATAGACCAAAAATGGAGTATTGCTGCCATATATGGGCTGCAGCTACCCAGTCCTTGCTTGCCTATCTTGAGTTCAAAATCATCTATGCTGTTTTGTGGATGATGATTTTATTTTTTACCCTACAACCTCTTTCCACACGGATGAAACATTGCCAGCCTCTTTCTGTTCTATTGCTATTTCCATAGTATGTCTTCTGACTAGTTGCATTTCTTTGTTCTACCAGCCCTGACAGTTACAGCTGAGGCCCACCATGCCATGTACACAATGGTAAATCATCCTCATTTGCTTTGTAGTCCATTACTAAGAAGTAAGTTCCACTGAGACAGCTTCTTCCCAAGAACTGGTGCTCTGTGCAACAGAATCCTGGCAGGATATTTTCCCAATCTCTATAATCCTGATCTCTTCAAGTCTAGGATTAACCGTTATCTTTCCCACATAACCTCATGAACTGCACTTCTCGCCTTTTGTTACACTCATATAAACCCACACAGTCATACTCTATCATGAGTGGTTCTTGGGACTTGTATTGGGTGAATGTTAGTATAAAAATATACACTTTATTCCATGGGGTTTTACTCATTGACCTACCAGAGTAACCTTATTTACACTGTTTACATCATTCGAACTGTTGTCCTAATCTTTATTGTCATATTCATGACATTTTGGCTGGTGTACATCTTGACCTCTTTCAGTTGATATATGTTAGAATTTTGAACCAAACCCTTTATTTAGTCCATGTTTTAATTCCACATGCCATATTTTTTGATATCTTAGTTTCAGTAAATTTCCTTAAGTAACTCAACTCTCCAAGAGTAACCATATTGACAGCATAGCATTGGTTACTGCACTTTAACAAAAGCAGATAGCATTGTTATTGGACTGTGAAAAACAAACATGAATCCAATTTTTGGTCAATTCCATGGTGTGAAGGAAACTATAGATCCAGCCTGTTAGCAAGGTGTCATATGAGCTGGTGGTGTCTCTGCAATGGTAGGGATTATATTCTTTTGGTATTTGTATGAATCAATAGTGAAACTGAAGTCTCTCTTTATGGTGTATGACATTCATAGATCTATTCAGACCTATTTATGCTCCTCATGTTTCCTGACAGTGATGGTTTATCTCAGTATGACTATTCAACTCTCCAGACCATTGTGCACAAATGACATGAAACTGATTCCAAGAACACTTGGTTGATTTTACATCTACCATTGGTTCTTGCTCGTGACATGTTTGAACATAATTGAGTATGTGTCGGATATATACAGGCATCACTAAATCTCCTGCCATCACACTCCACAGACACATAACACTTCATCTTTGTTGTTATTGTCATAACATTTCAGCCATTGTGTTCTCTGGCATTCTTCAGGAATGATATTAGAATGTAAATAGCATAAATAATGAAAACTCCTCATTCCAAAAATTCAGACAGAAACACAACTTTGATATACCCATAGAATTACTCCATCAGTTTTTTTATCTTTAAAAACCCACAGAATTATTCCATCATTTTTTTATTTTTAAAAAACCCAATCTCATCATTTTTTACCTTAAAAAACATACAGAATGATTTCATCATTTTTATCTTTAAAAGCCCACAGAATGACTCCATCATTTTTTATCTTTAAAAACCCACAGAATGACTCCATCATTTTTATGTTTAAAAATGCACAGAATGGCTCCATCAATTTTTTTATCTTTAAAAACCCACAGAATAACTCCAAAACTTTTTTTTTTTTTAAAACACAGACAATCACATTATCTTTTATCTTAAAAAAACCCCCACAAAATGACTCCAGCATTTTTTATGTATTGAAAAACCCACAGAATGATGCCATCATTTTGTTATCTTTAAAAATCCCACAAAAAGATACATCATTTTTGTATCTTTACAAGAGTAAAAAAAAATGAAGTAATAATGTTCTCTCTGGACTGCTGAATCTCCACTTTCTATCATGATTTTCTATTCTGCAACCACTTTTTTCAGAGGTGCAACATTGCAAGCCTATCACTTCTCTATCGCTATTTCCATGGCAAATGTTCAGATGAGTTCCGTCATTTAGTTCCACTTGTTCAGACCCTTACACAGACTGCATCTGTTGAACTGAATATCCACATTTCCTCCATATCCAAAATGTAAGTAAAAAACATTTCCACTGACAGCTTTTTCTGAGGATTCACATGTGAATTCTTTCCTGAGTACTAAAATTTTAACCTCTTCAAGTCAAGAGTCAATCATTGCCTATCCTCTTTATCATTATAATCTTCACTTCCTACCACCACGTCTTAGATTTATATCACACACCTTATTCAGTAACTTTGAGTGGCGCTCAAGCCTTGTATTTGGTGAATTAAAAATAAAAAACACCTCTATGCCATGTTGTATTGTTTCTAATTATTTGGTAGATACGTTTATATTACATATGCAGTAATTTTAATGAAAAAAGATAATGTACTACATATGATAATGGTAATTTTAACCATTTCCTCATAAAAGAACATTCAGCATTTATGGATCTAGCCAGTGCTACTTTCACTTGAAATTTATAAAATCTTTCTATTAAAATAATTTTTCAATAAAATAGATTTCTCAAGTCCAGTAGCTGTTATTGCACTTCTAAATACTTATGGGGAATTTCCTTGCTAACATTTTGTTTGAAGTAGTGTCAAATATCCGCATCTTCTTTATATTATTATTTTCTCTTCAAGTTACTAGTACTACACGTTTTAATTGTTGCTGTTATTGGAAGTCCGCAAGTGATGTGGTTTCTGTTAACTGGTAAAGTTCTTTGTTAGTGATTCTGTAGCAACTGTTCACATTATTCAAAGAAAGATGATAATCTCTAAGATTTACATCATTCATTCAATCAAAGCTTTGATCTGAGAAAGCTGTTGTAAAGGGCTAAAAGTTTAGCTATTTCTGAATGAGTACATACACACATACATATATATATATATATATATATATATATGATTAATACAAATATAAATATATATATTTGTCAGTTAATTGATGTTATATTTAGTACCTCAACTCTACAGTTTCATACACAAAACTTTTTTAAAATCATTCAGTTCAGTTATCAAGAGTATCAGCAATTAAATGTTAAGTATTTCTGCTGTGGTTCTGAATTCACAGTTTTCCTTCTCCTAAACTGGTTTCCAACCAAAGATTGAGTGTCCAGTCTACTATTAACCCTTAACTAATGAGAGAAGATATATAATGAGTGAGCAACAGAAGAATTCTCCTATTTCCATTTCTCCCATTATGGGCATTATTATATCCATGATATATAATAACACCTTATTTCAAAGATGGAATGGAATAGCTGACAGAAAAGGAATGATAAACATGCTTTGTTATCAGAAAGAGTTTTACATCGCTAAGTCATACACAAAATTGTAAACACATATTTACAGGTTTCCAATGCCGAGAGACTAACATACGCCTACAAAACAAACAGTATGAAAAGAGGACAAAAAGATATGGTGTTACTTTTAATAATTCCCAACAGGAATTGGAGATGCAGAAGATTTTCCTGTGATTCCCGAGAAGCCATATTTACGATTTCAGATTCAAGCAGGCCAGATAGAATTTGCACTTGACACGTCAATCCCACTTCCCACACCAATAAGGGTGCTGCGCTGCACACACACATAATGGCTGGTTATTCATCTCTGAGCGCACTCATCTGCGAGATGTAAATGTAAATTAAAATAAAATAATAATTACAATATGAATATTTAAAAAAAACAAACATTTACCCTCTTTTGTTTATTCGGCATTAAATTACATAACTTAGTTTACTTTGACTTCCACAGTTAGCCTGAAGAATAATTATGAGCATTCTTAAATGTAAAAATTTTTTAAACCTCACAATATTTTTCTTTCTGTTTATAAATATTTGTTGGAAAATAAATTCCTTACATTTGCCTTAATAAAGTCCATCAGAAGAGGAAATATTTTGGTAAAGAAGAGTTTATCTTTCTCCTTATTCATATTGTTCTTTTACAGATATATTTATTTCTATTTATATCTGAAATTTTACAGATGCACATATACATTCCGATATTCTAATTGACATTGTAACCTATATTCACTTAAAGATTTATTCTCAACCACCATAAGGTAAGTATCATGAATGTTATATTTGTATTTTATATCTTGTCAATAGTTTTCATTTAATCTTTGATAATAACGGTGACGGAAAACATAATTCAAACTTCACTCAGCCTCAAGCAAGTTTCTTTGTACTGACAATCTGGTAGCGAACAATTTTATGGAACTTTCTTTTAACTTTTGATCTCTTACACGTTGTGTGTGATTTTAAAGTGTTTACGAAAGTTGCCTTACAAAATGCAATCAATCAAAGTGATTTATATTGGGGAATGTCATTTTCTGAGACTCAAACTGAACTGATTTCCCATCAATATGTCAATTGATTGTTGAATTCAAAATGTGTCATCCATAAATGGATATAAATATTCATCACTTAGAGATTAAAGGTCCCAAATTTGTCTTTGATTCACTCTGTAGTTTGAAACATTTTTACAATGACAACTACCGTCACTGATGTGATGAGTTAATATCTTACAGAACAGTAAATATATATATATATATATATATATATATATATATATATATATATATATATATATGTATATATATATATATAAATAAAACAAATAATGATAATCAATCCAAATAAATATATTAAAAACCGTTCCCACCAAAATAATAGTCAGAACAAACCACAAAAATCAACCCCAAAATTCAACAAATAGCTTTAATTATCTTCCCAAACAAAAAAAAATTAAATAAGCTATATAAACAAATTTTTATTACATTAATAAAAACACCGACCAAAATAAAAAAAATAATAAATAATAAATAAATAAATATATAAGATAAAAAATAAAAATAAAAATAAATAAAAACAAGCAAAACAATTTGACCCAAATAAATAAGCAAATAAATGACTTCCGGTAAAATAACGACCATAATAGACAACCCACAATAAGCTATATAAACAAATTTTTACTATGTTAATAAAAACACCGATCAAAATAAAATAAATAAATATATAAGATAAAAAATAAAATTAAATAAAAACAAGCAAAACAATTTGACACAAATAAATAAATAAATAAACAAATAAACGACTTCCGGTAAAAATAACCGCCAAAATAGACTACCCACAATGCACCACTGACCCGTATATATAAATAGCCAAGAAAAATAACAGCACTAGTTGCCTGATGATTGCATCTAGCATGAAACAGACTGTCGCCTCTAAGTGTTGACTTCTATGTTCACTTTTATACTTATATATATATATATATATGTGTATATGTTTATTCATCGATATAAAAATATATTAAGTTGCAGGTATTTGTGTTGTGTGTATGTGTGTGTTTGATAGGAACATAATGAACATATCATATTAAATCATATTAAAAACAAATGACATCATGGTTTCAGTATTTTATTTAAATGATACCTTCCAAAAGCTAAACTTAATAAGAAATCGGAAAATTTCATTAAAACAAAGAAAAACATGCAAAACTGCAATGTAATGTTAATCCTCCTATATACTGGAGATTTTCCTCACAATTGAGGAAACTTGACTTAACAGTTACATACTTCTACAGAAGGATGCTGAAAATGCCATAGACAGAGAATATGAGTAATGAGGAAGTTTTAATGAAAATGAAAGCAATAAGGACACTTATATTTAGAATCAGTAAGAGACAGCTGAAATTTCTGGAGTACATAATGAGGAGAGAAGGATTGAAAAATTTGACACTCAAAGGACATAGAAGACATGACAGACAGAGGGAAATGAAGAAACCTAACATTCTTGTGCAAATAGATCGCAGAACAAAGATTGGGAGGGATAGTAATGGGAGAAACATTACTTAGAGCATTAGAAGTTGTGAAGGGCCATGATTGGCTGCATCCTGAAAACACATAATAAATACTGTCATCTGGTGTTACTGTCTAGTCATCTTCCTTCATCATTGTTTAATTTATTAAAAAATAATGTTTAACATTACATTTCATCTGTTTACTTAAATTGTTTCAGATAAAAGTTAACACAGAAAGTAAAACATACACACACACACACACACACACACACATAAATGCATTCACATACATACTAAAACACTTTTACATGTAAACTTAAACACACAGGCTTATGCATACACCAGACACATTCATATACACCTACAAAACTGTGCGTGTGAAGGAGAAATTGATAATACTCATGCACATAAATCCCTTCAGGATGTGGGCAATTATGGCTTACCACAAAATTCTTATCCTTTCTAGTCCTTAGCGCACGATTTGTCTTTTTACTAGCCCCCTGCCTCTTCTGCTATTCCTTTGCGCAAGCTTTTTTTTTCTGTTAGGTAGGCAAACTGCATTTTCTCTCTGTTAAATTTTCCAAGCCTTCTTTTCTCGTTATGTGTCCTCGAAGTTTCAACTGATTCTTTCTGATTCTAAGTACAAGCATCATTTCCAGTTTCCTTAAAACTTCCTGACCTGCTCCATCCATGACATTCTCAGCATCCTTCTGTAGAACCATATCTCTGTTACCTCAAGTCTCCACTTCATCTGCAAGGAAATTGTCCAGGATTCACTGCCACTGCTATATCAGAAGACTGATATTACATAACAGTTCAGTATTCTTTTCCTTGTTTCTAATGAAATTGTTCTATTTCTTAATACTTTCCTTAGCTTTAGGAAGTCACCTTTTGCTACTCCCATGCACCTGCACATTTTGGTATCACATTTTATATCCTCTGTTAAAACACTTACTACCTGTGTCCTATATAAGACGATAAACTATGTCCAACAGCAAGGCCTCTGGAGGTTTTGAGGAGTGTGGAACCACCTCTTAATTGTTGGTATTCCCAGGTCCATGTGAGGTGGTAGCACCTTTTAGGGTCCCAACTCTGGGCAAATAGTTAACCCTCAAACTGGGGTCAAAACACTATGAAAGTGTAAAAATAGGTTTTAATACCAGCAATAATTTTTTTGTGGAAAAATTACTAGGTGCAGTACATTTTTGAAGAAAAAATTATTGCCAGCAATACATTTTTGAAGGAAAAAAATATTGCCAGCTATACATTTTTGAAGGAAAAAAATATTCCCAGCTATACATTTTTGAAGGAAAAAATTATTGCCAGCAATACATTTTTGAAGGAAAAAAATTATTGCCAGCAATACATTTTTGAAGGAAAAAAATATTGCCAGCAATACATTTTTGAAGGAAAAAAATATTGCCAGCAATACATTTTTGAAGGAAAAAAATTATTGCCAGCAATATATTTTTGAAGGAAAAAAATTATTGCCAGCAATACATTTTTGAAGGAAAAAAATATTTCCAGCTATACATTTTTGAAGGAAAAAAATATTACCAGCAATACATTTTTGAAGGAAAAAAATATTGCTAGCTATACATTTTTGAAAAAAATTATATTACCACAAATAAATTTTTGTAAATAATTATTACCAACAATACAATTTTGAAGAAAAAAAATATATTACCAGCAATAAAAATCTTGTCAGCATTAAATAACCCATTGAGGTTGATATGCCGTAAAACAAACCAAACCTAACCACTTCCCCACTTTAAATTTTTGTACTTGCTTAATTTTGATATCTTCACCTCATTGCTAACATTCTGGGCCGTTTTTCTTGCTGGAAACAATGATTCTGTCTGCTTATTAAGATTGTGCCCACAAATAATAAATCCTAGTAGGACTTCAAAGTTCTTTTAAAATCGCCTTGCTGTAAATGTTGAATAAATTTGTTGTCTTATACGCCTTTCTATTTTTGTGTACTCAATTAATTCTCTGTAGATATAAAATCATGCATGATTACAGGCATACAGGCACAAATATATACAGTAAAAAATCTAATATAAGTTTCCAAAATTCATTTAACAGGGCTGAAGATAAGGACACTGCAACCAATGGATTTCCTTGCTTTTTTTTAATACTATCTTTTGACATAAAATCTTTAAGCCATAAACATACTCTTGCAGAAACCCCAATATATTGTCAGTGTTGTAATGGAATGTCCCACACTCCCTATCGCCTTATATGGACTGACTATATCAGTCGCTATATACAGTGAGCACAGGATATACCTGGGGGCTTGGTTCAGGAATTACTAGTCTGCCACCTGATTCCCTGTCTTTCAGTAGTGTATTCTTTTTTACACTAAACCTCTCTTGCTTTCATCTACATGTGTGTTGCTGTTCCTTCACTTGAGTACCACCTTTGTCTGTTTGTCACCTCTTTAAGGATACAACAGTTCGATAGCACATATTTTTTCTTCCTGGGAATAACCAGAGAACGGTTGAAAGTACTGGAATCAACAAAAAATTGTGGACGATTCCTGCATAACCTTCAACCAAATATTCATTCTCTTATATGAAAACAAGAGAAACTACTAAAAGAACTTAGAATGTATTTCTTCTCTGTTGTATTCATCCACACATTGAATACCATATGTGGTCAGTGCTCCTGCTTTTCCTCTTGAGATTCTTGACAAAATCCAATGAAGTATCTGCAATATAATCAATCCTGACTTGGCATCTCAACTTCAGTCACTTTCGCACTGAAATGATGAGGGTTTCCTCTACCTTTTCTAGAAATATTTTCTTAGCAACTGCTTTGACAAGCTTTTTTCCCTGGTGGCCTGATTAAATGAATTTAAGCATGCTACTAGATTGGCATCTATGTCCCACCGTTTTACTATTGAAATGGTTAAATTCAACTGCCACTTCTACTCCAGCAGTTTCTTTTCTTGCACTTCCCACCTGTAGAACTCCCTTCCATTTACTTTCTTCCCTGACAACTACAATCTTCAAAAATTTAAATGCGACATCTCTTTTCTTCAAGCAACCTTCATATTTTGTCCTTTCCTCAATCCTCCCTATACTCAATTTTCTCTTTCACTTTCAACCCCTGTAACCCCCCTGTGTACTAGTAGCATTCCTGTCTTGCTTGGTATGAAAAGATGAAAAAAAAATAATAAAAAATTTCAATAATACCGGTATAAATGAAAAATTGTTGCTCAAATATACATTATTCAAATATAAACATGTCTAAATACACATGACAGGCAGGTACAAGAATATGTACTGCAATCTGAAGTTCAGCAAGTTTCTCATGCTAACCAATTTGCTAATGGAGAGAGTTTAATCTATATTGGGTGCTCAACATTTTCTGTTTGTGGGGTCAGTGGCTATCTGGCATAATGGGATAGACTTGACTCCATAGCTATGTATGCAGCCAGTGTGATAAAGACATTGCTGGTTGGAGGGAAAATGGAATCAATAGCTATATATCTGGTACTGAAGTAAGTTGGTTCTGGTTTGACCTGGTGAGGGATGGGCACTGACAGGTCTAATTGCCCAAATCACACTACACATGAATGAACACCTCTCTAAATATCTCTTTAAATCCAGACATGCAGAGGCAGCTAGTCAGATGTTCAGTGATTTTTACACCCACATCTGGTTATGGGACTAATGTTGATGATCATGAGGCGCTCTATTATTGTAGCCTTGTGCCAGACTTAACTTAATTAGTAACTAGGAAACAAAAGAAAAATGAATAAATACAGGAGCACACACACAGAGGTCCTAATAAACAAATTCTTTTGTTAGGTATAAAGGACATAATATGTAATCGTCAATTGTTTTATTTGACTGATTCATTTCCTGCTGCTTATCAACCCTTTGCAGGTTATTTAAAGCCAGAAAATATTTTTTAGATTGTAAGAATTTTTTGAGATAATAATGGTTTAGTGAGACAAGTCTTACTAATAAACACATAGCAGGGAGGGAGAAGATGTGGATTCATACCTCTCCACAGGGTATTTGCACATAAATGAATATATGAACCCAACTAGAATTGGAACTCAGATCTCCAGTTAACAATTCCAAACCATTATCTATTAAACCACCTGCAAATCTAAACTTATATCACCTGGTATTCCCAAGTAGTCACACATCTTGGATTTGACCAGGCTTGACTTTGCTTAACTTTGGTGATCATACAGGAATTGGTTTTCAGGGATGAGGAGTTATCATTATTTGCATGAATTACTTTCAGACTATTATCTCTATCTTTGTTGTTGTTATCACAATGTTTCGGCTGATCTGGGTAACCTACTAGGAATTCTGAATTTAACCCTTTGTTTAATTTCTTGAGTAGAATTATTGAACTCCTATGTCACCAAATTCCTGAACCAATTCCAAGCCATTTTCCATTACACCATCCACACATCCAGGCTTACAGCACCCAGTATTCCCAAATGGTCACTCATCTAAGTACTGACCAGGCTCAATGTTGCTTAACTTCGGTGATGGGAACTGTTGTTTTAACGTGATGTGGCTGTAAACCTATATCAATTAGTACTTTAAGAGATACTTTAAGAAACACTACGAATGTCATGGGATAGAATTTGGAAGGACACCACCCTCTGGAAACATCCCTTTTTCAGTCACTACATTCTTTAGCTTTCCTCAAGCAAATTTTGGATACAACATATGTTTGTGGCTAGCTAGAGAATGTGTCAAACAAAAATACTGGATTGAAAAGAACAACAATGATGAAATCAACAGCATAAAAAATATTTGGAAGAAAGAAGTCTTTAATTTCACAAGTTCAGAAAAAACAATTTCAGTCTGACATCTGATGAAGGCCAGAGGGTACAACAGCCAAAACATTGTGATTCTGAAAACTGTGATGAGGACATTAGTATGGCTCTAAATCATGTAAACAATTCTGTAAATATCGTTTAGCCCAATCAAATGAGGAGTATTAAGTCACAGTTCTTCAGCAGCTATTCTTTTGATACAATCCCAGAAAATGTTTTATTCAATTTCATTGTCTTCCCCTTATAGCTTTTTAATCAAAAAGCTATAAGGGGAAGACAATGAAATGAGAAAAGAATTTGATTTGCATAATTAAATGTTTTAAATCTTCAATAAAAATTCAGTTTTGTCTCAACAGATTGCAGGACTAAATTTCTCTCCGCTGTGATTTGTACTGTTGTTCAACATCAAAATAATAATAATTTTTTTATTGTAAACTGTGCAACAACCAGTTTTCACAATGTAAATAATTATTGAATTATATGAATATACTCTTGAGTTTAAAACTTCATGCTTGTTATACTCAAAAAGTCTCTCATCCAAAAACATCCAATAATTCTCTGCATCTTTTTCATAGAGTATTAAAGATACCTATAATTTTACTCTGTAAAATACTAAATTGAAAATTACTTGTCTATATGACTATCTTCTAAATAGTGTTGGGTGGCTATTTTCATGAATGACCTTTAACCTCAATCAAAGTCCTCAGATCATCCAATGGAGCTCTATATTCATAGAATTATTATTGAGCGATCAATTTTTATATATTCTGCGTCAGTCTTATACATTTCTCTTTGTGATGTTAACTTACATTTCATAGTTTTGTTGTGTCCAAATATTTAACCAATGTTCTTTATATTCTACATTTTTTCTCTTTGTTTACATTTACAACACCAGCTTCAAATAATTTCTTGCTGATCTGTCCACATTTTTGCTTATTTTTATTTTCATTTTTCACAAATCTCTTTTTCTGTAACATTCTTGAAGGTATTTTTTTTCTTATTTTCATCATTTTTCCAATCCCTTTTTTATTGTTCTATGATTACTTTTCAGCTATGCCTGACATTAACTTCCTGTCACTCAATAACTTTATAGTAACTTGCTTCTCCTTTGAAGTTATATTTTTTTAAAACTCATGGCAATCTGCAGATATCTCAAGTTCAAAATATGACTATCAGTAACTGTATAATAGGGGAGAGCTATAATAGAAAGGTTTATTCTCCCATTTACATTTCCTCCATTATGGGCCTTATTATATCTATTATATAATAACACCTTACTTCATGAACAGAACAGAATGGCTAAAAAAAGGAATGACAAACATGCTTTGTTATCAGAGAAACCTTTATACCACTAAGACATTCACAAAACTATGTATACATATATACACACAGAGAATAATATATTACATATCTCTACACAGCAAGCAGAGTGAAAGGAGAAACAAAAAGGAAAGGTCTTACATATAATATGGAAATTCTTCTGTGTTTCTGGAGAAGGTATGTTTAGGACTCCAGATTTAAACAGGCTGGATTCTTGTACTATGTCCCAGGTGAGGACATATTCCATGAAGGGGAAATAGTGAGTCTTGGGTTTTCACAAATTGAGGACTGCAAGATGGAGAAAGATATATTTCCCAAAGGGAAACAGCACCATACATTTGTAAGGTGCTGGGGAGGCAAATTTAGCCTCTGCCCAGGCCGTGGGAGAGGGGGTGTACTAAAGAAAGCAACCTCTCAGTTTGGCTACTGTAAACTGACTGAAATTGACTGCTGTTTTCGTCACTGTATGGAGCAACGCCACTAAGTGGCCATCCCGTGACCCAGGTGATTTATCTCCACAGAAGGGAGATAATCACCTTCTGTGTCCCTACACTGTATTGTATTTATTTACAATGTTAATATAATGATGACAAATTCTTGAGTCATGTCATAAGTTGCTATACTCCCAAATATGTTATTGTTATATTTTTTAATAAGAACATATAAACTGAAATTCATGTTATATGCAAATATAAATATCAGAATATCCTGAAAATTTTATGAATATCAGTTGATAGATACATATCTTACTTGGAAGATATTGACTTGCATAATAAAATCTGACATACTGCAAAAAAAAATGAAAATATCATCATGCCAGATGCATTTAAAACTTGTATGCATACACTAGATTTAATTTTTTTTTTATTACAGCCCACTGACTTTTCCATTATTTCATAATGCTCTGTCATAGCATTAGTCATATCCTGAAGAAATATGCTCCTGAATCAGCTCCTGTTCTCTCCAAATTCTACCATAAATTCCTCACTGGTTCTTTCTTTCCATCTTGTTGGAAGTCCTCTTCTTTATTTCTTGTCTTTAAGATCTCTGGTGAACATTATGACTTCTTGAATTACTACCTAGTCTTTTACCTCTTTTTGGCAAAGTACTAGAACCTCTAATCAAAACTGAATTGATTAAGCATCTAACTTCACATGGCTTTCTTTCAAATAAACAATATGTCTTCCATTTCTCTAATGGCTGATGTGTTAATGGCTATTACTACATTTGTCTAACACAAATTAGATAAGAATGGTGAAGCTCAGACTCTGGCTTTAGATTTCTTGAATGCATTCAGCAAGGTTTGGCATGCTGTCTTTCTCCACAAGCTCAAATGTTATGGTGTCTCTGGATGAATATTTGTCTTAATCCAATCACTCCTTAAAAATCATTTAATGAAGTTCAGCTTGAATGGACACACTTTTAGTTCATTTCACATTAATGTGGAGTTCACTGACATCTCTATCCTTGGATGTACATTGCTTATTATCTTCATTAACAATCTTCTCAATAGATATTTACACTGATGTCAGAACTATTTCCTTCTGTCTTTTAGTAGCAAGTCCAACAGGCCTGACAAAGTAAAATTGGCAATCACTCTTGAAATGAACCTCCAATCAGTTTTTGGCTGGGGAAAGGAAAATTTGAACACCTCCAAAACAAAACTGCTTTCAATTAATCCCCATAGAGAACCTTTTCAACCTGATATCATCATGGCTGATACTAACCTTCAGGGGAGCAACACTTTGCATGTTTTTGGGTTCACATTTTCTACTGACATGAAATGGAGTGATTATATAGAATAAATTGCACAGTCTACATCTTGTAAAGTTGGTTCATTATGTTATGCCAGACAATTATTCTTACCATATTCCATCTTGTACATTTATAAATCTACCATTTGTCCATGCATTGACTATTGCTGCCATACCTGGCCTGGTGCTCCTACTATACATCTTGAAATTTTTGACAAAGTTCAAAGAATAGTCTGTAATATAATCGGTCCTGATCTGGCATCTTGACTTCAGTTGTGTCTCAAGCTGTGATGTAGCTTCCTCTGTCCTTACTACAGATATTTTCACGGCAATTGTTCTGATAAGTTTTCCTTTTTGGTACCTCAACTGCATGAATTTAAGACTGCTACTAGATTGGCAACTAGGTCTCACTCTTCTAATAGTTTCTTTTCTTCTGCTTCTTGCCTGTGTAAATCTCTTCCAGTTTCTTGTTTCTCTGCCATCTACAATTTTTAAATTGTGTCTTACTGAATTTTGTCCCTTTATTGTCATTTCATCCCACTATTCATCTCATTCTCTTTCACTTCCTTGTGTCTTAGTGGCATTATCACCTTGCTTGGAGGGAAAGGATTAAAAAGAATGATAACAAACTAAATGTTTTGCCAACTTGCAGTTTTCTATCAAAAATTTATTCATATATTCAATCCATTGCAAATCAAGAAATATGTATTGTTAATGGTCAAGAATTCATTTAAGCAACATAAACAAAATAGTGTTAATATATATATATATATATATACATATATATATATATCTATAAATACATATATATATATATATATATATATATATATATATATATGCAATATATGATTAGGAGATTGAATGATATGGTTTACTGTTGGCAAGATTCAGCTGTGTTTTCTAAAGTGAAAAGAAGTTTACATAACGCAAATGGCAAACACAAATGATTAATGCCATATGTCAGAAGGAGGGAGACTCACTGGAAATTCAATCAGGCTCACAAATCAACAAAATTAGTTAAATCAGTTGTTGTATATATATATATATATATATATATATATATATATATATTTGCAAGAATATATATATATATATATATATATATATATATATATATATATATATATAATATATATATATATGTGCGTGTGTGTGTGTGTGAAATATAAAAAGCTACTTTTTTACTTAGCTTTTACTATATCAGTTTTATATGCTCTTGTGATTTTTAGGAAATTGCACAATCTTCAGTTGGTGGAAAGTGAAAGGATATCTTTAAGAAATAAACAGCTAAACAGCTATATATATATATATATATATATATATATGTGTGTGTGTGTGTGTGTATGACTTTAAGAGTATATGTAAAAGATTTTTAGCCATGTGCAAACACATGCTCATATATTTAAATGCATATATTTGCATGCTAACACAGGACATGGTACTCAAATTCTTGTAGACTTTGAACAGCGTATACAAACTTGATGGATGATAGACTCTGTAAGATTATGCATACTCAATTGCTATACTTCAAAGTAGATAATGTAACTAGTTTTTCATCATCAAATTCCTAAAAATTAGGGGGGAATTTCATATATATATATATAAAAGGATGCTAAATTTGCTCTGCTTAATCAAGAGGGCATTTTTATAAAAAAAAATGATGTTTGATAAGTCAGTTAGATTTGAGGAAATGCATCAATATGCCCTTGTATTTACATTATTTACAGTTTGACTAGACTAATGTCCTCAACTGCCATACCCTTTGTTCTTTTTCAGGTTTCACAAGAGAATAGCTAAATTTTGATATATTAACTGTGAGTTTTGTTTTTTGACTGGTTAGTACAGACATAGTGGAAACAGGGGAGAGCAATAACTGAGCAGTACTAAAGGGAACAAAACAACATATCCCTAGACATAATGAGAACAACCTCCTCCCTATAGATTAAATAAAGGGTTCAATTTGAAATTCACTGATGGTCACCTGGATCAACAGAAACCTGATGAAAGGCACAACACCTGAAATATTGTGATAATTGCAACAAATTTGAGGATATTAGCCTGATTTTAAATGATGTAAATAATGATGATTCAACATGTCAGATATTCTAACAGAAATTCTCTTGTATATGTCAATATAAACATATACATGGCAAATAATACATAAGATGAAAGCCAAAATATTATTACCACCTGCCTAATAAGCTCTTTATCCTCCATATATCCACAGCTGTTAACCTTTCAGACATAGATTCTACAAAACCTCTAAAATTTTGGTCTGAATTTCTGCAATGAGGATTTAATATCAATTTACACTATTTACTAGTTTTTCCTAATGAAACAATGGAAACTTGTTGGTCCTACAAATAAGTGTTCATTTGTATTGAGAACTTGATAGTTTATCCTGCCTCAAGATGCAACTTGCATCATAGAAGCCTGTTGCCCTGAAGGAGTCTACCTAATCTTCAATGATGCTGAGATTAGTACAATGTAATAAAGTATCTTCCACATAAAGGGTGTTCCAATAACTTGGACTGATTTTAAATGTTAAGTTTAAGCGTTTAATGATTTTTTTCTTTCAGATTTAACAACTTGAGTTTTTGGCAATTTCAACCATTGAAAGATTAACAATCAAACAATGTGTTAAAGTTTCAAGAGTGCAATTGGAAAAATTGTCATTAATTCAAATAAACTGGTCGATGGCAGATGTGAAAACACCACTGCGTGCTCGTTTATGCTGTTCAGCTGAAAACATTGCTGCAGTGCACGAAAATGTGGCTGAAAGTCCAGATACCTCAATTCATCATTGCACACAGGAATTGAACCTGTCCACCACAATGTTACATCATTTCCAATTGCACTCTTAATTATGTTAACTAAAAAAAATCGCAAAAAGCATGAAATGCATTTTTGTTTGAACATCCATTTTCGTAATAGGCTTTAATAACTTTAACATGTTTGTCGTAAATAAGAGATGGACTGTGACACTCCTTTACGACACCATATTCGTTTATGGCCCATTCTCCGGATTACGACAATCAGCCATATTCGAGAATACTAGGAGCACGTGATGTGAACCCTGCTTGTATTTTACCAAATAAAGCTTGGATTAACTTATCTTCCGAGGCTCAGTCTTCATTCTTGACAAATTATTCGGCAAAATATCTTAAAACTGCCATGTCAGAGTCTGTATCAAGTTTTGGCTATAAACCAAGAGTATTGGATATCGACCCAAATTCAACACATGCCGCCAGAGAATGGCAGCACTGGCGTACTATATTCACCAACTATTTAGACGACTACAAAGACAGAATCCCCAACAAACTATGGGCATTGATAAGTTGTGTCAGTCCTACAGCTTTCGAATTCATTGAATCCTGCAAAGATATCGAATCGGCAGTAAATCGGCTGGACTCAATATACATTAAAAAAAGGAATGATGTCTTTGCCCACCATCTACTGCCACACAGAAGCAAAGATGAATCGATGATGATTTTTTTCAAAGTCTCGAAAAAGTATGTCGAGACTGAAACTTCAAGGACAGAATGGCTAAGCAAGTCAGCGATGAAGCTGTGAGATATATGTCGGGGTTAGCTCCTCCTCAGTCCTTAATCCTTCAACAGGGGTCTCTCTCTCCCCTGGCTATAAATACTGGCTGGCCCTTCATATCTCTCTCTCTTTTCCGACTCAGGCCTTGGGCCGCCACCTCGCGTGGAGATGAGGTAAAATCTCTTTTTCGACTTAAGGCCTTGGGCCGCTCCCTCGTGTGGAGGTGAGGTAAAATCTCTCTCTTTTTTTACTTAGGCCTTGGGCCACCACGGCACGTGGTGATGAGGCAAATTCTCTCTTTTTCCACTTAGGCCAATATGTGACCTCTCACAGATACAGCGTTTCCCAAATTCTGGGAACACGCTAAGAACAATACACGTACGTATGAACACTCACAATACACACACATAATTTCTACATACAAACACTATGTAACTGTTCATGTCTTTGTGTAACTTGTTATTAATATATATTTGTTTTACCGATATATATCGGTCTTGTTTGTTTTCTTTGTCTTCAATGGACTTCATTTAAGTTCCGACATTCCCATGTAGCTGGACCGGCTAGCAGGAAATTTTTACCTTTTGATATCTCTTCACATCTCCACCACGGTCCGCTACAGATGCTTTCATTTGTGTGATAACATCACCAGCAATCCAACAGAGATTACTGCAAAATAAAAACTTGGATCTGCAGACAGCTCATGAACAAGCACTAACACTGGAGTTAGCCCAGAAAAATTATGCGGCTTGCGTTTCTCCCTCCAATTCAGCCATTGCTGTCATTAACAACAGGAGACCACGTCACAACTTGATAGGCAGTAGTAGTGAAGAAAAAAATAATCAAACCACTGTCACTGCCACATTCAACCAAAGATATAAAAATTCTTGTAAGAAGACTTACACTACAGCTTCGAATAATAACATCGGTAAGAAAGCTTGTTTTTTCTGTGGTATTATACCTTACCATAAACGGTCCATTAGTCCGGCATGTGACGTAATTTGCCATCACTGTGATAAGCAGGGACATTACCAAAAAATGTGTAGGTCATCAAATGTGACAACTAATGCTATGGTTCATTCAGCTTCTTGTATTTCTGTAAACACTACTAATGTACAAGTGGAACTTTCCCATACTGCTACTTTCGTCATGGTGGAAAATAGAACCTTCAATATTCTAATAGATTCTTACTTGTGCTTCTGAAAATTTTATCAGCAAAAAAGTGATGGATTTATTGTCAAAAAAAGTAAGTATGGCTCAGAAAAGTATTAATAGTTGGTCTAATGGATTTGTAGTAGTCGATTTCAAACTGGGTCTTAACGATAAATTATATACTTCCGTTCCTTTGACTATCATGAAGGACCTCTGTTGTGATGTTGTTCTTAAACGGGAATTTCAATCCCGACATCTTAAGGTCACGTTTGAATATGGCGGTAATTTACCGGAACACATTGTGAAAGGCACAGGTGCCTGTCTTGCCCAGGAAGCTGCTGATATAGCTGAACCAACTCTGTTCCCAGGGATTTCAGCTAAATGCAAACCGATTGCTACTAAATCAAGACATTTTAGTAAAGAGGACTCTGATTTTATTGCTGTGGAAATTAGCAAACTTCTGGAAGATGGGGTTATTGAACCCAGTATTACACCGTGGCTTGCACAATTAGTAGTGGTTAAAGATGAAGCTAAAATACACAAAAAACGATTATGTGTGGACTATTCTCAAACCATAAATATCTCCACAGAACTAGACGCTTTTCCATTACCAAGAATTTCCGCTCTGGTTGTAAATCTTGCCAGGTATAAATACTTTTCAACTTTTGATCTAAAAAGTGCCTACCATCAAATCAAGCTCAAACAATCTGACAGGAAATATACTGCTTTTGAAGCAAATTGCCAACTTTTTCAGTTTACCCATCTCCTATATGGGTAACTAATGGGGTTTCTGCTTTCCAACGTGCTATGAATTAAATTGTAAAAGAAGAAAATCTGACTGATACATTGCCCTATCTTGATAATGTGATAATTGGGGGTGAAACAGAAGAGGAACATGATAACAATGTGGAAAATTTTATGAGGGTAGTGAGGAAAAGTCACTTGACTACATTACATAAAATAACTACATTAAATACTTTAGGGTATTGTGTAGAGAATGGAAAGATAAAGCCTGAACCTGAACGAATGAAGCCATTGCAGGAACTACCACCACCTAAAAACATGAACAGTCTGAAGAGAATCAGGGGAATGTTTGCTTACTATGCTAATTCGATCCCTGAATTCTCAGAAAAAATACAACCCTTAGTGAAAGTGAATCAGTTCCCATTGGAAGAGAAGGCACTTAAGGCATTTAATACATTGAAATCAGGACTGTGTAGATCGACCTTATGGGCTATTGACGAGAACCTACCCCTTCAGTTAGATTGTGATGCTTCAGACTATGCTGTATCTGCCATACTTAGCCAAAACGGAAAGCCCATAGCATTCATGTCAAGATCGCTCCATGCAAGTGAAAAGGGATATAGCATCGTTGAGAAGGATGCTCTAGCCATAATAGAGGCTGTACGAAAATAGAAGCATCTCCTGTCCCCACATCAAATCTCCCCTTTTCAGTTGAAGATATCAAGAAAACCTGCGCATCCTGCAGGATTTGTGCAGAACTCAAACCCCAGTTCTATCGAACAACTGAAGGTACATTGATAAAAGCCACTGGTCCAATGCAAAGGATCAGTATTGATTTTAAGGGGCCCCTCCCAACGGCTTCTCGCAATCCATGTTTGTTAGTCATCGTTGATGAATATTCACAATTTCCATTCTTATATTCTTGTCCAGACATGTAAACTTCCACAGTCATAAAGTGCCTGGAACTCCTTTTTAGTATGACTGGAATGCCAGACTACATACATTCAGATAGAGGCCGTTCTTTTATATCCCAGGAGCTAAAGGAATACTTACTTGGTAA
This sequence comes from Acanthosepion esculentum, assembly GCA_964036315.1. NCBI lineage: Eukaryota > Metazoa > Mollusca > Cephalopoda > Sepiida > Sepiidae > Acanthosepion > Acanthosepion esculentum. The sequence goes on along the minus strand of OZ038476.1, from coordinate 35,615,845 downwards.
AGGGGTTGCTACCAGTAACTCGATGCCCTATCACCCACAGGGTAATGGTCAAGCCAACGGTATGTAGGGGTTGTCTGGAGAACAATCCAGTTGGTGCTGAAGTCACTCAAGCTATCAGATAAATATTGGGAGCAGGTCTTACCACAAGTTCTTCATTCTATGCAGTCCCTGTTATGTTCTATAACAAATTGTACACCACATGAAGGTTTTTTTTAAATTTCAGAGATGCACAACCCATGGAAACTCTATGCCATCTTTGTTGATGTATCTGTGGCCGGTGTTGTTGTGATGATTCATTCATACTACCAAGAATGAGCCCTTAGTGGATCGGGTTAACCTGATCGATAGTAATCTATCATTTGTATGCGTCAGATATCCAGACAGGAGAGAATCAACTGTGTCGATTCAAGACTTGGCCCCAGATCCTGCTGGCTCCAAGACATTTTCACCCCCAGCAGATGTTTCAGCAGTCCTCCAACTGTTGAACTGCCAACCATACAAAATGATGAGCCTTTAATGAGCCCAGGAAATGATGCCGATACAGAAGACCACGATTCGTCATGCAGGGAGATTGTGCAAACACTACAGAGGTCAGGTCGTGTGTCGGTGACCCCAAAAAGGTATGGCTGGGGCCTAAAATAAGTACTCCCTTCTAGTGGGGAGAGATGTCGTAAATAAGAGATTGACTGTGAGACTCCTTTACGACACCGTATTTGTTTACGGCCCATTCTCCGGACAATCAGCCATCTTCAAGAATACCAGGAGCACGTGATGTGAACCCTGCTTGTATTTTGCCGAATAAAGCTTGGATTAACTTATCTTCCGAGTCTCAGTCTTCATTCTTGACAATGTTGTTTGATTGTTAATCTTTCCAATACCAATGAATGCTTATTTGTAGGACCACCAAGTTTTCGTTGTAGAAACTTGACAATGCAATGTGTGACAGTTAAAGAATCTCTACTTTTAATCGCTTAATTCACATTTAAAATCAGTCCAGGTTATTGGAACACCCCCCCCCCTTATATAAGAAAAACGTATGATTTCATTTCTGTGTGTGTATGATTATTTATATTTATATTATTTGAAATGTTCAATTAATAGAAAATTTTAAAATATATCTGTAAACAGGTCAATGAGATTTGCACATGGAAGTTATGTAAAAATAAAACGTAAATATGGTGAAGAAAATAAAGTCTGTATAGATAAAGAAAATAGTGAATACTTACATTTAAAAATATAATTTATGATTATATATTATTTTGATATTAACATTTTAGAGCATTTTATTTAATATTATTTTCTATTAACAGAATAATTAAAATTGACCTTTGCATTTTGTGTAGTACGGTTGACATGATAAAAACATTTTCTCAAAGTTTTCAATTCTTTTTTGAAAATGGTCAGACATATAATCTTTTGCATATATCTTCTATGCGCCATGTCGCTTCAGGACGTTGAGCGATCTTTGTTCTCCACAATTTCTTGACCTTTGGAGCTCTTAATAAATTTTGTCTTTTTATAATCTCTCCTAAATCTTGCTCTGCCATTCATTTACTCAAGACTGCTAGGTAGGTTATGTGTTGTTTTCCTCTATCCCCCTTGCCTGTGAGTATAAAATTTTCCAAGCCTTCTTTCCTCATTATGTACCCTATGAATTTCAACTACCCCTTTCTCTTGTAGCGGACTGTGCGGGGTGAAGATGTGAAGAGATATCAGAAGGTGAAACTTTCCTGCTGGCGGGCCCAGCTACATGAGAATGTCGGACTTTAATTAAGTCCAAAGAAGACAAAGAAAAACAAACAAGACCGATATATATGGGTAAACAAATATATATTAATAACAAAACAAGTTAAACAAAGACATGGACTGTTACATAGAGTTTGTATGAAGACATTATGTGTGTGTATTGTAAGTGTTCGTACATACGTGTATTGTTCTTAGTGTGTTCCCAGAATTTGGGAAACGCAGTATCTGTGAGAGGCCACATATTGGCCTAAGTGGAAAAAGAGAGATTTTACCTCGTCTCCGCATGAGGTAGCGGCCCAAGGCCTAAGTAGAAAGAGAGAGAAGGGTCAGCCAGTATTTATAGCCAGGGAAGAGAGACCCCTGTTGAAGGATTAAGGAACTGAGGAGGAGCTAACTGCAACACTCTTGCTAAGTATAAACGTCCTTTTCATTTCCGTTTTCTTTAAAACTTTGTTGTTGCTTACATGTTCAGTCCATGGTATTCTCAGCAGCCATAGAATCACATCTTGTTGGCATATTAATATATGGAAATATGGAATATGTTTTTATGTGCAGATATGAAACATAGACCTCATTTACAAAGTGAATGAACATATAATAACATAAATATATGAAAGTTCAAATAAAATACAAATTCTTTGTATAAAAACACTTGCATATATATATATATATATATATATATATATATATATATATATATATATATATTTGTTAAAAAATTGATGAATTGCAAATTCAAACTCCAAGATCCAGGGTCAGAAAGAAATGTTGAAATGCTGAATCACAGGTCCAATGTCAAAAATCCCAATGGACATAAATTGTCAGAGCTCCAATGCACAAGCCAACAGTTACTCACAAGCCGAAAGAAAACGTAACAAAAATAAAAAGACCCTCAATTTGACAACACTAACTGCTTTTATTGACAGAAGAATTTTTTCATTGGTTGTCAGTTGGAAAGGACAAGCAATTTTAGCATATCAGACATGCATTTATGGCAACAGCTGTGACTGACTTGTTTCTATTTTTGTTATTTTGCCTTTGGCATATTGTACAAAACACACATGCCCTTTTTCTCAGTAAGTGACTCTCTCTTTTGCCACAATATTTGAAATTCCTAATACAAAGTTAGCATTTATCTACTTTCAAAAGACTACCAAAAAACAATATGAATTTTTGTACTTATCTGTTTGGTTTGATAACTTGACTTCCCAGAGCTAAAGAGAAAGATTCACTTTCCCACCTAATGATGTCTTGTGTGAGTCTCATCAGGTCACATGACTGTTTTTAATTCTTGTGAATATTTATAATTATTTTTTTACTACTATTTTTGTTTGGGTCAAGGGGAGCTAACATTTTGTCTCTTGCTACAATGTTAAAACAAGTTGTATGTTGAATTTTTTATTTCTGTTTGATGTTTCACTACTTCATGTGAGCATTTTCAAAACAGAATTGAAAACTCTGGGGAAATTTTTTATCATGGCAGCCCTATTTCGCAAAACACAAAGGTCAATTTGAATTCTGTCCATACATCATAGCCAAACAGAAAGCTTGATGTCAGAGGACATTTGAGATCATCAAAGATCATCAAAAAGACAATGTGCTATTTCTAGCTAAATGAAGCAATTTCTAACAAAATGGAATAAGAGACTATATATTTTAAAACTTACTTGGGTAGATAAGATCAAATTTAACCTTTAATTTTGTTTTACAGCTTATCAACTCTTTGTGGATAATTTAACCGAAACATATTTTTTAATTGAACTAGAATAATTCTTTTCTTTACAAGTGAATATTGTATTAACAATTTTTGGGAGAAATATAAATTATATAACAACACAATTTCTCCTACTATTTAACACATAGTTGGAGAAATAAAAGATGGGTTCATACCTTTCCCAAGGGTAATTGCATATAAGTGAATATGGGGAACTTAACTGAAATGTTCATTAGAGGAAGAGTTAGGCTGTAATCTTTTTATTATTTATATTGTAACCAGTTATATTCTAGATGGTAAATTGTTATATGGAGGTAACTTATTTAGAAAACGATCATAAGATAGGTATTCCAAAGCAGGACTTTGAGGAGCAACATTTTGGTCCGAGGCAGAGTGCACAGATACTCTCATATTCAGCAGGATTGCTGATCCTTATATAAATAACCCTGTCTTTTTTCTAAGGGATTATGCTAGTATTAACAAAAAACATGTATATATGTTTGTGGATCTGTGCATAGCATAGGAGTTATTAGCACAGAATATATGGTATGTTTAGTTTGAATTCAAACGAAGGCTGTGCTGTTGATTTTCACAAAAAATACTCTTAGAAATCTATGAATCCATCTCCATTTCTCCCAGCTTGGGATTGATAGCAGGGCAGACTTTGCTCTCTAGCCTTGGTTAGCAACCAGTATAGGAGAAAGAAAACTTTTATTTCAAAACCAACTGGGCAAGGAGTTAAAAAATGAAAACATTTGCCATGAAGACCACAGTAGCAACACCTCGCATGGTAGGGCTGTGGACCTGCACCCGACAGGGGAGTTAACATTGTTAACAATGCACAATATGTCTGTGAATGAACAGATGCTATTAAAATTTTTCTGTACATGTGAACATATTTCTGAAAGGTGTGGAAAGGTTCTCAGTTCTGAGCAAGAGGAGGTGCTGAAAATTTCTCAGAGCATGAAGGGATGTAAAAATGCCCGTGATATTCAGTTATCAGTTTAGATTTTGAGAAGTGGGTCAGGCTGATAAATTTTCAGCATACCATTTTATTTGCAGAAGAATGCTGAGAAAAGTATGTAGTGAATATGTGAGCAATGATGAAGTTTTAGAGAAAATGAAAAAAAAAAAATGAACTTACTCTTAACATCAGAAAGAGTTGAAATTTCTAGGGTACATAATAAGGAAAGAGGGCTTAGAAAAGTTGACACTCACAGGACAAATGGAAGGCAAGAGTGAGAGTGGAAAACAGTGCATAATCAACCTGATGAGTTTTTATAAATGAATGGCAGGACAGGGTTTAGGATAGATAACAAAAAGACAAAATTTACTAAGAGCTAGAAATTAAAGGAAATGTAAAGCCATGATCACCAACATCTTGAATGGACACAGCACATAGAAGAAGATTGGTTTATTAATAGTTATGTTAAAAAAATTATGAATTATAAGCAAAAATATTGCAATATATAAAGTTCTGCACAATATTACAATATTCAATATTCTTCCTCAAAGAAAGAAAAAAATTTGAGAGGAAATACGTTTCTTTATTTCCTGGTTGAGTGATTTTGAGAGATGTGTAAAATGTTGGGCAAAAGACAGGAAATATTTGGTAATGATTTATGTGTCCATTTGAATTCCCGGAACATTTGACCTACAGATCATCATCATCAGCAGCAGCAGCAGCAGAAGCATCCATTGTGAGTTCACTACCAGACAAAGACCTCTCTCAGATTTGTGGATGTTACACTTGGCAAAAGAGACACTAGTTTTATAAGTGGACCTTTCAAATGCCCAAAGAACATACCTCATACAATTACAGAACTACCACCATCTTGAACAACTCCCTCCTGATAGACTCAATCGATAGCCACATGAAATTTCTTCCAAATCATCATGACTTATTTTTGGCGACATCTTTTAAGCATATAAGTGAACATAGTATTCTTTGATTATCCTTAAAATATTGTCTTTATATTTAAAAACATTCTCTTTTGTGTTCTTTTTTATACACACAAATGTTATTTATCTATGAGAAATATCTGAAGGCATAATTTTTACCAATCCAACATGTTTATTACTATACAAATTGTTGTATTGCTGAGGTGAATGATACACCAAGAAGAATGAGTGCTTAATATATTTATTCAACACCAGTATCTGGTGCTAACAGATATATATGAAAAACACAGAACAATAAGTTACACATTATGAAATTTCTCCATTTCATAATGTGTGACGTCATTTGTTTGCATTTGGATATGCATCAAGCAGATATGAATGTATGAGAGAAAATCATGGAGAATTGTAGTTTAAAAACAGTAAAATCGACCTTGCTACCCAAAACGCTCCTCTGTAGCCAAATCAGCATGTCAGGCTATATGACAGTTTTGTGTAGGATACAGGTTTGATTCCTGTTGGAGGACACATATTTTCTATAAAAATTTCTCGGACATTCAGGCTGGTAAATGTCATTAATACTGTTCATTATAAACAGAGCATTTACTTAAATATTTTATCTATAAAATAGAATGTATAAACATAAAAATGTCTTAAAACAATGAGTTACAAAATGACTAACAAGACAACTTATAAGGAATAGAGGAGGGTCAAATGCTGTATAGCCAAACGAAGTAAGATCAGTCTGAATATTAATCAGCTTCGTATCAACTTATTAATCAACTGCTGAAGTCTTTAATCATAGACTATTTAAGGCTATGAGCCAGGTCATCGGGTAGAGGGCTGAAGGGGTGCTGAAGGGGTGCTGAAGGAGTGCTAGCTGCTCTACAACACAAATAAAGCTTTAAAAAGGATAGACGTCCTATGTCTGTTGAATTTATTGATTAACTTTTGCTAATTACGATTCACTTTTCCCAAACTTGATTGTTGCAGATGTAAAGAATATCCAAAGTTTTAACTTACATGAGTCAACTTCAGGCATGTGAAAAGCTGAAGTAAAGTAAAGAAAATCAAATGTATTCTAAGCAGTGCATTACACCATTATTTTTTGTTTGAAAGTTGAATCCAAAGAATCACAACACAGAAAGTCACCAGCAGTGCATATCGGTCATGTGTAATGTAGTGTCATTTTTATGTAATGTATAATATATATATATATATAAAGAAATATAGTCTTAAAGTGTGCTATATTTATGGGATAAGGTGCTCAATATCAGAGATAGAGCGTGTGTAAATATAAAAGTGAACATAGAAGTCAACACTTAGAGGCGACAGTCTGTTTCATGCTAGATGCAATCATCGGGCCACCGATGATTGCAATCTAGCATGCAACAGACTGTCGCCTCTAAGTGTTGACTTCTATGTTCACTTTTATATTTATATATATATATATATATATATATATATATATATATATTAAATCTGATCGATTCGATAAGGTCAAATTGGTAACTGATCTAAAAAATTACCTATAATCTGTTGTTAAATAGCAAGAAGTGGTTTGTTAATTTTAGTGCCTCAAAAATGAAACTAGCCTCTTTTAATCATCTGAGAGAACCCTTTTTATCTACCATCAGCATGACTGATGCGAACTTCCAGGAAAGTGACTGATTTCACCTTCCTGACCTAATATTTTCCTGCTATATATTTAGAGAATAAAATCTAAAAAAGAATTTGCAATTTTATTGGTCCTTATTTGACATCTCCCCTGTGCCTTTTCTATAAATACTTTCATGGTAATTATTTTGATGAACTTTACTCTATGATAGCTAGACTTTATGAATTTAAGTGCAGTACTAGACAGGCAGCAAGTTCTCATTATTTTACAGTCAAAATGGTTAGATGTAACTGTAAGTTCTATGCTAATAGTTTCTTCTATTGCACTTTTTGCTTGTGGAACTCTCTTCTGGCTTCTTGCTTCCCAATCAGCTTTGTTCTTCAAAAATTTAAATGCAATGTCAATCATTATCTTCTGTTTTCTTAATTCTTGTTCTTTTATTGTCCTCTCTTCTTAACAGTATTATTTCTCATATTCTCTAGCACTCAGTAACCCTTTCCATTTTAGTGACTTGCTTGGGGTGATGAGATTAAAAATATATATATATATAATATTTTTTAATGAATAATACATACGTGTATAACATATACAGGGTCCTCAACTTATGTCGAAGATCCATTCCTATGGCGTAATGTAACCTGATTTTCAACATAAGTCCAGATTCACCTGCATAAGCACCCATGAATCTGCCTTATGCTTGGGAGGCATAATGAAGGGCAAAAAGTTTTTAAAAAAACGATACAAATGAGTGATAGTGAATGTATCACAATCCAATATGGCATGCAGCCAGTGAAGAAACAATGCTACCTTCCTCGTGCGGCACCCTGTGATGACATATTATGGAAGATGGTGCCATAACCATACGAATGCTGTACGTCAGGTCTGACGTAACTCAAGGACTTGCAATTTAGAAAAGATGATGAATGAGTTCAAGATATTTTATTCTTTGTATTACAATTTATTTGGAAGAATAATTTTTGCCAAAACATACTAAATAAAAAATGATGCATAAGTTAATAGAACTACTATGCTACTTTTGCACATAGTCACCATTGAGATTGATGCACTTGTCCCTTCAGTACACAAGTGCATAGATACATTCCTCAGTGTGGCATCAAGTGATTGGAGCTATTCCTTGCACCTCTGTTACAGCATCATCATCTGTGTGGAAACGCATCCCATACACTCCAGATATAATCTTTATGGAACAACTTCCCAGGCTCTCCAGATATCATCATCTTTATGGAACAACTTCCAAAGTTCTCCAGATATCATTATCTTTATGGAATAACTTCCAAAGTTCTCCAGATATCATTATCTTTAAGGAACAACTTCCAAAGTTCTCCAGATATCATTATCTTTATGGAATAACTTCCAAAGTTCTACAGATATCATTATCTTTATGGAACAACTTCCAAAGTTCTCCAGATATCATTATCTTTATGGAATAACTTCCAAAGTTCTACAGATATCATTATCTTTATGGAACAACTTCCCAGGCTCTCCAGATATCATTATCTTTATGGAACAACTTCCCAGGCTCTCCAGATATCATCATCTTTATGGAACAACTTCCCCGGCTCTCCAGATATTATCATGTGTGGAACAACTTCCCACACTCTACAGATATTAGTCCAAGAGAAAACTTGTAATCCCTTATTAAAAGAGATGTATATACAAATGGAAATCAATATTTAAGCAAAGTACCACCTTCTCTCCTTGCTTTTTCTGAGTTTTACAATACTGTTTTCTTGGAAACTCAGATCTCCCTGTAGTATCTATTGATATTTCATTCCAATCATCTGTTAATCAGGAACCTCCTATTCATAAGACCTCATTCTGTTACCAGCATGCTGATTGAGACTCACTCCATGATTTTATTAGAGACGCCCCTTGGAGTGACATTTCTAATCTTCAAATCATGAATTGTACCACTCTTTCTTGGAAATACCAAGTAAAACCAATCTTTTCCATTGTTCACACCAGCCTGCTCTGCTACCACAGAAACCACTATTTTCAGTTATACCAGCACAACAGCTCCTCTCACAACAGACTCCTATTCATTGCTGCTCATAATAAATGTAAAGAAGTCCTTCTAGGAGCTAATTCTCTGTTTGCTGAAAGAATGAGACATCCTATTGCATCTAACAACTTTGACTCTCGTGATTACTGGCGGCTTTGTAATAATGTATTAAGTAAGAGTGAGTTTTCTATTCTCTTCAATTAATTTGAGGTATTAACATCTTCTGCTGATAAATCTGAATGTTTTGTCCATAAATTCTCCTTAAATTCTTCCCTTGACTCATTTGGAGTAACTTTCCACCTAGAACTGAGTCTCTGTTGAGTAATATACATATAACACCTTCTATCGTTTCTGCTATCATATCTAACCTGGATCCCCACAAAGAATGTGGACCTGATGATATCCCCGTAATAGTTATTAAGTTATTAAGAAGTGTGCCCTTGAACTGGCTACTGTTCTCTTTAAATTGTATAATAAGTGACTCATCAATGCTTACTTTCCTGCCTGCTAGAAGTCCTCATCTGTTGTTCCAGTTTTTAAGAACTCTGGTGAACCATCCAACCCTTCCAATTATCTAGAAACTCCTAGAGGCCCTAATTATTGCTGGATTGGTTCAGCACCTCACATCGCAAGGCCTTTTTTCAAACAAGCAATATAGCTTTCATTTCTCCAAATCATCTACTGATGCACTGATGATAATTGCAAAAATAGTATATCAAGCTCTAGATAAGAATGGTAAAAAAATGGTTCACAGTGCCTTCTTGGGCTAACATTCTTGGCTAATATGAAGTGGAAAGAAAATATTAAATCCATTGCTAGATAAGCTGCTAGGAAGGTGGGTTCACTGTGTTTCTCTTTCATATCTATGTCTACCATTCATCCAAGCTTAGAATATTGCTGCCACATATGGTCCATTGCTCATGCTAGTCATCTAGTGTTCCTTGATAAAATCTAAAGAATAATTAGTAATAATTAGCCCCAATCTGGCAGCTCAGCCTCAGTTACTGTCCCACCCCCATAATTTTGCTTCCCTCTGCATTTTCTACAAATACTTTCATGGTAATTGTTCAGATGAGCTCCTAATTATGGTACCTAGACTCTTTGAATTTAAGCACAATCCTAGACTGTTGTTGAGGTCTCACCAATTTATAGTTGAGCTTAGCAGACTTAACCATAAACTTTATGCTAACAGTTTCTTTTCTTGCACTTTGTGCTTGTGGAACTCTCTTCCAGCTCCATGCTTTCGAGTCAACTTTGATCTTCAGAAATTTAAATGCAATATCAAATTGCTGTCTACTGTCCTCTTGATTACTCTTTCTCTATTCTCACTGCTTAGCAATGTTTCTAACTCTTCCACACCAAGCAACCCCTTGTGTCTCAGTGACTTGTCTTGTTTGGGGTGAACTCAGTTAAAACAAAAAAATTACATTGCTATAATTAATTTAAAATTTAAAACTAGAAAATTTTAGAAGATGAAGGTTATATAATGTCACAGAGCCATATTATTATGTAAAATGATAAATCTGTTATCTATTCTGTTGTAGTTTATATTTCACGCTCGATCATGAAAGGTGCAAGCAGATGATAAAATAGAGTCAAGTCAGGACTATGTAGTGAGTACAGCAGGCACAACCTTATTACTGGAGTTACTTTTTTTGTCAGTTTCATTTTAATGCAGCAGGATATCTTTATACAAAGGCCCTGGTCTCTTTCAATGAACAGTTTCCCTCAGTCTGCATTAAAGATATGTCCATGTAATATGAAGTCCAGGATCAGCACACCTTTTGCATCGCAGAGCACAGATATCATCAATTTCTTTACTGACTGCTGAACTTTGAATATTTTTCTTTTTTCGTTGTGGCCTGCCATGATGGATTCTTTCAGGTCATGGAATCAACCTTTGTCTCCAGGGTAACATGATGCACCCAGGTCTCATCGTCCATAATCATGTGTGATGAGACCAGTGTTTGTTTGTGTGTATGTGTGTGTGTGTGTGTGTGTGTGTGTATATATATATATATATATATATATATATATATTATATAGTAAAGAAAGATTGTCCACATATATGCTTCTTATATAGCAAGCGATGAAAGAAATTTGTGAGATAAAAAGCAACTGATACTATTGATAATAAGACTAATAATATTTATTGTATATTAGTAGGCCTTTTGATCAAATGGAAGCATGATGAGAAAAGATGTTAAAAATTGGTATTTTCAGACGTGACTTTGTCCTTTCTTAACAAGAAATAAAATGAAGTTGGACTTTTTTTTTTGGCAAACAACTAAACCAAAGCCTCTAGATTTCATCAGTAATATAACACATGCATAAAAAAGTCCACCCAAAAAGTTCAACTTCATGGTATGTTTGTTTTGCAATTTTCATTTGTTTTTTACTATTATTTATCTACTACAATGCCAAAGAGCCAGACAAGGTAGAAGGTGACAAAATGAGGATGGTTTAAGTGTATACAGGGACAGAGTTAGGAGTGTATATTATGAGGATATATAGGATAGATAATAGTTGATCATAGACAAAGAGGACAAGAATGTAGTGTTCAAAGAAGCATCCTCTTGAGAGTCCATTCCACAAGGTAGCAGATCTGGGAAGAAGCTGAGTGGAACTTCCTCCTTACTAATGGAATATAAGGGTAATGAGGATGAGTCGACTCTGTGGACGTGGCATTGCAGATTTTAGCTGTGAAGGTGTGGAATGGTAGAACTGAGTAATGTAGTTAGCTTGTACATCTACCATGAAAATAGTGATATAGTCGTGAGAGGTTAGCAAAGTTATTCCAATGTTTCTTTGTATCTTAGTGTCACTGCACAGTTTGCATTGAAATCTATAATGGATTGGTGCAGTCTTTCAATGAGTTTGCCAATTTTGGGAGCATAGATTGAGGTATTTTCTCCCATGCAACCATGATAGTATGTTTTAGCTCTTCAAGAGTGAAATATTGGGTTCATTCCCAAGATTCTTTCTCTGAGAATCAGTCTGAAAACAAGACAAGACAAGCCACTTGATTAAAGGTGTCAAAGAGTGAACTGCTGCATGAATCAGTTATCTTTGTAGAATGGCAATTCTTATCTGGCTAAAAGATCAACTGTTTTCTTTCTCCTCTATAGCTTTGGAATGAAGCTGTATTCTGGCATCTCTCAGAACTTCCAGAAGTTCCATTAATAATGACAAAACAGTGTCACCCATAACCAGTAATACATCCCAGAACAAAATTCCTCTACCTATAAACTTATAACCAACCATTTTTAGTGTTTCTTATCATAGATCATACAAAAAATAGTTGAACTATTCAAACCTATCAAGACTGAAGCATATTTCATCTGTCCAAATCATTCTGTAGATCAGGGTAGACATTGAAAATTATCTCTGCCCACTGGCATGTGACTTTGTGGTATTTATATAAACAGTTTTGGCTTTGCTCCCACCAGCATTATATATGAATTACTGGTTTATGTTGGATTATCTTTCCTTCATTCTCCCCAATTAATATGCACAACACTTGGTCAGTCATGTGACCTTCAATGGCCAATCATCTGAGCCCTGTCTTTACAGAGAAAACAGTCTTTTGGTAGATGCCACTAAGAGAAGATGCATTCCTGATATGTAGGTAGACACAGCCTTTTTGTAACATGCCAGACTTGTGAGTAAAGACAACCTTTTAAAACATTCATTTGTTTTCCTTTCCAGGCCAGAGAGAAAGCATGTAACACATTTCTGTATTTTATCAGCATATTCTTTTTCTAGAAAATAAAATATTCCAACTTCTCCCTAACTGTTTGTATATTTTATTTCTAAATTTTGGGGCAATTATTTACTTTTGACAGCTAGATACTATCAAGGTCAGCTGACATATATTTGGTAACCCAAAACATAGATGTGAACATATGATTTTGATACTTGCTCTACCTAGCTTGTTTGTTTTATTTTCTGAATACCTTTTGATGGATTTTCTTTTGCATCTCTTACAATTTATCATCTAGTCTGCTCAGAAATTTCTATTTTCTTGCTGTTCTTATTCTTAGCCATAAGCATCAGGTTTTTTTTAAAGTTGTGAATCATCATGGTATACCAAGATTTTCTTTAGTTTTGTAGGAGGTTTTGCAGCAATCAAAGAGATCTTTGAGTACTATCACCCAATCTTGCTACTTAAATTCTTATAAAGAAAGGAAGATATATATGCTAAACTACGAGGACCTCCTTAGTCAGAATAGCATACAAATAAATACAGTATGGGAGCTGTTAACAAAGAGAAAGAAGTGACAGCAAGTCTTCAATGGTAACTGCTACAAAAGTTTCAATGAGTGCAGACAAGTATGACAAGCAGTAGAAGCACTCATCAACAGGCAGATTAGGTTTCAGGCTCTCCACGTCCTCCACAGAACAATAGCCTAATGGATTAAAGCTTTGGTTTGTGAATTTGGTGACATAGTAATTGTGAGTTCAATCCCTGGGCAGGGCAATGTGTATTTGGATGCAGTGGAAATAGGGTGAACAGTAACTGAGCACCCCAAAAATAAGAACTAGATGAAATAACCCTAGACATGTATAGTAGAATGAAAACAGTCTACCCCCATTGATTCAATAAAGGGTTTAGTTCTGAATTCACTGTAGGTTACTGTTGAAACTTGTCTAATGCATGGAATAATAATGCAACACAAAATGTACTTAGAATAAAATGCATTGAAACAAGAAAGTGTACACAATATTTACATATAGTCTTTTGTATATTCCTGGGAAGACCGTTCCTGGAGAATGTGTTGACTGAGTCGCAGTCGGGCAGAGTCTCTGGTTGAATTTCTTGATTCGTTCTCTCTCTTCCCGGTACCAACCATATTTATATGGTCGGTACTCCAATATGCAAATTAGGTGGATCCTACCACAACAGTTACCCAGATTGACATACACCTGATAAAGGCCAGAGGGCACAGTTGCCAAAACTTAATCATAACAACAACAAAGAGGAGAACTATAGTTTGCATGTAAATAGTGTAAATAATGATAAAAATGCATCACCTAAAATTGCCCTTATTTTGTTTGCATAAGGCTGAACACATTTCCCAATTATAATTTATATTTTTTTAAATAAGGATAAATATTATAAGCTTTAAATAAGGATAGATATAAGCTTTCAATAATGATAAATATTGTAAGATTTAATTAGAATAGATACTATAAGCTTTAGATAAGGATAGATATCATAAGCTTTAGATAAAGATATATATTATAAGCTTTCAATAATGATAGATATTGTAAGATTTAATTAGAATAGATATTATAAGCTTTAAATAATGATATATATTATAAGCTTTAAATAAGGATATATATTGTAATCTTTCAGTAATGATAGATATTATAAATTCTATTTTTGACAGATATTATAAGTTTTAAACAAGGATAGTACTATAAGCTTTCAATAATGATAGATATAAGTTTTAATTAGGGTAGATATTATAAGCTTTGAATAAGGATAGATATTATGAGCTAGAACTCATGTTATATATTGTTTATATGAATATATCCTGAAAACTTGCCACCATTGTTTTGTTGATATGAATTTGAGAATGGAAACACTGACTTGCATAATAAAATTTGGCATTATGTGACTTATATTAAAGCTGAGTGCACTTTTTCAAAATGTCGACATAATTCTTAAGGAGTGAATTTGTTTGTTTGTTTTCAAAATGAAATAGCTGCCCCTATAAGGAAATGTTTTATTTTTAGTCCTACATCGACTGCTAAGAAAGTTGGTTTTCTGTACCATGCTAGACAATATTTTTCTCCAGAATGTATCTTACACATCTAATCTACCATTTGCCTATGCTAAGAACATTGCTGCCACATATGGGCTTGTGCCCCTGCTATTTAACTAGAGCACCTTGATAAAATCCAAAGAAGTATCAGCAGTATTATTGGACCCAGTCTGGCATTTTGGATTCAGTCACTTTCCCCACTGCCACAAGTTTGTCTCTATCTACCTTTTCTATAAATACTTTCATGGTAATTGTTCAGATGATCTGTTCACTATGGTACCTAAATTCTTTTAATTTAAGTGCAGTACTAGACTGGTGATGAAGTCTCACCAATTTATAGTTGGGCTGGCTAGATGTAACTGTCATTTCTATGTTAACAGTATCTTTTCTCGCACTTCTTACTTGTGGAGCTCCCTTCCAGTTGTATGCTTTGCAGCAAACTTTAATCTTCAAAAATTTAAATGCACTATCATTTACTATCTACTATCCTCCTGATTTCTCTTTTTATTCTTGGTCATTAGTAATGTTTCTAAATCTTTGACACCCAGTAACCCCTTATGTCTTAGTGGCTTTACTGCCTTGCATGGGTAGAATTTAATTAAAAATAAAAAGCATTATTTATATACATAAATAATTTTGGTGTGCTGCTTACATGTTTTTTTTTCACCACTCATAGTTGGTTTCAACATCTTTCACAAACATTAAGGCTTGACTATACCATTGTAGGTATACAAAAGGTGATTATCTCTCCTTGGCTGTGATAAACTCACATTGGTCATGCCATGGCTGATTAGTGACATCACTTCATAGAATGACAAAAATGGCCAGTCTGTCAGATAGCTTCCAGGAGTCAAACCAAGTAGTTACTTTTTTTAGCATGGATGAGTCCTTACCTTGTTGGGTCAACCAGCTGTCATTTGGGCAGCTTATGAGTTCAGAGTGCCATTTTCCTTTTGGAATATATCTTAACCAGATATAGAAATTATCTCCAGCTCACAGTTCTCATATAGGGAAAGCTTCACTGTTTGAAAGGAATGTCCTTCCTAATGACATAAAAGATAAATCCAGCCTACTTAAATATCCACTGGGAATCCTAAATATGGCTTCTCCAGAAACACAGAATCCTCCAGCAGATCAAATACCCATTACAAATTATTACCATTAAGAATTTCTCTTTCCATTTATCTCTTCACACTGCCTGTTGTTGCATACATGTGTCATAGTTTCTCTGTGTGGGACATGTGTAAATATGTGTATATAATTTTGTGTATGACTTAGCAGTATAAAACTATCTCAGAGAACAAATTATGTTTATCATTCCTTTTCTTTCAGCTATTTTATTCCTGAAATTATATCCTGTATATAATAATGCTCATAATGAGGGAAATGAAATGGGAGAAAATTTATTTCTTCCATAGCTCACACAAAATCTGGTAATTTTTGCCATGTTTTTCTATTTGTTCAGTGATTTCTTTTAGCATGTTTAAAAAGAAACAAACTTGCAAATGTACTTATTTTTTGGTAAGTGTAATACAGTAAATGAAAGCAAAATGTCCAAATGGTTTTATCTTTTGCTGTTGACTAAAGTAATTTTCTAAGGAAAATAACTTCATCAAAATGTGAGTAGATACACTTTTGGATCCTTTGTCAAAGTTAATGCAATCTGCACAGCATATCACCTTTCTTCTATCCTGTTATACTATTTTGGAATGACATCTGACATAAACACCTTGACGCAAAAACATGCAATCTATAAAATGATTATATACTGTTTAGAGATCTGAGAAAAGTCTTGAACGTTGTCATTGATCAGATAAAAAACAAATGTTGAGGCACTCTTAAAATAATCAATAGACTCATAGTGTTTGTGAAGAAAAGCTTTAAAAATCTATATCAATTAAGATTTGGTAAAATAAACAAATTAGATAACAAATTATAGTGGACACTTTATTAGAATGCATTAGAAGGTCTGAACTGATGAAGCTTTATTTCTTAGTTTTTACCAGTTCAGACTTTCGCAGTTAAACCCACTACAGCACATTCACTGAGATTAATCATTCCTTTTGTAATTCCTTAGAAAAAAAAAGAAATTACATTCAGACAGCTTCTTCCTAAGAATCATTACTTTGTGGAACGGACTACCAAGAGAATGCTTCCCCAATCACTAAATTGTTAACCTATTCAGTCTAGGGCCAACTATTATTTAAAACTACATATCCTTATAATCTGTATTTCTGACCTTCTCCTTTTATGTTCATACAGTAACCATATTCAGTGATCTTCTACCTTGGGTGGCTCAATTGGGTGAACAATTATTAAAAAAATTCTATTAATTAATCAGTTTCAGATAAAATAAAAACGTCTTTTATTGAAAATTATTCCTATCAACACAATCTGGAACATGTCATGGGACCACCACTTCGCGACCTATATTCCTAACCCAAAACGACAAACCATATCTGCCTTGTTGATGCCTCTACTTGGGAGGGTGGTTTCTGTCAGTATCCACCCAGCTTTGCTCCCTAGAGAGTAGCATGTTATTCGTTGGTAAAAAGAATGCTTGAAAAAGCAATTTTCATGTGTTCAGTTTGCCCATTCCGCTCAATATTTTTGAAGTATACTTATTGATTTGTTCCCTGTGTTTTATTGCTTTATTTTAGGACCTGACATCTTGGACTTTTTTGATGCTTAGTCACTGGCACAAAACCCAAAACTTACAAAGTGTGACAAAGATGGCTTTTTATTACTTGTCTCATGATACAGGACACAGAGCTGAGATAATTTTCTTAGCTTTATTAGACCTACACCCATTCATCTAGAGTCTCCAACACACTTCTTCCCAGTTCTGTCATACCTGTTAAATCATTTATACTATTTTCAGTGTTGTTTTACTTTTACAAACCCTAAAGTTATTAAACATTTTTCTTTATTTGTCTAATTAGCCTTTCAACCCATTTTAAAGCTTCAAACTCACAACACAACTATTAATTCGATATTTCAAAGTTGAGGACATTTCCTCTAAATGATTACTGCTTGAATATTTATTCATATAAAAATGCATAAAATGTGGCACAAGGCCAAAAAATTAGGGGAAAGGCTGGTTGTCCTTTGGCCTAATGCTTAACTACTTCTATGTATCACATCCTTTCAGGACATTGGCAATCATGGCTCTCCACAATTCCTTGTCTTTTGTAGCTCTTGATAAATTTTGTCTTTTTCTCATCTTTCCTAAACCATGTTCTGCCATCCCTTTGCACAAACTCGCTAGAGAGGTTATGTGTTGTTTTCCTCTGTTTCTTTAATCTCTCCTGTGAGTATGAAATTTTCCAGACCCTCTTTCCTCATTATGGACCCTAAAAGTTTCACCTGTCTCTTTCTGATGTTATAAATATCCTTTTTGTTTCCATTTTCTTTAAATCTTTGTCTTAACTCACATGTTCAGTCCATTGTATTCTCAGCATTCTTCTGTAGAACCACATTTGATAGAAATTGCTCAGTCCCAAAAGTTGGGACAAGAGGAAGGGTTGTCTTCTGTCCTAATGTTTAACTTAGTTAATGATATAATTGCTTTATAATATTCCTTACACCAAAACATCACATTTTTTCTTACTGTTCTTTCTGCAGTCATCATATTAGCACAAATTCTTCATGAAGTCCTAACACATCCCATATTTACAGTTTTGAATACTATGCGTAAAATGGTCACTCTTTTTATTTTACATCTCGGTATAGCAAACTGGCTTTCAGTAACTGCACCAGTCTATGCTGCCATAATCCAGCAGATAAACATTTATGACTGAACGGTCTCAATAAAACATGTAGCTACATATAATGTGAGAAATAGTATGCATTATTCTATTTGTGAAACTTAATTTTAAAATTTCAAATGGCATAAAAAACATGTAAAATTACGATTTCTTGAGTATGCAAACATTATTGGTATAAGGTCCATGGAGAAATTTTTCTCTTGCTTGAAGAATTAAACATTGAAATTAATTTACCAAGTAAAAACATCATAATACACATTAAGTTCATAATATATGCAAGGTGAAAAAAAAGAAGTAATTTGAAACGGAGTGAAAAAAATGATTTTAATATCTCTGTATAATTCCTCAAGTGAGTCATACAAATTTTTCAATAATCTATCTTGTAAGCTGATTTGTATTATTAAATAAAAGTGGTCTCTGTGAACTGACAGGAATTTTAAAGAATTGATTTTAAGATAGCATTTTATAATTGATAAAAAGAAAGAAACCTGATAAAATATTATTTGACAATTGATTAAAATAACAAAATAGTCATGGCATCAATGTATAAGCCAAGTAATCACAACTAATAATCATTGACTTCAAAATTTAAGGAAATTATTGATCGAGTGAAAATCAATATCTATGAGTATTGTTTAGCTTTACTGACTCAGAATGTCTTTCTCTCTTCTAATTAGAATCAATGTCAATTTTAATGTTCAAATGTAGTAATAATTATTATTATAGTTAATTAAATGTTCAGCTTTATGTGAAATAAGAAAAAGATGAGATGATTTTAAGTGGTGAGTGGTAAAAGTTTGCATGAAAACCTAAATAGTCAAATTAGCTTTATCAGTGTATATTCAGTTTCATAAGTGAATTTCAAATAAAGGTGTTACATATCAGTT
The DNA here is from genome assembly GCA_964036315.1 of Acanthosepion esculentum. NCBI lineage: Eukaryota > Metazoa > Mollusca > Cephalopoda > Sepiida > Sepiidae > Acanthosepion > Acanthosepion esculentum. The sequence goes on along the minus strand of OZ038476.1, from coordinate 35,596,420 downwards.
TGTATTTGTTAGCTAAATAACTTAGATCTTTAGCATAACCAAAATAAAATAAAAACTAAAGACAACATCAAGTAAACAACGTGGAAATAAGATAACAAAAACTAAAGTAAAACTGACAATAGATATGTCCATCATCAGCCACGACTTCCATGAAATGTTTAAAAACTTTTACTTACATATTGTTTTGTGGCACGAGGACAAAGAGGAAGTTGGGGAAGGCTGGTTGACACTAACTATCCTACTCTCAGCTAATCCGACACACAACCCAAACTTTCATGGAATGAAGACATTGATTGAATAGCATAGACCAATGGCTGCACTTCTACAGTATCACGACAGTTAGGCATTTGCGCCAACTTAAAAAAATCTGTTTTTTACATAACCATAGGTGTTTTAGTAGGACCCCCTTTGAATATGTGGTATCATGGTGTCTGCTTGGTGAATGGAGATGAATAGATTCTTGTGGTGATTGAGTAAACTGTAATGAATGAATGGATCATGAATCAGATAAGCTAAGTTTAGGATAGTCAGTGATGGCCAACTTCACTCCACTTCCTGTTTCAGCTTCATGTCACAAATGAATTTTTATACAATAAATAAACTGTTTTTCGCATAACCACCAAATGTAGTTTTGGTCTCCAGGCTGGAATCAATTCTTCATGTGGTCATCACCTCTTTGCTATGTTTCAGTCTTTGGACAGTTCCTGGAAAAGCTTTGAGGATTGCTTGGTCCCAAGAATTCCAATTCTGTGGCCACACCTCTTTCACTGTATTAAAAGAGAGTTAGCATGACAGGGGTTTTTGGGACTGGGCAATTCTTGTCATTGGCTCATATGTACGTGTATCTGCAACCATCTTAAAAATGACTTTATGTCACATCCTGTCACTGTGGGAGGTGAGTAAATGTCTCAACAAGTAAAAATCGATATACTGGACTTGCATATGCTCAACAAAGTTGGACCAAAAGAGACTGTAAATTCTGTCTTAAATCAACTGGGCAAAAGATATTATCCCCAGTGGGGGACAGGCTCCTTGCTGGTCTTTCTATCTATCCATTGCTAGGAGAAAAAGAGAAAAATATGCTTGTCTTTTTAGCATTTAAACAGCGCCACCTAATGGCATCTTGGCAGACCAAGTTGGGATAATCTCCACATGTTGCATCAGTACAGACCAGATCTCACTGCTCTATGAGAACAGGCAGGGAAATGTTGTACATGAATAGTTTTGTTTTGTCAGCTATATTTCTTCTACACTACCTCCACAGATTCAGTAAAAATGAACATACCATGATGAAGAAATGCCACAAACTTAATTAAAAAAAATTTTTTATCATTAAAAGGAAATTTTTATTTATTAAATTATAATTTTTTATCCTTTTTAGAATGTTCAAAATTTTGGTTAAAAATCTTCCTTTTTTTGCATCAGCAGGGGGACTAGTATATGATGTTTTAGTATCCTTTTTTTAGATAAAAAATCAAATAGTTGGATTTTAATAAAATTTTTCAGGACTTATTCACAAATTAATTAAATCATTTTAGAAATGTTTTCCTTCTTTTTTTTTTAGAAAATCTTGGTAAAAACATTTTTTATATGTTATCCCCCCCCCACCGCATACACACACAAACTTATTTAATTTTCTGAAATTATGAGAAATTCATTTCTGTACCACTTAATATTTATATTAATTTCACACAGAACTCCTTGGAGAAATTAAATCATCAATCTTTTTTTGTAAAAAAGGACCACCAGTTAACAAAATCTACTTTGAATCATAAAATAAAAAAAATACAATTATACTAAGATATTATTTATTTAGAAAAGCTTTTAAGTGCTTTTATGAATGATACATTATGGACACTATTGACTTCAGCAAAAAAAAAATATTTCGATGAATCATGAATTTTTATAAAAATTAATTTCATTTTTTTTTTAAATTTTAATTAGAATAATTTATAGAATTTTAACTCTTAAATTTCTGTATTTGTGCTGGTTAGGTGATATTGTTATTAAGTAAAAAAAAAAAAAAAAAAAAAAACTATATTTACTTATTCAGCAAACCCTAATAATTTTTGAAAAATTTGAATTTTTTTTGTGCATATTATTATATAGGAATAAACACTGACGCTGGAGTTTGATTACAGATCACCAGAGAACAAACAGAGGCAACTCCATTTGATGGTAAAGAAAATGTATATATAGGAATTAGCATGTCATCTAAGTGATCACTATAGGGATTACTATTCAAGAGAGTATTATCGAGCAAATACTATTAGTGTGAGTGTTATTCAAAGGCATCTGACACCAGTATTGTTCAATGGCGTTACTATAGTTGTATCTGTGATTACAAAGTCTCTACTACAATGAGCATAATGAAAGTGACAATGAGTATTTGTTGACATTACAAAAGTGGCAATAAGTGTTCATTGACATCACAAAATATATAAACATGCAGATTTTTCTAAATACAGACTACACATTATCAAAAATTAAGAGCAGTAACTATTGTAAATTTAAAGCCAAAAAGTGTCTAAAATTCAATAAAACATTAGATTACAGAGAATATTTTCCTCAATTTTTAAGATTACTGGGTAGTTAAAAATTACATAAAAAAGGTGACCATGTTATATTCCTCAAATAATTTTTACAGATATGACCGCCCCCCACCCACCATAGAGAAAATCAAATAAACTTCCGGCAGTCACTCAAGCTGTCAATCTGTTAACACCTTAAATAAACATCTACCTCCCTATTAACAAATGCATTTCTGTGATATTTTAAACTAAAAGCAAGTAATATTTATTTTAAATCAGATTAATTAAACTTTAAATCAGCTAATATTCCTCAAATAAAGTTTATATTTAAAGTATATTTGTTGTGGCCTGTTCAGGGGCCAGAAAGAAAGACATGGAAGACAAAGGTAGGTTGAACAAGTGTATTGAAATAACAGATATATACAAAGCAAGAGTGTTAGTAATAAGCAGATAGAGGTGTACGTCTGAACGGTAGGTTAACACTGCATCTCCCCTCCCAACCAACTCTTCAAGTTAGTATTTATGAGAGGAGGAAGACTTCATCCTACTGTACGAGGGCTTATCCCAACAATATTTTATTTTTGAAAGAATTTTTAATAAAGATAATTACATTGTGCTGAATGATGGCTAAAAATGGCACTAAAATCAGTGATTTTTAGTGATTAAAAAAAAAAAAACTCCTTCCAGTTAATTTAATTAGTTTTGAAATACAAAGTATTTTTGCTTATTGCACATATATTAAATTTAATCTATTAGCTTGAAATTAAAATTAAAATAAAAGCTTCAAGAAAGATTTTTCATTTGTAAAAATTAATTTTATTGCATTTCTTTCAAAATACCTACATTATAGGTTACCACTTTTGATTTATTGTTAATGCGTGCTGCATCTTTACTGATCTGTCCAGCTACTTGATAATTAACAGTGCCACTTGGCTTTTGATCATTTTTAATTGAGGAATGGCTATTGCCAAGTTGATCCAAAATATTTTTCAGTTTTAAATCACTGAAAATAGGTTGATAAACTGTAAAAAATCAAATCCATCAATCAATCAATTAATATTGCTGAGTTGACAAGCTCAGTGTTGGATTTGGATTAATCTAGTTGCAAATTTTACAGGCTCTGCATTAAATACTTTCAAGCTATCCCGTAGAACGAACATCTTACAATCTGGTAATGTTAAAGTTCACACGTTGCGGGGAGCTGCAGTTTTAATTATTCACCATTTCAGATAACATTATATCAAAGTCTTTAAATTCATGCAACTATCTCATTTGCCTCATATTTTTCTAGGTTTGTTTATTATGTTGATAGAAGTTAAATATTTATCTGTTTTATTAGCCCTATCAATGTTTTAATAAATAATTTATGTTTTAAGATGTTCTTTTTTTTTTTAAATTTAGAGCTCCTTCATAATATATGCAATAGACCCTGTGCTAAGTTGAGCTACTCTTGGTTACACTTTTAATTAGTACTTTTAATTAGTACCTGATCGTTTGGGAATACCAAGTGCTGTAAGCTTTGATGTGTTGTTGATGTAATGGATAATGGCTCTGAACTGTTAATCTGCAAGCTGAGTTCCAATTCCTTTTGGGTTCGCTATATTCACTTCTGCACAAATACCACTGAGAAAGGGTATGGATCCACCTCTTCTCCTCTGAGTCACTGCAAACGATCTTAGCTGCATAGTATGTTTTACCAGAGCTACTTCAGAATTTTCCTTCTCCTAAACTGGTTGTCACCCAATGCTATAGAACCCAGTCTCTACTACTGTTTACCCATAGGTGGGGGAGAAGAGTTGTATTTATACCTTTCTCAAGGATATTAGCACATCAGTGAATGTAATAAACTTGGCTGGAATTTGAAGTCAGCTTTACCAATGCCTCAATCCGAGCCGCAATCCATTACTCTGCCATGAGATGATTAAAAAGAAAGCTTGAAGGCATTTGAAATAAAGACATGAACTTTGTGTTAGAAATAAGACCAGAAAAAATCTGTGATGTCAGTGTGTTTTATGACACCGTTGTTCTTTTTTCTTTTCTTTTTTTTGTTGGAAAAAATAATTTATTTACTTAGACAACTCCAGGCTGGAAGGAGATGCTGATCAAATTAGACATTTCAAATGGTTAAGTTTTAATTTGCATTCTTAACCAATTGGAAGTAATCTATTTGTTATAAGGTGATTTTCTAAATGTTGCTTAGATGTGGCACAAGGCCAGAAGTATGGGCACTCAGTGAGGATCGAACTCACTACTCAGTTGTAATTTAATTAATCCTGACTTGACATCTTGACTTCAGTCACTTTCTCACAGACATGTGTCTTCCCTCTGTATTTTCTACAAATATTTTGATGGCAACTGCTCTGACAAGCTTTTTTTCCTGGTGTCCTCACTACATGAATTTAAATGTGCAACTAGATTTGCATCTCAGTCCCACCCTTTTACTGTTGAAATATTTAAATGTAACTGCCATTTCTACTATCACAGCTTTTTTTCTTCCATTTCCCGCCTGTGGTACTCCCATTCCGTTTATTTTCTTCCCTGGTAAGTACAATCTTCAAAATTTTAAATGCAACGTCAATTGCCATCTTTTATCTTCTTGAATCCTATTCATGTTTTGTCCTTTCCTCAATCCTCCCTATACTCAGTCTTCACTTTCACTTTCGCAACTCCTTGCATAGTAGTGGCATTCTGGAATTGCATGGGGTGAAATGATTAAAAAAAAAAGAAAGTTTGCTAACCATAACATCATGTCAGAGTGCCCATATAGTTTTCTAAGCATAACTGAGATGTAGCACAAGGCTGAATGTGTCGAACACCCAATGAGGATCGAACTCACTATATAGTCATAATTGTCATAATTGAATCTATTTGTGATAAAAACCCATTCTTTTCCAGTTTTCTTTCCCTTCTTCACAATTGCTATTTAGTATTCTCTACTCCCGGAACTCATCCACTTGGATTATTATTTTGACTAATATTACAAATAGTATTTCACACTGTATTTCTTTATTAATCAGAATGCTTTTCCTTATTTTTCTACCAAATGTTTGTTCTGAAAACCACCTTCATACGCACAGAAAATGAATTTAGTATGTACACAAAAATCGGAAGCTGCCATAAAGCAAAGATATGTCTTCTCTCCAAATCTGATAGCCTCTACAGTGAGGCTGTCCTAAGGGTGCTGGAGACCCTTCAGAGCATAGTCGATCATTGCCTCCACATCTTCCTGTTCCTTGTAGCTCTTAATTTGCTTTGTCTTTTTGTTATTTCTCCCAAACCCTGTTTTGCCATCCATAAGCTCAAGCTGATTAAATATATTATGCACTGCTTTCCTATGTCCCTCTTGCCTTCAATCTGTTCTGTGAGTAGCAAATTTTCCAAGCCCTCTTTCTTCATTATGTGAACCAGAAATTTCAACTGCCTCTTCCTCATGTTATGTGTAAGTTTGCTTTTTGTTTTCATTCTCTCCGAAACCTCATCATTGCTCACATGTTTGGCCATGGTATCCTCAGCATGCTTCTGCAGAACCACATTGCTGTTGCTTCAAGTCTTCATGTGTGAGGAGATTGTCTAGAATTTGCTGCCAGAAAGGAGGACAGATATCATGTAATAATTCAGTCCTCTTTTCTTTGTTTCCAACAAAATTTTCCTGTCTGTTAATAATCTGGGGTGCAATCCTGACAATATTAGATATGCAGATGACACTCTGTTGTTGGCAGGCACAGAAAGAAGACTACAGGACCTCATAGACAGAGTAGTAAAAGGGGAAAAAAAGGATTAGCCATCAATTCTAAGAAGACAGAACATATGGTTGTCAGCAAAAAGCCCAAGATGCAAATTGCAAATTGGAGATGCCATCATCAAACAATAAGTTTAAATATGTGTGAAGTGCTTTAACAGAGGATAGAAAATGCAATACCAAAATCTGAACTCACATAGGATTAGCATCAAAAAGTATTCCAATATCTCAGCTAAGTACTAAAAAACAGGAAATGTTATTGGAAACAAAGAAAAGAGTATCTGTCTATATTTCTCAGAGGAGGTATTGTAATTATTTACATTGCACTGGCCTGTGATGTTTTCAAGGTCAAATATATCATAGATGATTTTAAGGCAGTTTTTTATGCTGAATTCAAAAATCATATTCCTTTTTTCTAATCAGATCAGATTACTTGAAATGTATAGAACAGTGTTAAAACTCTGTTTTCATTTTGAATTAAATATAATGCTAAATTTAGGGCTGATATATTCACAGAAAGCTCATATTGGGATATAGTAAACTGAAAAATACACAAAAGAAGCTATTCATGGATGAAAGGTCTTTTCAGCGACTTACTCCTGTGCTTGGCAGCCACCACATCCTGTTTCAAACACCAGCAGTAGTCAGTGAGAAAGTTTACATCCCACTGGCCTTGGTAGTGCTCTTCCATAACATGAATGTCTTGGTGAAAGAGCTTACCCTCTACTCTTCACTCAAATCTCCACAGTTCAGCTTTGTTCAATGCTTCTTCAAACATTGGGTCTTTGATGAGTTCTCTTATTTGATGGCCTTGAGGTTCTCCATATTTAACCATGGGAACTTCTCCTGGAGGAAAACAAAACCACTGCCTTCCCTGTTCATTGCCTTTACAAAGTTCTTCATTACTCGTAACTTGATATATAAGGGTGGAAGCGGTATTCTGTTTGGTTCAACAAGAGTGTAAGACTGAACATTATGCAAGCCAGGTTTTAATACTTGTCTTAATGGCCACTCTTGTCTGACACCATGTTGGTCATCAGCCCGGCCATCCCAGAGACACAGAAAGCAAATATACTTAGTGTGCCCACTTTGGAGACCTAGGAACACCCCAACCACCTTGAGATCTCCACAGATCAACCATTTGTGCTCCTGCTAGTTAACAGCAGACAACAAATGATCCATTCTGTTGTAAGTTTCTTTCATTTGTACTGAATGCCCAATAGGGATAGATGAAAAACTATTCCCATTATGTAGAAGAACTGCTTGGAGACTTCTGCTGGATGAGTCAATAAAAAGAATCCGTTCTGTAGTACCATATTCTAAGCCCATCGATTTGATCAATCCAACAATGTTGTTGCAATAAACCAATGATGACTAATCCTGAAATGTAAAAAACTATCTTAATTATCTCTCATGTTCTCAGTACTAGTAGAATGTTGTTCCTGGTGCCAACAGATGTTTCTCTTTGGGACATGAACCCAGCAGTTAAGCAGACTCCTTTGAAAGGTTCAGATCTTGTGTCAGGTCATTGAGTTCTGCTTGTTCCAAGGGTACTGGCTGGTCGTCCGCTTCTGGCTTGTATGCATCATCCCCAGCTACAGCAGCCATGTCACTATGATCAGAATCAGAGCCATATTCAATGTTACCATCTGGCTCAGGGCCATGAGGAATAAGTCTTATGGCAGAAGCAACATCAGGGAATTGGATATGGTGCTTGTTCTTGCGATTTATTCCTTTTAGATTTATCATGCAGAAATAGCAGTCCATAATATGATATTTTCCTTCCCTCCAGACCATTGGAATGGCAAATGGCATACTCTTCCTTTTACCATTCCTCCAATCCCTCAAGTTCTCCACATGTTTTACAGCAAACGTAGAGATCAAATGGCTTATCATGACTCTATTGTTTGACTCCAAAGTAATCACAATATGCCTTCTTCACAAAGTCAGTGATTTTTGCTTGACTATTTGGAAGAACCACATTATGGCAGATATAACACAACCTGTTAGGAATATTCTTACACTTGCAATCCATTCTTACAGGGATACAAATGTCAAGCTAAAAAGAGAAAAAAATAAATCAGCTCTCAGCTTGCCGTTGACATTTGACACAGTACATTAAAATCATTTTAAGCTGTGGGATAAGCCCCACTCCCTTTAAGTATGTGGGTGTTAGTGAGTATGGTGGTACACTGTAGTTATATATACATACAACAATACATGCTCTAAACATCAGGCACCCACAATCAGTTGTGATAAGTAGAGGCCACATGCTTTTGAATAAGTGTTATTATTGTGTACAACTTGTTGTGAAGTATTCAAGCACATCTTAAAAATCAGACCTGACTAAATACAATGAATGGTATTTTTGAATTCAGCATAAAATGGCGATCATATATCACTTGATGAACCTTTGACCTTTGGAAATATTTTTTTAATGCAGACCAGTGTTATTTACATTGTTTGGACTGTTGTCCTCATCTTTAATGCCATATTCACAATGTTTCAGCTGTTGTATGCTCTGGACTTCTTCAGGTGATTGGAATTTCAAACTGAACACTTTATTTCATCTACTGGGGTAGATTGTCTTAGTTCCATGTGACTTGAAGACACATGGTTCAGTGGATAAAAGTGTTGGTTGGATCCAGTGACTTGACCCAAAGAGTTGTGAGATCAATTCCTGCCTACTGCAGTGGTGAATAAAAACTTGGAGAGACACTACTTCAGGTTGGATTTCTATTCATGATTTTTCCTTTCACTTCTACTTTGTGAAATTCTTCACACTACATTTATTTCTACTGAAAACACTCAGAGTTAGGAAGCCCACAGAAATATAGTTCTACAGAAGGATGCTGACTGAACATATGAGCAATAGTTTTAAATGAAATGGAAACAAAAATTACACTTCACATCAAAAAGAGACATGAAATTTCTAGGGTACATAATGAGAAAAGAGGACTTGGAAAATTTGACACTCACAGGATATATTGAGGGCAAGAAAGACAAGGAAAGACAGCAGGCAATCTACTTGAAGAGCTTGTATGAATGAATGGTGGAACTGGGGGTAGGAATCTTGGCAAAAATAGAAATATTTGTGAATCACAAAAGAGAGGAGGTTGTGGAGAGCTATGGCAGCTCACACCCGGAAGGGACATGAGAAATAGAAAAAACATTTTCTCATTAAGATCTTTTATTACTGACTGTTTGAATAAATTATGGTCATCCCCCACTTCCCACCAATGGTATTGGTCTCTCTCTCTCTCTTGCTCACTCTTTTTTGTAATTGTTACATTATCAAAAATTTCAGTTGTATAAGTTAATACATTTACCCGGCCCAGCATTTCTGAGGAACGATCACACATTAGATTAAAGAAACTTCAATTAAGAAGGGCATGGAGAAGTAAGTTGACACCCAAAACTGTAGTCCTCACATTTGCTGTAGTGTAAACTCACATATTTTTTATTTTATTTTATTATTTAGTCAATTTCCTGATTACAAAAATTTTAAAAATCAAGTTTGTCATTCTGCTTCTCAAAAATAATGACCAGTTCATTGACTGGCATAATTATAAATTTCCTGTCTTATTTGATAAATTAATCTTTTATCCTACAAAAAAAAATCCACTTCCTGGCACATATTAATGTCTTTTTTTGTTTTCTGGTTGGATTTCTATTCATGACGTTTCCTTTCACTTCTACTTTGTGAAATTCTTCACACTACATTTATTTCTACTGAAAACACATTCAAGAGTTAGTGTTTATTCCCTAAGTACATTTCGGAAACAAAATTCTAATAATTAATTTCACAAGTGTTTTGTCGAGGAAAGGCTGATGACATCAGTTTATGTAAGTGATGAAACAGTCTTGCTGCTTGGTCCTCCTATATAGCAATGAATGCTGGACAATATCATCACAGATGATGAGACAAGCCCACAGAAATGTAGTTCTACAGAAGGATGCTAAATTGAATATATGAGGAACGGCAAAGTTTTAAATGAAATGGAAACAAAAATGACACTTATACTTCACATCAGAAAGAGACATGAAATTTCTAAAGCAGATAATGAAAAAAGTGGGCTTGGAAAATTTGACACTCACAGGATATATTGAAGACAAGATGGACAGAGGAAAGCAGCACATAACCTATCTAATGTGTCTGAGTAAATGGTTGGCACAATAGGGATTAGTAGAGATAGACAAACGACAAACTTTACTAAGATATAAAATGTACAAGAAATTATGGATGATCGCCAACATCCTGAAGGAACACAGTTCATGTAAGAAGTTCTCTGTTAAACAGACATTGACTTACATGTGTTGAAACAGGCTGTTTTATGTAATCAGATTGCTACTCCTAATAACATTATTATCTTTATCAAGATGATCATTATTAATTTTATATGAGTTTCATTTTCTGGCTGCAACGATTCAGGAATCAATTTTTTTTGTCATGTCTGGGACATTTTTCTGTTATATGCTGTATCCCTTCAGGACGTGGACAACCATGGCTTTCCCCAATTTCCTATATGCTGTATTCTTAAATTGTGCTCGTTCCTTTACTATCCTCCTTCCCAGTCTCTGTTCTGCCATCCATTTTCGATTTTAGAAAATCTTTGTAATTTTTTACATTCAGTACCCCTCACTCACTCACTTTTGATGAAATTTCGAGATAATTTGTTTGTATCTGTTTGCATTTGTTATAAGGACAAATATTCAGATTATTTAAATCATCTAGTTTTGGGGATCAAACAGGAACCCCAGATTTCGTAAATCTATTCTGAATCATAAAATAAGAATGCAATAAAACTGACAATTTTGAATTAGAAAAACTTTTAATTGCTTCTATGAATAAAATATATTATCGGTAAGGGTACAATTGTCTTAAGGAAAAATATTTTTTCGAGGAATAATGTGGTTTTACAAGAATTGTTTTAATTTTTTTTTTAATTAGGGTAATTTAAATCCTTTAAAATTTTGTATTAATTTGTGATAGTCAAGTGATATTATTAAATTAAAATTGTATTTACTTGTCATAAATGGAAAAGTCCACTACAATTCAGCAAACCCAGATTCTTAAAAAGAATTTAAAATTTTTGTGTGTGTCTGTGTTTGTGTGTGTATATATATATATATATATATATATATATATATATAATATATATGTGGATTTTTGTAAATACGGACATCCATACACCAACCGCATTAGCAGAAAATAAGAGAGGTACTTATAATAAAAAAAATGTATTAGTAATTTCCTAACATTTTCTCACACATGTCTTCATAATAAAACTATTCAATAAAATATTAAATTATTGAAAATATTTTATTAAAAATTTTCAAGATTAATGGTTAATTAAAAAATTATATAAAAACATGTTCACATTGTATACATCAAGTAATTTCTTTCAGTTCTGTTACTCTTACTTAAATTACCATCATGGAGCATGATAATGAGGTTGACAAGGTGATTGGGGCAACCAAAGCAATGGGGTACAGACCACATTGCTAGTTGGGAAACCTTGTCGAAGGTTTTGCAAAGGTCCCAAAAGAGTGGTTGCTGCTATTCTCAAGCTTTTTTCATAGAGCTGCCTTGCACAGAAGATCATGTCAGTCATTCGACATGACTGCCAAAAGCCACATTGAGATTCTGGGAGGACTTCTTCCACAACATCCAGCAAATGATTAAGAAGAATTCTGGTGAAAATCTTGCTGACAATGCGGAGCAGGGAGATGCTGTGGTAGTTGTTGCACACTAACCAGTTACCTTTCTTGAAGATAGTATTGATATATCTGTTTTCGATTACATGGTTGGGTGTACCTAGATGCAAAATGCACTCTCTGAACCATTTCCCATCTCTGGAGGCTGCATGCACCATCTACCTGGCAGCAATGCTCAGTGAGATCCCATGCAACTCTCCTGGTGTTGACATTCACTATCACCTGGACAGCAGACTCATTAACCTCACATACCTGAAATCCAAAACTTGAACATCGAAAAGCAGCCCCAAGTAGCTCCAGTATGCAGATGACAATGCCACCTTTATATCCTCTGATGCCGACCTCCAGCACTGTTTGATACTTATGTCACTTTGGGATGGAAGTGAATGTGCAGAAAAGGAAGATAATTGCATAGCCGGTTATTGAACGAAAATACAATATGACTTCCTTGGCAGCACTCTCTCACAATCTGAATCATTCAAAAGAGATATTGACCACCACATCAAATCCATTCATTGGGCCTTTAGAACAATCAATAAGCATGTATTCAGCAACCACAAACTCCCCCCAGAAACAAATCTCATGGGATTTCTCACCATTGTCATCCCCATCTTGGTCTATACTTGCAAGCCATAGACCATGTATCAAAAAGACCTGCAAAGCTTGAAAGTTTCCAACAAGTGAAGATCTGGCAGATCCTCAACATCAAATGGCAGGAGTGATGAAGCAACTGTTGTCCCCGATTGCTCAGAAGTGTCGAGCGCCGAAGCCGCCATTCCCAAATATTGCCTCAGCTGGTCTGGACATGTTGGCAGAATGGCCCCTTCAAGACTCCCTTGGACCAACATTTACAGTGAGCTTGTCAACAGCCAATGACACCATGGATCCCCAAAATGCAGATTCAAAGGTCAACTGAAGTATTCCCTTAAAGATGGAATCAGGCCAAAACACCTAGGAAACAGAAGTTGCTGACCGTCCTGGTGAAGAGCAATTTATTTCGGTTGTTCCACATTTGAGGAGAGGATAAAGAGGAAATAAACAGAAAGCAACACAAGGCACGACAACTGCAGCCAAGATCATCACTCGTTCTGCCATGTGATCAAAATGCCTGAGACAGAGAGTCATGTTGGGTTCAAGCATAGTGGAGGCACTGGACGAATGAAACTAGTCATCGTTTTGCAAATAAAAACGACTTAAATTACCCAGACATCAGGCTGTTAATAAATCACTCAACATGTCAGAAAAACACCCCTCCCTGTTAAAATCACTAAACTGTGATATTTGAAACTTAAAGTAAGTAATATTTGTGACGGTTAAGATAAATTAAGTATTTAATGAGCTCCTTCTCCACAAATAACTTTTCAGAAAAGTAGATTTTATTTTTGAAGGAATTATTTTTTTTACTGAAGAGAATTATTTTGTGTTCACAGATCTGTCACAAGGGATGAAATCTTAGATAAAAAAAAATTAGGATAAAAAAAAATTCCAATCAATTTAAATTAAATTCAGTTTGAAATACAAAGTATTTTGCATATTGTGAATATTTAAGGTATTAACTTGGAACTAAAACTAAAATTAAAGCTTTAAGAAAGATTTTTTAAATTTCCTTTTAGACTTGGATATCATTTTTTTAGGTACCTGTTTTTGTTCAGTTAGTTATTCACTGTTTCACTGTCACTCTTGACTTCAATATGTCCTGTGAGAATCAAATTTTCATTCCTTCTTTCCTCATTTTGTGTTGCAGAAATTTTATAATGTTTATTGTTGGCATATCATACAGACATGTTGAAGGATGGGTGGAATTTCTGTTTTCAGTGGCCAGTCATCAGGATGGCAGTTGGATGTAAGAGCAGCATCAGGGGTTGACCTAATTCTTGTATGAGTTTGGTGTGAGGTCACAGGATACAGTTGGTGGCTGTGTTGGTTGATTGAGGTCATGGTGTAGAGTAGTATATTGTACAGATATGTCGAAGCTGGGTGAAATGTCAGTTTAAGTAGGGTGATTGGCGTGATAGCAATTTGGTGTAAGCATAGTGATGGGAGTTAACCTATTAGTTGTGCTGGTCTGGCCAAGGTCACAGGATTGGCATGGATTTTGTAGGTGTGTTTCATGGAATGGTGGTCACTGTGAAGGGAATGCCTTGTAAGGTCGAGGTGATGGCGGAGGCTAGTAGGCCTGTTTTATGGAATGGGGGTTGCTGAGTCCTTGTAAATGAGTCAAGCTAGGATGAGGTGGCAACAGAGGTTGGTAGGCTTGTTCTATGGAATGGATGTCACTGATAGAGGTCACGGTGAAGGGTCAATTTCTTTTGCTTGATATTTGCAAAGGTGACAGCATCATTGATGATAAATGGTTGTAGCTGGATGCTGTCAAGTTTGAGATGTTTTCAAGTCAAAGCTAGATAGTTGAGGTGGTTGGTCAAGTTTGAAAGTAGAAACAGTCATTGAGAGGTGCAGTCATGTTGAGTGGTGGCGATGAAGGCAGTAGCAGCAGCACTCTGCATGATGTCCTATGGCTGTGCCAGGCCACAACTGCTGGTGTTGTTCTCAGAGATCTGCTTTTAAGTGGGTTTGGTAGTCCTCAGGGGCATCTCTCTCTCTGATGGGAATGTTTGCAATTGGCCTCTGCTTGAGCTCACTTCATAGACTGGATATGATGCATGGAACCTAATGTGCAGAAGACAACTTTTGTTATTTTGTTTTCTGCTTTTGTGGCCATCACATTCGGCCAGTGTTCAGAATGAGATCTAATTGTGATGGAGTGTAGCACTTATGCTATTATTCTTCTCAGATTCTAATCTGTATTTGCTACTTGCAGAGTTTGGAGTTGCTTCCTTGTGGAGTCAGAGCTGCTCAGTTGCAGAGTCGAAGTTGTTTCATTGCTGGTTGTGTTGACATTGAGATGTTATGAAGTCAGTATTTGCTGAGGTAACAGCATCATCGACGATGAAAGTTCGTAGCTGGGTGGAGTCAAAGTTGAGATGTCTTGAGTCAAAGCTGGAGAGCCAGGGTGGTTGGTCAAGCCTGGGTGTAGTAATGGTCATTGAGAGGTGTGGTCATGTTGAGTGGTGGCGATGAAGGTAACAGAAATGGTGGCAGTGGCAGCAGCAGTGCCCTGAATGACAGCCAGGCAGCAACTGACAGTAGTTCTCAGAGACCTGCTTTTAAGCAGGTCTGGCAGTTCCCAGAGGCATCTCTTTTTCTGGAAGGAATGTTTGCAATTGGCCACCACCAGAGCTTGATTTCTAGATCAGGCATGGAGGCTAATGCACAGAGAACAATTTTTTTCTTATTTCATTCTCTGCCTTTATGGCATTCACATCCAGCCAGCATGCAGAATGTATCAGAAAGAAATCTAAATGCAATGGAGTATAACAGTTCTTAACTTTGAATTTGTATAACTATAATTTCCTGATAAGTTAATTTTTGTTAGTGCCATCAAAGCTCTGATAATAAATTAAAAATCCTAACCAAAGTTTTCACTCAGGCGTCTTGTAACAAACTTGAAATTAAAAACTGATAAAGACTCATAAGAGAAATCATTTCTGGCTCAAATTATAATATCCCAAATTGGCTCACATTCAATTAAAAAGATAAATTGTTTTTCAGCCAATCAAAAGACGGAAAAAGGAATAAAGCAAATATATCTATCCGAGTATGGACGCTGACATTATAGAAGCTATTTCATAGCAATGTGGATAGTGACCCAGAATTCAACTGCTGCAATTTCATTCTTCACTTAATACAATGGCAAGATGAAACTGAATACTACATTATATCAAAGAAACTTATTTAACTGATATCACTCAACAGTAATGAAATTTTTAAATCAAGTTTCCTGTCCTGGGTAAGACGGTAAACTACATCCGCGTCCTGGGTAAGACAATAAACTGTTCAGCAGCAATGCCTCTGAACAAGAGGTTCTGAGGAGCGTGGAACCACCTCTTAATTGCTGGTGTTCCCAGGTCTACTCTGGCCCGGGTGGTAGCACCTGTTAGGGTCCCAGCTATGGGCAAATAGTTACCTATTACCAGCAATACTTTTTTTAAAATTATTACCAGCAATACAATTTTGAAGGAAAAATATTACCAGAAACAGATTTTTGACAAAACAAAATATTACCAGCATTAAAAAATTTTGTCGGCATTAAATAAGTCATTGAGGTTGATATGCCGTAAAACAAAATAAACCAAACCAAACCAAACCTAAATCAAGTTTCCTTCAAAAACTTTTATCAAACTATTCACATTTTAGAAAATGATAATGTAAGTAAATAAATTTATATGTGATATGCCAATGTAACTTGTGTGTTTTTCTTTTTCGCCATCCAACTCCAAATATGCAAAAGTTTCAACTCTACAATGCCTACATCTCAAACATAACAAAAATATGCCAATCGCTCAAAATCTGGTGGCCTTTTTCCATGTAAAACTCTCAACTTTGTAAAAACTTGGTTGCCTCCCTAAATTACTGTTGTGAAAGAGTTTTTAAAAAAGTGGGATTACCAAAACAATTTAAAAGCATTGTCACCTGCTGACCACATACTGTCACATAAAAGAAGAAAAAAAGAATCCCATGAACACCAGTCATTTAAGTACTTGCATGCAGCATTTAGCACTAACTTTTAAATAAACAATTCCTAAGATTTTATGTAAAGTGACATGTAATTATAAAAAAATAGTTAATTTAAAAGAAATACTAGCTATTTTTACTGTTGCTTGAGATATTGCTTGCATACAGAGTTAAGAGAGGTAATTGGTCCAGTACTGAATTGTTTTGAGAGGTGACTTCTAATAATTCTAAGAGTTTCATTCATTATGTATTCTCTGGCATTAAAACAAAATCTACAGGTTTGTGATGGAAACGCACAAAAAAAAAACTATTTACATGAATATTATAATCTTTATGTTCTAAAACCACATTCACAATTCATAATTCTGTTTAAATATGGCTTCTTTGATAATTTCATTTTGTTTGTTTTTTTCCTCACCTAACTTCTTTTTTTTTTGGTATAAATTACTTGTCTGGAAAGTTGCAAAAAGTATCAAAATAGAAGAAAAGACATCATTGATACATAAATGATTACCTAACAGGTTCTTTGTGTACGTTTATGATGTGGATATTTGTGTGTGTGTGTGTGTGAGTGTGTGTGTGTGTGTGTGTGTGCGTGTCTTTGAAGTCTCTTAGTAATTGCTAGTGTATTACATGCAGTCTGGCCCTAACCTCTCATAGGGATTGATGCTTGAGGTGGGGAGGGATGGGGAGAGAGAGAGAGAGAAAGGTCATTTGTAGAACATTTCTTCATTATTGTTTTTGTTTTATTTCTTTCTCCTTTCTCTCTTGCCAGAATCAAGAGAGACCATTTCTACAGACCCTGCCTCTTCCCCGGCCCATATACACAGTTACAGTTCAACACTCACTGGTGCTGATTACTTTTAACAAATTGAATAAACGACGATATAGACTTGAAGACAGTCTGTTAGCAGTATTAATCTGGTTTGTGCTTCTCCTTGGAAAAAGTGGTAATTTAATAAGTCCAATGAATAGTGCAAACACCTGACAGGATGCACATTAGAACAGGGTTGGAATCAATCACTCAGTTCCTCCACCCCACACTGATAAAAACTCCACCAGCTCCTACTCCCTTGATGGTATCTCAATACTAAAGTGGGTCACATAAAGTAAATCAAATGGAAACACTTAATGAAGTCTGAATGCTGAGTGTCTGCTACTAAAGTTGAAACTCTCTGGGTGATTTAATATCCAGCTATTTGTTCAGTCGTCCGTTCATTCATTTTACCATGTGATGGCATGATTGTAGAAAAAAGACCTTGCTGTCCTAAGGCCATGGGCTGTGGCTAATTTCATGCCTTTTTGATTGTCTATTGAAATTGGGCTCATGTTCACAGGATAAGATCAGTGGTACTATTCACCATTATTGGCCACCATCTTGGTATGTTAGTGGAATGCATCAGTTATTATCTCAGATTATTCAATGCTATCAAGAAAATGTAACCAATATCTTGAAAGATGAATATTTGTACTGAAGAAAGTCTCATCATCTAAAAATGGCATTGTTGGGCAAATTTAAATAATTGCTTGTGTCTTTCTCATATTATAAGCTGAAAACCATTGATATTCAGTATGTGATTGGCCACTGCCTTTTTTTAAGTTCAGATAAAATTGAAAGCTTTTCATAAAAATGAGAAATATTACTCTGTTTTTTAAAACTGTTTATTTTGAATATATTATTAAAACTGATTATTTTATTTTTTCTGGAAATGACTTATAAATGAAATTTCTAGGTTTGGTATCTCTATCATTGTGGCTTTCTGATAAGAATATCATGTTGCTAATAATTCAAGTATAAAGACAGACCACCCACCACCACCAAAAAAAAAAGATGCTGCTAATGATCACAGTAAAAAATTATAAACATGAATACAGTTAAGATAATGTTTATAAAAATTTGTCAATGTTTAAAACAGTATTTTTTTGTTTGAACATGACACAGTATATTTAATATCATTATTTTTTTTATGATAGATTACAAAATATATAAATCAACACCAAAATATTTTTTGAAAATTTAGACGAGATTCCATTAAAAAAAAAACATTGAAAGTATTTCTAATTTATTCACATTCAGTAACCATTTGCATATTAGTGGTTTTATTGCCTTGCTTGCGATGAAACAATTAAAAAAATATTTTAAACTCTAATAATTACCAGAAAAAGAAAATAAAGAAAAATCCCATATTTCCAAGCATATAAATAGTTCAGTTCAGTAGTTTTGGAATGGTATTAGCTTTGACTGATGGTCATAAATTTGCCAGTTGACTATAATATCTTGAACTTTTTTATTTAAATATCATATTTATTGAACAAAGTAACTAATAAAAACAAAACAAAAGTCATTGAAACAAAGCAAGTTCAGTCGACCAATGATGACAATTCCAGAACAACGTAACTATAAACAATTTTATCTATCCTCTGCCAGCCGCTATGAGGAGAAAGCATTACCTCAAACCGTCGCTAGTGAGACACGCTGCAAGAGCCACTCCGTTTCGCGAGGCTCGTTCCTTAATCAAGACGCAATTGTGCCAATCCTCTAAAGGAACACCATCGAAGGAGGGCCAATAACCCCTGAAGTCTCCACTGCCATAGGATTAAAAAAAAAATCTATCAGCAAGAGAAAAATATTTACCTATTTTTTTATCTCTGCGTCTCGGGCGACAAACCCCGGGTCAACTGCGGACCTGATCAAATTACCGGCCGAAAATGTATCCGCACAGGTTGCATCTCAAATCAACGACTTACCCATTTTAAAAGGGAAGATGGTAATGCCATCTGGCTACTTTCCATCACCACGGTCGAGGCCTACGGGTTCGATTTGGGAAGGGAACCCAGCTGTATCCAAACCTCTTTTGATGATGTCGTTAATTGCAGCATGCCGTGGAAAGCGTCCTGCACTACGACAACAGGAGAGAGGATGCAAACCAAACTCATCGATGGAGGCTCCACATCTGCATCTGTAACGCTCACATAATTTGAGTCCAAGACAGATCGCGACTCCAACCTGAGTGCACTCATCATCTAGAAGGGTACCGGTAGATGAAGAGGGCACTGCGTTGAGCCAGGCACCACTACTCGGTTGTGAAGCAGATAGTAGAACTATTAGCAGCATCTTGAACTGACCAGAAGTGTCCAAAATCAGGATTCAAACAAGGATTCCTAATTTTGTTTTCATTTCATTACTTATAATGTTGATCCAACTTCCATTAAAGTTTTGTACTTATTATACAAGAAATTATAGATGCCCACATTTGTATATGGTCTTTCACATTCTCTTGTATATGATTTTTCTGTCATTAAAATCGCTTTTAAAATGTCATCTACGTGAAACGATTCGAAATATATCCATGAAAATTCTTGATGATAATTTATTTCTATTGTA
The DNA here is from genome assembly GCA_964036315.1 of Acanthosepion esculentum. Lineage (NCBI taxonomy): Eukaryota > Metazoa > Mollusca > Cephalopoda > Sepiida > Sepiidae > Acanthosepion > Acanthosepion esculentum. Next base: position 35,576,475 of record OZ038476.1, on the reverse strand, counting down.
AAATGAGAATTTACCTTATTGAAAATATTTTATCTTTTTGAGACAAAAATATTGAGTTTGACGTACAAACTAGTTTACTTACCTTGGTACTACTGGTTGTGATATATAGTTTTGGAGATCTACAACTTTTACAAAGTTGAAAATTTCCAGCACCTCCAGTTTGATTATGTGACAGGTTTTAATACTGCATATCCTTCTTTGAATCTTGTGGACTGGTGTTATGGATCACAAACAGTACCAAATAACAGAAACTATTTATGGACTTCCAACAGCAGTAACAACTAAAATGGATAATGTGTGTCGCTCAAAGAGAAAATAATGGCATAATCAAGATGTTGACATTCCACATGACTTCAAATAAAAGGTGAGAAAGGAAACCCTCATCAATACTTGAAAGCATGATAGCAGTTACCTGACTTAGACAACCTGTTTTCCAGAAAACTTATTTTAAGAGAAAGATTTTATAATTTTCAGCCAAATCCAGTATTTGCTGTACAGTCAGTTCCTTATAAGGAAACAGCTAATATAACCATTACAATTTGAATATAATGCTACTCAATTGTAGAAACATTCAGGCACTACTGTACTGTGTTAAATTGGGGTCACATTTTGGTGCTTCTATCTTTAAATGATTAAAGAATAAAATGGCTATAATAAATTGAGGAAACACATACAAAAATGAAGTAAATATGGTACCCCAATAATCTGCAGGTCTAAGATTTTAGGCCCAGCATAGATGCCTACCTGTATCTATGCATAAAACAATGGATGTATGTATAGGTGGTGTAATGGTTATCAATGGAGAAAATACAGTCAGCAGAGTTGAATTTCCAGCTGCTACCATTGCATTCAGTATGCACTAACACCTTTGGAAAAAGCATAACTCTTTCTCTTCTCTCTCTCTCTCAATGGTTAAAGTGGTAGAGCAACCAATCAAAGCTGGACAACACTGAATTCAAAACTACATAGAAAGTAATGGGAAACCACTTCCCAATGTACAAATACATTAAAGCTGGCAGGTGGAGACAAAACAAATAAAAAAGCAAATTGTAGAGAGCCATGATAACCTACATCCTGAAGGGACATATTTTAGTTTTTAACATTATATATAACCTTCTTATTGGGACTTTTCAATTCTCTGGCAGCCCAATAATGTTTTCATACTGAAGGCTATAAATTATCTAAAAGTTTCAGATGTATCTCTAGGGCATTTTCATTATTTTCTGTTATAGGATTGATTGACTGATTAAAAATAACTTTTTTCCCTCATATTCCATTGTGAATAAGTTGGCCAAATTGTAAAAGTAACAGATTTGATGGAGAAATAAATTACTTTTTACTGTTCTTTTCCAAAATTAACTTCCTTGATTACCTCAGGTGATTCTGCTAGACATCATCCAATATAGGACTTCATCACTATTACCGTCTTTTTATTTGGTTTAAATATCAGTTTCCCATGAACTTTCAATATATATCTCCTCTATTGTTAAATATTTGAATTGAGTATTTCAACAGTTCAGACAATTCATATTTAAGATTTTATTTTAATTTTCAAATTTAGAAACATGTCAGAAGAACAATGAAAATACTTAATGAGTAAAATGCCTCTAAACTTTAATCTTTTTTTTATTTTGATAGGAAACTATCCCAATGACTTATTTTAATCAGAGTAAGTAGCCATATTTATTACGTTTTTCTTTTATTGATAACATAAAAGTCAGCACAGAACAAGGTTTGCTGGATTGGGAGCCAAGATGCAAATTGGTCTCAATTTGAAAACCTTGTACTAAGAAATTTTAAACTTTCTTGTCATGAGTAGCCCATGTTGTTTTTTCTTTTTTGTTTAAGATATGTTCCACTTGTTTCTAATAAGTTTTTAATGAAAAAAAATTAATGAAACGTCTATGAAAAGTCAAAAATGCATTTTTGGAGAGGAAAATTTATTCAATGAGATTGCTTTTTTAAACAAACAAATATTTCTTGTCACAATATTAATAATAAAATAAATTATAGTCTGTAACAGAACAGTTACAAATAGTAATTGTTATTACTAAGCATAAATCTGTATAACAAAAAAGATGTAGATGTTTACTTTTCCCATAAGGAACCCAAAAATTTGATGTTAAAACTTTTCATGAAGTTCAATAAATATGCATACTAAATTTACATGAAAGGATTTGACCATACAGGGCATAAAAAGACACTTTTTAAATTATATATATATATATATATATATATATATATATATATATATATAATGAAGATATAAATAAATAGAGTATATAAATAAGCATTAATAAGATAATAAAATAGATATTCTGTAATCAATACAATCATTCTTCTCAAAAGTCATGACAATACTCAAAGTTGACCTCAATTAAGTATTGAGCTTTGTCATATTTGATTCAATAATATATATATAATTTTTTATATATATATATATATATATATATATATATATACTCTAAAGATTTTGTGATGTACAGTGGCTGTTAATAATTAAGTATAACACAAGACTTCAGTGTTAAATAAAACAGTATTTAATTACAACTGCAAATAACTACTTAACAAGAACAAAGAAGTAAAAGTCAACCAAAGATAATTAACCATTTCAGTGAATACCTTGTTATTAGTGTCTTGGCTTAATGTCCGGTAATTCCTAAATCAAAACCCAGACCATCGACACAATAATTCACACTAATTTCACTGGATAGTACCACTCAATAGTCACTCAATAATCACTGCAGTCAGCCGCCTGACACCACTATTTATACACCTAACAGAAAACATATATTCATAAGTCCAGAGTGTCAAGCTCAAACCTCAGTGTCAGTAGCTACTCATTTTCTTCTTATATGACACTTCCCCTTTTTGAGATGATATCTCTGCAGTCTATATCTCTTCAGTTTGGGTTCAATATTCAAATTTTCCATTGCTGTTCTTTGACTTTTACTGTATCTCCTTGGTTCACTAATTTCTGGTGGCATGTGTACATCAAACATGTCATACAATATTTCCATAGGTACCTCTTTTCATGGACTTACTAAATCAGTGAATTTCTGTTTTTACTGATTAAGGTGTCAATTATGTTTCCACCTTTGTCCCTGAACCATGTACTTCATTTTTCCAATCCGTTTTTTTATCATGCCGTCTTCCCAGAATTCTTTTCCATGTTTGTACATTTTCAGCCAATATGTATAATCCTTGAAGTTCCTGGATGTCCTACATGAAACTCTTTTAGCATACATTTTTGCAATGATACTGGTATCACAGTTCTTTCTGCATATATAACTACATTGTCACATATTGAAAATGAATTGCTTCCAGAACTAATTTTATTTTTTCTTTAAATCTCAGTTGTTAATTCATTTTCATTATAAAGTCATCTTTTTCTGCTTTAACTCTTATTTCCTCTAATGTTATGAGCAGTTCTTTCACTGTATTATATAATACATTCTTAATTTCATTTTCAGCCTCTATTGCTGCAATTACTGTGTCCTCTAGTGGTTTGGAGAATTTTGGTATTAATCTAGACACTCTGCCCACATGACTCAATTTTTTAGATGGTAGAAACTCCATTTTATAATTATAGTTTAATAAGGTAGTGCCCCAGCACTGCAGTCTATTTGCTGTATGCATGGGAACACCCTTTTTCATCCATAAATGGAAAACAATGGAGAATGATCTGTCTGTAGTGTGAACTGTCTGCCATGAAAAAACTTGTAAAATTTTTTGTAGCAAATATGATAACCAATACTTCCTTTTCAATCTGGCTGTAGTTTTTTTTCTACTTGTATCAGTTCAACACAAATTCCTCATCATCATTTTTGTGACATACAGTGACCATTAAAATTATAACTCAATATTTTAATGTTAAATAAAACAGTATTTAAGTACAACTGCAAATAAATACTTAACAAGAACAAAGAAGTAAAAGTCAACCAAAGATAATTAAACATTTCAGTGAATACCTTGTTAGTAGTGTGGCTCGGCTTAACATCTGGTAAATCCTAAATCAGAACCCAAATCATTGACGCACAATAATTCACACTATTTTGACTGAATAGTTCCAGTCAATAGTCACTCAATAATCACTGCAGTCAGTAGCCTGAAACCACTAGTTATACACCTGGTGGAAACATATTCATAAGTCCAGAGTGTCACGCTTGAATCTCATTTTCTTCCTATATAACAAGACAACTTTAGTTTTTAAGAATTCTGTATTTTCTGTTTGTACAATTAAGACAAAGATACAATCTTTTTGTTGTAACTGACATTTGCTGATAATCCAATCCCAGTATTATTTATATATCCAATCATTCCTATTAAATTATGAAATGAAGGATGTGCTGAATGGGCTCACTTTCAGATCCTTTCATATGAACACAGGGGTCTCCCAAGACTCTATCCTGGGTCCAACACTCTTTCTGATCTTCAATGATCTCCAAAATGTCATCAGTTCCTAACTAAATATTTATGCTCATGACAGTGACATTTACTTCCATCTCAGTAGCAAATCTGTCAGATCGGATAAAGTAAACCTGGAAGCTGCTCTTGAAAAGGACCTCCAATCAGTGGTTAACTAGGGCAAGAAATGGCTTGTCAATTTTAATGCCTCCAATACAAAACTACTTCCATTTAACCACTACAGAGAGCCTTTTCTGACTGTCATCAGCATGGCTGATACTAGACTCCAGGAACGCAACACATTATGCCTTCTTGGCCTCACTTTTTCTACTGACATGAAGTAGAGCAATTATATCAAATCAATAGCTGCATCTATTGCAAGGAAAGTTAGTTCACTGTGTCATGCCAGAAGATTTTTTCTTGCACATTTATAAATCTATCATTTACCTGTACATTGAATACTGCTGCCATATCTGATCTGGTGCTCCTGTTGTACATCTTGAGGTTTTTCACAGAATCCAAAGAATGATTTGTAATATGCAATTGATCCTGACTTGGCATTTCAACGTCAGTCACTTTTTCACCAACATGCTACAAGATTGGCATCTAGGTTGCACCCTTTTACTGTTGAAATAGCTACATCCAGTCACCACTTCTCCAACAGTTTCTTTTCTTACACTTCCCATTTGTGGAACTCTCTTCCATTACTTTACTTCCCTGATAACTACAATCTTCAGAAATTTAAATGCAATGTCATTGCCATCTTCTGTCTTCTTGAACCCCTTTCATCTTTTGTCCTCTCCTCAATCCTCCTTATACTCAGTCTTCTCTTTCACTTTCACTACCTGTTACTTCCTACATACTAGTGGCATTCCTGCCTTGCTTGGTGTGAAATGATTTTAAAAAATATGAGAATTTGTATTGAGAACAAATTCACAGACATGTTCACACAAAAATACAACAAGCTTGCATCAAAAATGAGCTTACATTAAGAAAAAAATTATGAACAAGTACACATTTCAGTTGTAATGGTGATTTTTCTGTAGTGACATAAAACAAAAGTGGACATGGTTACTAAGTCCAGGTGTGGCATTTAAAAGAACAGAACAAATTTTTACTATTTATTAGTCACTTACTTCAAGTCATATTGTGGTAATCACCACCACCATCATACATAAAAATTATACAATGAACATTCATTGGTTAATCTGCTCCAATCTATCTTGCTGATTGGTCAGTTCCAACCAATCAAATCACCTGCACGCGACAAGTCTGTTTATGCGCCAACTAAAGTTGATCCTGTCATGTGATACAACATACTATAAAAACCAAACACGAGTAATTCTCACTATCTTTACTCACTCATGCGTCTCATCTCTGCTGACAAAATGTAACATTCAAGAACTCCCGTCTTGACTAATGCAGTCAGATGTAAAAAAACATTACAACAATCACGCAAGTACAATTCTGAACTCTTACCAACTTGTCCAATAGACAATCTCTAAAAATGCAACATACTCATTCTTATAAACTACAGTTTAATAGTTAATCTAATCTTTATGAGCTTAGGTACAAATATTTCCAAATCTAAGAGATATAACTCTATCAAACCTTTCAGCTTAATTGCATGTACATGAAACACTAATAAATTCAATTATATTTTCAACCCTACGTTCTGTCTTGTATTTTATACCATGCGCTATTTTACGTCAAATATAAATTGCATTGTGACAACCACATTGGATAGTGACCTCCAGCATAATGGCATGATCCTTTCCACACCTTTCCTAGACAAAATAAAATAATTATGGCGGGACCCGCAACATGCACGTCCACAACATATTTGGAAACCTCGTCGTTTGGGGGCCCGCTACAATATCATCCTGAATATGGCAAGGCATGTGTCCAGAAAAGTCCATCATTAGTTTTTCTATATCATATGCAACCCTGATTTTTAAGATTAAAAATATGGAGACAAGTACATATTATACACAAATAATTACAGTATTGAATTAAAATTGTAAGTTATTGTAAAATACGCATACTATTTATATTTTTATATCATTTTAAAGAAAATCTTTTTTCTCGCTATCCTTAAATATTCTTTTTCATCAATAGATTACTGGTTATGTCAATCTATAAAAATATTAAAATAATATTTTAAAAAATTTTTATTTTAGTTATTTATGTAAATCATTTAAGTATTAAGTAAGTTTTAGCTTTTAATTCAAAATTTGTACTTAAATTCATTTAGGACTTAATTAAAATTACTTAGAGCTTAAATTTTAACTTCATTTTTATTTTCAGTTTAATTTTGTAAATTTAACTATTTTTTATAACTTTTTAACTAGAATTTTTAAAATGTTTTTCTTCTTCATTAATTCACCCCAGGCAAGGTGATAATGATACTAAGATATAAGGAGCTACTGTGAGTGAAAGAGAATGAAAAGACTTTATAAAAACTGGAAACCCAATTCTAAACAGTGAGCAAGGGATAAACATTTATTCTTGTTCAAAAGACCGTGTGAACTGGATGATAGATATTGAGTGAAAAACGAAAAGAAAAAAAAGAAAACAATAGTAAATAAAATTTCAGAATTCAGGCAGGGGCATTAGAAGTTTAGAGTTGAAATAAACTTTACAAGTAACTGGAAACTCAATGCTAAACAGGAAACAAGGAATAAACCTCTACTCCTGTTCGAAAGACTGGAGAGGAGTGAAAAACAGATGACAGGTAACTTTAAATTTTTATTTTAAAAATAAAATGTATAAATAAAAAAAGACTGTATAATTTTTTTATTTATTCATTTTATTTTATTTTTATTTTTTTTAAATTCATAAGAAATTTTTGTACATTTAATTTTAATGGAGTTTTTATTTTTGTTAGTTTGGATTTTTTCTGCTTGAAATTTTAAAAAGGAATCATGTTAATTTTTCTGTATTTATTTTGTTTAATATATTTGGACACCATTTCCCTGGCAAGCAACTTACCCTCTCATTTATAAATGGGATTTACAGGAATAAAGTCATGAAATGCCAAAATCCCATCTTTGGTCATAAGAAGCCATTTATTTTATCAGGGTTATATATTGAAATGCATTCCTTCTCCCCCACCAACTTTCCTTAAACTCTGATCGTCTACACATGAATGCTATAAAATGAGTAACAATGCACAATAGGCAAGGGAGATAATTATAACTATTTAAAAAATATGGTGGAATTATAAAAAAATACTTTGGAATTTTGCTATTGAATTAAAAAAAAAGTATGATTTGAGAATTCAATACAAATGCAAAATGTATCCTGCTAATAATGCTGGTTTTCTTCTACTGTTTTCAGAACCTCTGGGTTTCATATTTAGTTCAGCCCATCGCCTCGAACATGTCTTCATTTATTTCTTTATTTAAAACTACAGAATCAGAGATTTGAAGAAAAAACATAAAGGTAAAATATAGGAAGAAGAGTCAAACAAAAGAAAAAAGAACTGAATAGAAAAATTAAACATGGGGAGAAGAGAATATTGTGAAAGGATAGAGCTTGGTATATGAAGGAATCAAGAGAAAAAGTACAGTTTATTTTTGCCCATTGAACAATACTTTATTTATATAGGTGTCTGCATAGTTCTTGTATTTAACATAAAGAGATTCAAAAACTTACACGGATAGGGTATTTTTAATTTTATATTAAGATATTTGAATTTATCTAGATTTGAGTAAGATTATTCTATTCATTGATGGAAAAAGAAATCTGTATATTAGAGTCTTGTCTAAATGCATGTTTTAGATCATTGCAAAAGTTTGTGCTTGATTAGAAAATTAAAAAAAAAACCAATGAAAACCAGGCACAAACTTTTGCAATGTTCCAATAAATTCAAGAGATTTACTTCTTTAATGTTTCACATCGTCTAATATGACACTATGCAGGTGCATAGCCTTTATTTTAAAAGCATTTATTTTACTCAATTATTTTCAACATAATCTCTTTTTTTGTCAATGAAATTCATTAAAAGAGAAAGAATAGAAAATAAGTAATTACTCAGGAATAGAGAGAAAAGAAAACAAGGAAATGAATGGAGAAAATGCAACAAAAAAAAAAAGGTAAAATAAGTGACAAAAAGCAAGTGTAGAGGAGATCACTAAGAGGGAAATAGAAAGAAATAAAAGGGGTTGAGGAAGAGATATTATAACAACAGAAAAGATATTAACAAAAAGTAAAAAAGAGGAATAAAAAGTAGTGAAATTGAAATCTGGGAAAAGATAAAGGACAAGGTAATATAAAATGTGACAAAAGGTGAGGCCAGAGGCAATAACTGAAAGAGAAGTAAAAAGAAATAAAAGAGAGAATATAGCAGCAAAGAGAAGAGATTAGAAAACATTGAAAGTAGATAGAAAAATTGAAGTATGGGAGACGAGTAAGAACAAGGTAAAAAAAAAAAATCCCATGCAAAAGGAATGTTAAATAAAATGGAAATTAAGAATAAACTATAAACAAGAGAAAAATGGGCGAAAAAAAATCTAATTTTAAGTGAAAGATGAAAATTATTGGGAAATTTCCAGAACTCTTAGGGTCATCTTGTACTGTCGAGCCCCCTATAACTCTGATGCAGATGTCCCCTTGACATGCAATCTTATTCTTTATAGCAATGTGGCGCACTTTTATGCCGGATATGAAATTAACATTCCAATAACAACTTGTATTGACCACAGATGCATTTCACAAATTTATTATCAGATGTCAAAGGATTATTTGCTACAATATATTTGAGAATTTGAACTTGTAATCTAAGAGGGGAGATGCTTATGCTCTTTGGCAAATTTTATATTCACCAACCACCTTACCCACAAATAAGTTAAAGTCCATTAAATATCTGAATATCATTATTGCTAGCAGCCAAAAATCCCTCATCCTTGATAATTTAAGTGCATAAATGCTGATTTGAATTAGTGAACCTTGACAAATGCAAATAATAAAAACAGAAATATAAGGCAATAAGGTGACTGTATATGACGATATTTCTTGATTTTATTGTTTCATTATTTTTTTATAGTGATCGGAGGTTTCAAATTTATTAAATGTTTTCTCATTTATTGATTTTTTTCTTATTGAAGATCAGTTAATTTTTGTTTTAATGTCATATTTTAGTTATTGCCTGATTTTGCCAGTTCAACTCTTGATCATTCCAGATTGAATGCTCTGTCCCAAAACCTGGAAGTAAAGTCCACCCAGCATAGCATAGCTGCAGTGCAAACTATATGTTTACAAATGTGCCTGTGCAGGTGTATGTAATGGGAATTAAGTAACCACCGTAGCAAATAAGCAAACTTTAAAATGAGTAGCCTGTCATTTTTTATATGATAGAATTTGTAAAGTCTACAAATTGTATTAAAAAAAAAACTTAGCCAGAAGTTGGAAAAGCTTAATAATTAGACATAAAGACTTTTTCAGTATTGTTCAACGAAACATGTTTCATAAATTCTCACTAAATACATGTTTATTTTATACACACACATATATAGTCTGTCTACTGCTATTATATATATATATATATATATATATATATAGCTTGCAATTTTATATATAAAACTTTCTATAATCTACTAATTGTATAAAAAAACACTTAGCCAGAACTTGGAAAACTTAATAATTAGACATACAGACCTTTTCGGTATTGTTCAACAGAGCATGTTTAAAAGAAATCTTGCTGACTAAATACACCTTATTTTACACACACACACACACACACGTATATAGTTGTCTCCTGCTATTATACATACATACATACATACATACATACAAATATACATATATATACATACATACATATATATATATATATATATATATATATATATATATATATATATATATATGTTGTATTGCCCCCTTGTTCTGGTGGCGGGTCTTCATCACTGCATCAATTAATACAATGTTGTATGCTTCTTTCTTTGATCTCCCAGCAAAATGTTTTTAGGTCAAAAAATGGAAAGACATTAACAAAACGAATTTTAATCTTAACTAATTTATTAATGTCAGTGTATACATCCCTAACTGGCCAGTGGTGTCACTCTCTCACCCCCCGAGAAAGCCGCTTCCAGACATGAAGGAAACATATCTACATTGTATGACAGTTTAGACTCAACTCCCTGAAATCCCTTTCTATATCTCTATCATTTCCACACTCATTCAGTCAATCAAAATTGACTTCCTTTATTTTTTCTTGTATTTGGCTTCAATGGTCAACCTCAGGAAGTCTGAGCAAAATACACTTCTCCCAAAAATAATAGTCTGGTAAACTATTAACATATACATATATATATATATATATATATATATATATATATATATATATTGTCTTTGGCATCTGCTCACAACCAAGCATTGGGAGCATCATCCTCTCTCCTTATTCCCTTTCTCTCCTTTGGTGGTGTTGCTGAAGATGGCTGTGAAGGCCCAGCCTACTCCTGAAGAGTCATGAGCAGGAGTAACAGAGAAGTGTGGGTGGTGGATGCAGCTGGTTGTCTGGCACTCCTGAAAGCATGTCACAGATCCTCTTCATATTGATGGTTGGACTCAAAATCCTTGGTGCCCCACCTTGTATGATTCTATACAAGGAAGAACAATTTGCAGCAAGTTTCTCAGGTTTCAAAGTCAATGCTGGCCTGTGTCAAGGATCTTTTTAACATATCCTTGAAGCATTGTTTTGGGCCACCACATAGCCTCTTGCTGTTGGTGAGTTCTCCAAATGAGATGATAGATAAGAGTTGAGTGTAATGCATTCTGAACATGTGACACACACACACACACACACACACACACACACACACACACACACACACACATATATATATATATATAATTTTCTTCAAATGTAATCAATAATTAACCTATTGATAAAGAAGTTAAGAAAGCTATATAAAAACTAAAGTATAATAAAGCATCACTTGACACTCAGGCTGAACTTTTGAAATTAGCATACCCTCTCCCTAAATTCAAAAATAAGTTTCTCAGTTTCATGAACAAAGTCTGGAGTCAGCACCGCCCCCCCCAAAAAAATCACTCGGGCATTATTGCACTATGGAAATGAGATAGTAGTCTTCAAATCCCTCAGATGTGCATTAGAATCTCAATTGGATCCATTAGGGTGAAATTACTTGTCAATATTGTATTAACTAGGCTCTCACGTTTCTATGAAAGACAACAACTCACAGACTCATTTGGCTTTTGTTCTGGTAAGCAGGTGTAATAATGATATATATGCCATCAAACAACTCCAAAAATTGCATACCTCTCAAATTGAAATCTGTATACCTGCTTTGTTGACCTCACAACTCTATTTAACCACATCAATAGAGACAACTTCTTCTCATCTGTAAGAAACCATCTTCCAAGCTTTAACTCTGATAGAGGAATTGTATTGGTCCACAATGTCGGAAAACTTTAAACACTGAATCATTTCAAACCTCATCAGGAATAAATCAGTCTATTTAATCTCTGCCTAGAATATTCTCTGTGTATATACAAGCACAGCTTTGAAGAGATGGACCATGATCATTTAAGAATTCTATACTACATCCCAAATAAATCTAAAAATAGTCTTTCTGATTTTCTTTTTAAGGTCAGTGTAATGCTGATGACAGAGGTATTCATAGTTGGGATAAAAGGATATGAAACAGACAACCAACTTCCTCTACCACATGTTCCAGCAAGTAGGACTTGGGATAAACCTTTCTAAAAGAGATACTATGATCTGAAATGGGAATAAAAGCAGTTATTCCCTGAATCTATCATAAAAATACAGAATGTGGAATTAATAAATACAAAATACTACTAATTCCTCTGTGTATGGATCAACTTTAACAAATTTAGTAAATGAAATAGAGAAATCGGAAATCTCTGCTGCAAACTACTACAAAACGAAATTTTAAATCTAAGAACTTGAGTCATGTTCTTAAATATCAGCTCAAAAGTTTCATATGGAAGCCCTGTATGGAACTCAACCTGTTCAGAATTGTCTAAACTATCAAATATCTCCAACTACCTTGTGAGATCAATGATTAAAAATGTGTTGTAGTATACCTACGGACAATAATGGGTATGCCCCCATTCACATAGATACAGTAGTAAATACTGTATGTTGGTCTGCAGTTGGAGATTCATTGTGGAATTCACTTGATTCACTTCTAGCAGTTGACTACTTCCTCTACATGCCACTGGTGAATCATATATATGTCGTTCTTGTCCTAAGTATTATCATTCATTACCAACCTTCATTTGATTATTATTCTGTTCAGAAACCTTCCCTAGGTTACAACAAAATGGTTTCAAGCAAATGAAGCATGTAGATCATCAAAAGAACTATTCATTTTGAACTGGTGCTGCTTCTTGTCGACTGGGGCTACAGAATCACAAACAAAGAACTACAAAATAACATAAGCCACATCACTTAAGGACTTTCAACAGCCGCAACATCTAAAATGGATATCACAGATGTTGGCATTCTGCACTACTTCAAACAAAAGTTTAGGAAGGCAGTCCCAATCAATACTGGAAAGAGCAGTAACAGTTACTGGACTTGAGAACCCATTTTTTCTGAAAAATTGTTTTAAGAGAAAGATTTCATAAATTTCAATCAAAATTAGCACTTGTGGCTTGAACAATAAATGCCAGATTGTTTCTATATAAAGAAACGGCTAATATATTCCTTGAGAATATCAACACAGAACTATCTGTGATCTTAGCAAAATTATTTAACTGCTGCTTGAAGGATAAATCCTTCACAAGTCTGTGGAAGGTGTCAAGTATATGCACAGTTTTCAAGAACACAGGTGAGTGCTCATCTCCTCCTCAGTATAGACCAATCAGTCTTCTCAGTAGCAAACTTTTTGAGATTATAATCAACAAGTAGGTTGTTGATCACCTAAATAAGAACAACCTCTTTGGCAACAAGCAGTACAGGTTTTGATCAACCTGATCCACTGCTGATGTCCTAACTGCCATTACTCACAGAATTAGTGCAGCACTAGACAACAAATACATGTCAAGAACCATAGAATTAAATATTTCTAAGTCCTTTGACAAGGTGTGGCACAATGGATTGCTCTTGAAGCTATCTAGCTATGGAATCCCTGGAAGACTTTTCTAAATAATAAAGTCCTTCCTAACAGGTAGGTCTCTGAAGGTAGTTGTTAACAGCCAGTCTTCTGAGGGCCTAGCAATCAATGCAGGCATTCCCCAGGGTCACTTCTCAGACCAACCTTCTTTTTACTTTATATAAATGATCTGCTTAAGAGTATACTCTAATCATTTGTGAATTATCTATGCTAATGATACAACAATATATGGGTGCATCCCCAAAACTGTAGAGGATCAGGATATCGGCAGCTGATCTCTTCTCCAGTCTAGCTCTAACATCTCAGCAAGGAAAAAACTTGCTGGTTACATACAATGCCTTAAAAACTAGTTACATAACCATAATTGCCAATCAGACACTGAAATGCCACCAGTCACAATGAAAGGATGTTCTCTCAGGGAGACCCCATGACTTGAGCGGCTATTGGAACCAACCATTCCAACCTAAGCCTCAAGTGGAACTCATACATTGCTAAAGATGCAAGAAAGATGGTTGGTTACTGGTACTACTCCAATAAGTACCTGACTCCTCCCACTATCCTTTATCCTTACAAGAGCCAGACCACACCTAAAATAGAGTAGTGCTGCTATACTGCTCAGACAAACTACATTCCTTAGTTCCACCAGTCCTAATCTTCATGGCTTGGATCTGCCATCTATGCACATTATAACAAACCGCCCTCTTTCCCTCCAGATTCCATTGGGGAACAGTAAGTTCCACTCAAACAGCTTCTTCCCACAAACCACTGCTCTATGGAACCATCTTCCAAGAGGATGTTTTCCTGATTAATACAATCTTAACCTGTTCATGTCTCAGGTTAATTGTTATATTCCCCACATATCTGTATAAACTGTGCCTCTATCTTGAGTGGCTCCCAGGCCTTGTACAGGGTGGACCTTATTGTATAAAAAATTCTCTGTATAAAAGAAATCAACATATAGACATGACCAGACTGAAATAAAAGTACCTACTAGATGCACAAACACAGACTATCAACCAAAAACAACATTGACCAACTAGAATTATGATGCCTCCAAACACAAGCAGTATCCACATGAATGCTACCTGACAAGATAAAAATACATGTGAAGTCTACTTAATGAATGAAAAAACAAATAACACAAAAATAAAAAATACCAGAATTTTCTTTTCTCCTCCATGTATAAAGAATGTATAAACATAAAAATGTCTTAAAATAATTGTTGGACTTTGTCTATTTCATAATATGTGTGTATGTGTGTGTGTGTACATAAAGGAATTTAAAAGAGAGCACTCTCATAGACATAAGAAAAGGAATATATAAACAATATATGCTAACTTTTATAAAGTGATGAAATAATGTATTCACATCTAAATAGATAGACAATTAAGATATAGACAGATGTTTGGGATTAGTTCAAGCCATTAGATCTTACTATTTGACAAGAGGAGAATACATCATGGCCACTGTGCCAGCATAAGTTTCATTACTCCCTACCCTTTTTGCGGAAGGCCTGGGTTTAGTGGACTGAAGAAATGGCAGTTTTAAAATAATATGTAAAATATTGTAACCATTAATGTGTCATCGGTAGAAACCTATAATTAATACCAGATTCTATGGTGGGGATTAGTAGATTAATACAGTAAAACAGCATATGTACTCACTATATATTTAAGTCTGAAATGTCTGCTCTCTTGCTTTCTCATTTATATACATATCTTTCTTTACCAATTGTATTCCAACTATATTACATTGATTTCTATAACTACCATTGTCATCTCTTTTGAGAGAGAGGGAGAGAGAGAGAGAGAGAGAGAGAGAGCATAGGCTTAGAAATCAACACTGTATGGTGACTGTCAGTTTCATACTTGAAGCTCTTATATGTAAAACTGTGTTAACAAGCAGTGTCCATTTTTGTGTCCATACTGTCTATAAGCACTCTCTATGATATTGGCACTCTATCCCCAAATATATATTATGCATGTGTGTAGAAATTCAGATATAACTAAGAATGTGTCTGTAAAAAGACAATAGGAATAACGATAAAAGGAAAACTTTTCTTAGCCAACACGTTTCCTCCTCTGATTGATTTTATCAAGGAAAATATAAGGATTGTATTTTACAACAAGTATTTATAAACAGAAGTAAAAATGTTTCACTTATAAGAGAAATTAACTTACTTACTTAGAAAATTCTTGAGAGTGCTACTATTGAGTGTTACCAAAATATAAATCTGCACTCTGAATTTTTCAAATATCTCCTATCCTGAAAAAAATAATCCTTTCCCAAGCCAACATACATCTATATAAATTTTTTTTTAAATTAAAAGTAAACAGTTAAATTCAAAATTTTCTATTATTTAAAATATATAATACATAAATTAATCTCAAACTAAAATAATATAAATAATAATTAAATCATAAAAAAACAATAATAACCACTTTTACTCACTTTTTTTAATTACACATTAAATTACATTACATCACTTGGTATACTCTATAATTTACCTTGACTTTCAGTTAGCCTGAAGTATATTTATGAGCATTCTTAGATTTAAAAATTTTGAAAAAAGACTTTGTTTATAAATACTTGTTGCATAATAAAATCTTTAAATTTACCTTGATAATGTCCATCAGAGGACAAAATGCCTAAGTTTTCCTTTTGTTTTTATTTCTATCAGCTAAGTGACAAATTTTATTTTTTATTAATCCTATATATATATATTGGCCCCTGAAAAATTAATTTCGGTTGAGCTCTGTGGGTTTGAAGTGCATGTTTGTAAACAGTGACTATTAAAGCTAATATAGCATGACTCTTCGGCAGAATTGAGTCACTGTGTGTTTATCTAAATCTAAAAATAAACACGCTAAAATTCACCTTCATCCCTGCCGTGCGCTGACGGCTTAGTGTTAGAAGTTCCGACTGACGCCAATTCAGGCGGGTTTTGATCCCAGCTAGAGGCACGGACGTCTAGCCACACTTATGAGCTGTGAAACAGCAAAACAGTCTGTCTGTGGATGACAAAATATATATATATATATATATATATATATATATATATATATATATATATATATATATAATTTAAATATTCATGGAGACCTACCGGACACTATTTGAAATATACTTGTCGACAACACTAATATAATAGCATCATCCACTTGCAAAAAAAGGCTAAAAATAATGTAAGCCTTACTAATAAAAACAAACAAACCAACACTTAATAATATTAACTTTGAACATGGACATAATATCTTGACCGTGTTTTGAAACAAAAAATGAATCACTTTATAAAACATACATATAACAAACTATTTTTAATTCTAACAGTTGAAATATAATCCTTGAAAATGGCTAAATGTATAGCCGAAAGCGCTCGGATAAAAAGAACATTCAAACAGTTTTTATATAATTTATCCTCTGAAAAGAAAAACTTTATTAGATCGCACGAGAAATTATATAAAAAACTAAATAAAAGCACCTTGTCAGTCGTTTTTAATGAAATGTGCATGAAAGAAGGATTGCTGCCTAAATACACAAATATATATATATATATATATATATATATATATATCCTCTAAGATAAAGAAAGACAAGCCAGAGCCAGGAACAATGAAGTATAAAAATGTTGAATGCTATCATTTTGGACATCTTTGTCTTTTATTTTCTTTATGGTGAGAAAATGTTTCAGTTTCTAAAATAATTAACTCCTACATAATGATCAGCATTAATTTGAACGTGACTTTAAAGTAAAAATTAAAAAAAAAAAACTTTTTATTTCTCTTAGTTAAGCAAAATATTAAGAAATAGGAAAACTTTGTTAGAAACAAAGAAAAGATTGCTGAATTGTTGTGTAATATCAGCCCTCCTATATGGCAGTGAATGCTGAGTAATCTCCTCACAGATGAAGAAGAGACTTGAAGCAACAGAAATGTGTTTCTATAGAAGCATGCTGAGAATATCATGGACTGAACATGTGAGTAATGAGGAAGTTTTAGGGAAAATGAAAACAAAAAAAGATACTTATACTTAACAACATCAAGAAGAGACAGTTGAAATTCCTGGGACACATAATGAGGAAAGTGGACTTGGAGAATTTGACACACATAGAACATAGCGAAGGCGTGGGAGACAGAGAAAAGCAATGAATAAGCTACTTAACGATATATTAGGCAGAACAGGGATTAGAATAGATAGCAAAAAGACAAAATTTAATAAGAGCTGCAAAAAACAGGAAGTTGTGGAGAGTCATGATCGCCCACATCCAAAAGGGACACGGCACAAAGACATTTGAGAAGAGACTGTAATTATATGTGCTTCGTTATACTTACTGACATTCCAAGTTGCTTTTATCTTGTACTCATTCTTTACAGTCAGACACAAATTAGATTTTAATGCACTAACTAAAGTTAGGGTATATCAAATTTTTTACCTGATCTTATATTATGAATATAAACAGTGTGAAGATATGAAAACTGAATTATAATTTTGAGGCATTTTTATTTAATTAGTTATCTCCATACTGCCAATAAATAACATTTGTTAAACAATATTATAGTTGCAATGGTGTAGTTTATTGCAGTAGTAATCATTGATTTTTATCAATACAATTAACTTTGTTGTTGCATGAAATAAAGAATTTTACTTTTTAAATCATTAGCAGTAGAAATATCAAAGTTAAGCAAACATGAGAAAAGAAATAAACAGTAATGTTCTCATTTTACTAATGAAATATTTCATTGTTTTGGTAATGTGTCATGTCTCTTGTAACTGTAATAACGGAATATCTCATTATGAAGAAAGAGTGATTGGGCTGTGTGGCCAATAAATATGTGAAGTCACAGATTGTATTGTTTTTTCCTTTTCTTAAGTTTCTAAATTATTTATTTTAGAGGTTGGTTATGTTCTGTCTTCATGTTTATGCTTTAGCTCTGATTAATATATTTATATATATATATATATATATATATATATATAGATAGATAGATAGATAGATATATATAGAGAGAGAGAGAGATTTATATAGAGATAATATATTTGTATAGAGATATTTTATTTATTATCTTTATCTCCAAATAGACTTCTTCCTTGAAAATAGTCTTTTCATGAAGACTTCTTGCAGTAACTGTAATTATATATTCCTTATTATATTTTGAAGGTTATCTATTTTTCTTTACTTTTTATTGCAAGAATTAAATAAGACTTTATTCATGTTCTGTGTTTTACAGTTAATTTCTTTCAAGAAATATCTTCTTTTATTTTTTTAATCTTTATTCAATTTCACTGTCCACTGCATTTGAATAATATTCAGCAATAAATATGGCAGTTGGAAATACTTTTATTTTTGTGTTTCTAAAGCTGGATTCATCAATGAGGAGAAGAATAAAAGAAACATTATTAAAAACTAAATTTTTTATTTTAAAATTTTGGCATGTATTATTTTACAATAAGTATCTTATGATTAATTAAATATGGTTGGTCCATTCTGAAGAAACTTAAAAAAAATATTAAATGGTTGTTTGTTTCAGAAAGAAAATTAACAAACTTTCACTGTAACCTCAGAATGGAACTCACCAATTCCAGGGAACCTGACAAACTTGATCATTACTTCTCTCCATGAGGCTATGTTTTATTATATTATTACTGTTAGCTTTATTTCTACGATGCATTAATGACATTTTATATTTTTCAAGTGTATTTTCTCTCTTTCTGTAAAGATGCTAATTCTTAGAAAATTTCATTAACCAAGTTAGAAGATTGCATGAGAAATAGTCATTATTTTAAATACTACATTTTTAATTAGTTAAATTTGGTTATTTTCCTATAAATTAGTGCCTACACTTAGATTATCGACAAAAAGATATTAAGAGACTTTGCTTAAATTTCACTTACGATTTTGCTGAAATAAAAATAAAACTCATGTATTATAGTAAAAAGAATTATATGCTAAGATGAAAAAAGTCACTTCTCATTCTTTCAAATCCTCATTTTGAATGTAAATTTGAGAAAGTGTTACAAGCTGACCACAAAAGAAAGAAGAGAAAATTGTCACAGTATCTATCATAGATACTGTGACAATTGACCAGAAAATTCAATTCACACAGATTCTATGTGAATCGAATTTTCTGGTCAAAGTTTTCATTGAAAAACTAACACTGAAAATGAAAAGAAAGATGAGAAAAAATACATTTTTAGGAAAATCTTTTATAACATATTTTAATTCTGAATTGAATTAAAAGTTATGGGCATGTAGTATAATTGTTTGAGACAATATGTATTTGCTTAACAGTAAGCTTTAATGAACTCAGTATTTACCCATTAAGGTGGCATGTGGTGCAAGGCTGATTTTTAATGTGGGGCTTTCTGAGTGCATATGCTTTCTAGTGCCTTTTAAAGTCTTTTCATTCTCTTTCAATTCCAGTCGCCCTTTGCATCTTCATGGTGTTATCATCTTGCTTGGGATGAATGGATTAAAACAACAAAAAACAACAAACACTATTTATAATGCCATTTTATGAATCTATTATGAATTAAATTTTGTGAGAATTAACATCTTTAAAGGCAGAGAGGAGATACAGATTTACAAAGTAGAAAATGTCATTAATTCAGTAGAGAAAGAACGCTAATAATAATAATGTAATCAAACATAGCCCCATGAATAAAAGCAATGACAAAATGCATCAAGAAGATTAATATAATCAAGGACATGATGATTTTCTGGATCACTTTTTCAAAATGTGAATATAATAGAAACCGAATCACAGTAAAAATCACAGAGTTTAGGTGGAGATGTTAGAAGTATAGAGTTGAAGTAGAATTTACAAGGAACTGGAAACCCAGTCCTAAACAGGAAGCAAAGCATAAGCCTTTACTGTTGTTCAAAAGATTGGGGAGGAGTGTGAACAAAATTTTGTGTAAGAAAATCAGTTAAAATTTGTTTTCTATAAATTATTGTCTACATTAGATGTCAGACTAAAATCTTTTTGAGAGGATGTGTATTTTTCACTTTCAATGTTACTGAACTAAGAACAAGTATCTTTTATTATAGTAAAAAGTATTACATAGTGTATTACATAGTGTAGTGTATTTCTAAGATAAATATTATCGAGAAAAAAATTATTTAATTTTCATTTTTATTCTATAAATTTTGAATTTTTTAAACTAGAATTTTTGCTACACAATGATATGTGTTGAAGTTATCATTAACATTTTTGTCAAGATTTACAAACTCTACGTTTCATTCAATTTCAAAAACCAATTGATGAAATTTGAATAAGATGATTTGTTTGTCAAAAACTACACCTCACAGTTTTTACACACTCTAGTAAAACCAATTGTACTTTGTACACTCTTCCCAAAAATGTAAGGCTATTTTATAGGGTGTGACAAATGGGTGAGGGACAGAAATCACAGAAT
Source organism: Acanthosepion esculentum (assembly GCA_964036315.1). NCBI lineage: Eukaryota > Metazoa > Mollusca > Cephalopoda > Sepiida > Sepiidae > Acanthosepion > Acanthosepion esculentum. The sequence continues at coordinate 35,555,542 of OZ038476.1, read as the reverse complement.
TTTATAGATAGGTAAATTTAAGTCTAAGAAAGCACTGAGAAAATTGCTCAGAATTTCCCTGAAAGTAAAAACAGGATTGAAAAAATACTAATGATTAAATTGCAAAAATCATTTCTAATTATCTTTTACTTAGCCTAAAATGCTATTCAGATGTAATAAAATGTCTCAAAATATGAATCTTAACTCAAAGCAATGTCATTCAACATTGCTATCAACTTCTTGACTATTCTACAAGGTCATATTTTATTTCACTTGCCTTCTTTTCTTTTTAAATATCTGAATTTGCATTCCTTAACCATTTCCATTGTGAGCTTTGAAATAAGGCCAACTGATCTTTGTACCAATAATATAGGGTGTCAAGAGAAAGGGAACCAGAAGGTGTTGAAGCATTGTCTCATTAAACACCAGAAGAATAGGCTGATATCGATTCAAGATGTCCAGGTGTCAGCATGACCATTTCAGTCCATATCAGATGACTGCACCAGGTTCTGCTAATCAACTCAGTGACTGCCAATTTACACCTGAAGATAAACCAAGGTCAAATGTCACCTTGATGAACATGAGCATTTTGTTCATTACATTAGAAATTAGATTAAGAAATGCCACAATGGCCTAAATGTTAAATGAGATTAACTTTGTTGTTAAGGAATGGAGGAGGGTTTGTTATATTCATTGTAAGTTCTAAAAATAGCATTAAGGACTGTCCACAGTTTGTGCATATGAAAGACATTGGTTTAAGCACTATTTTTTTCATCAAGGAAAGAAATCAGTTTGAAAATGGATATTAAATATCATGAAACAAGTTGTCTGGTTAAGTGTTATATGATATAAAATCTTATTTCAGTTCATCTGATTCGAGAGGAATGAGTAAATTTTCTCTTCTATTCTTACCTATTGATTAATACTTACTAAAATTTTGAAAATTAAGAGATCCCTTCACCTGTACTTTATTTGAACCATCTTCCCCAACCATTTATTTGAGAGGCATAAACACAGGTAAAATGGTTTTGCTAAGTAGGCCGAGCCACAAAAACTTCAGCAACCTTCATAATTTTTTATCCTTTAAATAATAAAATATTAATCAACCTGAAGTAAAACAAAAAATAGGCTAATATCTTTAACAATTTGGCTTGATCAGAAAGGATAAAAAAGCAATGGATTCATGCCTTTCAGCAAGCTTATAGAAGTTGTGTCAGTGCAGTAAATGAATAAAAATATTATCAATGACATAACCAAGTAAATACATGTGACAAATCACGTGACTAAAGGCAACCTGAACTTTCACTAGTGACCATGAGAATGAAAGCGGACAAACATGAACACTTGCTGCCATGAGTGAGTATAATTTTGCTCTACCCGAAACTCATCCAAAGGGTGCGCTCTCTCTTGCTCGCTCTCTCTCTCTCAATCTGTATTTGCCAACCTATCCAGTCTGTAATTTTTTTTTCCTTCAGTCTGTTTGACTAATCTAACATATTTATTTTTGTTCTAATTATTCTAACCTAATTTGTAACCCTGTATGTTCATTTAGTTGGAAATTCCTCTTTGAAAAAATAAAATGTCTTTGACAGCAGGTGAAAGTACGTCATCAGTATTCTTATGTTCTAGTTGGCCGAATATCTTGCTAGATGAAATATCCTAACGTGGAATTGTTTAGCTGTTTCTTTCTCCCTGTTGTTTTTAATTTTATTGAAAGCAAGTACCCCAAGCCCACTGTTGGTGGGGAGGGGGGAGGAATGCCTGTTGACACCACCACCCCCCAGCTCTGCGTTCAATGATACAAGATGCTTGGTGATAAAGGTAACCTGAACTTTCACTAGTGACCATGAGAATGAATGCGGACGAGCATGAACACTTGCTGCCATGAGTGAGTTGGTGTTTATGCCATATCCACAAAGCTGGATAACCATATTTTTTAAATTCTTTTTTAGAATAGGACAATGGGACTTAAACTAAGTTAAAACTTAGTCTTGTGAAAGGGAAAAATACAAATAAAATGCCATTCCTATCCCCCAGAACATACATCTAGTGTCAGCCTGGACACTTTGCCAACTACCTCCCCATCTTATCTTTTTGTTGTTTTTGTTGTTCTTGTATGTATTATATGTAATAGTAGTAGGTAGGCTTTCCTACCACCCGGTCAATACTCCTCCCCCTTCTCTTGGATATGAGTAGAGGCTCACACCTTGTTTCTTGTTTAGGAAGGGGTTCCTGGAACTCTCTCTCTCTCTCTCTGGCCTCTGTACTAGTGCTGCCATGTTTCTCCCGTAATGTGTGCAGTCTGTGGCATTAGCTCTTCATTCTGAAGGTACACGGTTGACAGTTCCCTTGTTGCTGTTTCCGACTGGTAGTTAAGAGCCCTAACTCTTGCATAGCATCTTGAGCGGTCACTCTGATCAACAGTTGTATAATACCGTGGTGTCTGTAGTGCCATGTTGTGCATGGAAAGGTGTCGCTGCAGTCACCTCCGGTGGACAACCCAGAGGCCACATTATGATGCAGACTGTGCCAACTTCTCTCTACCCACGTCACGGTCGATAACCGTCAGCTTCTTTTACATCAGGCCTTCTCATCTTCCAACCATAATTCCACATGATGACTTACAAAGATCGAAAAAGTAAACCTAAACCAGCCCTTCAAAAATCACCAAAACCCCTCAACATTTCGTTCTCCAACATCCGTGGCATTAGAACCAATTTCTGCAGAGTGGAATCTTTCCTCACTGCAAACTGCCTGGATTTACTGGCTCTGTGTGAGACCAACCTTGACTTGTCTATCCCCTCCTCTGATCTCTTGATCCCCGGCTACCTTCCTCTCCTCAGAAAAGACTCACAAACCCACATGCATGGCCTTGGTGTCTACATCAAGGACCATCTTCCTCTGGCTAGAGAGTTGTCTCTTGAATCGCCAGACCATTCATACATGTGTCTCCGGCTATCTCTTCTAAATGCTGTAAGCTATCTCTTCTTCATTTATCACTCTCCATCCTCTCAAGACTGTGGAATAATCGATAGCATTTCTGACAGCATAGACAAGGCTCTCTCTCTCTCCATCCGTTTGCTCACATATTGGTGTTTGGCGATTTTAACGCCCATCATACCAAGTGGCTTAGGAATGCTACTACTGACCTTGCAGGCATTCAAATACTTATTTTTTCAGTTTCTCAGTCCCTCACACAGATAGTTGAATTCCTCACATGCTTTGCCTACAACCAGGATGGTAAGGCCTCTCTTCTCGATCTGTGTTTTACCTCCATCCCTGAGTCTTGTAGCGCCACGCAGCTCTGCCCTCTTGGTAACTCCGATCATGCTGTAGTGCCTGTTAACATCTCCTTCAACTCCACCCCATGCAAAGAACCTCCTACCACTAGAACCTTGTTCTGCTATCAACGAGCTGACTGGGACTCATTCCGTGATTTCCTCCGTGATGTCTCCTGGGACGTTGTCTTTACGCTCCCCATTCAAGAATGTGCTTGAAGTCTCCTCCTGGGTTAAAGCTGGAATTGACACTTTCATCCCCTCAAAGAAATTTACAGTCAAATCGTGCTCCTCCTCTTGGTTCTCCACTGCTTGCTAAGCCGCCATTGCCCATAGGAACCACTCCTTCCACCTATATCGTAGCGACATGTCCGAATGCAATAGATGCCTCTTTGCCTCTGCCAGTAACGAGTGTAAGCATGTCCTCAATGAAGCTAAGTCACTAATTGCTGCTTGAATGAAGGAATGTATTGCATCTCGCAAATTCGGCTCCAAGGATTATTGGCGTCTCTGCAAGAGCATACTTAACAATAGCAAACCCTCTATACCTTCTTTGTTCAACCAGTTTGAGGTCCTGACCAACTCTACCGACAAGGCTGAATGCTTTGCTCGGAAATTCTCATTCAATTCAACGCTCAAATCTTCTGGTGTACTCATACCCAATTTCCCTCTTAGAACTGAGGCCCTATTGAGCAGGTTGCACATAACCCCGTCATTGGTATTGGGCATTATCTCTAATTTAGACCCCCACAAGGCTAGTTGTGGAGATGGGATACCAGCCATTTTCTTGAAGAAATGTGCGCTTGAACTGGATCCTGCCCTCTCCAAATTATATAACTACTGCCTCAAGGAATCTTGTTTTCCAGACTGCTGGAAGTCCTCATCGATTGTTCCTGTCTTTAAGCACTCTGGTGACCCCACTGACCCTTCTAATTACCATCCTATCAGTCTCCTACCCGTCTTCAGCAAAGTCTTCGAAGCCCTAATCAACGCCAAAGTGGTTAACTACCTTACATCCCATGATCTGCTCTCAGACAAGCAATATGGTTTCTGCTTTGCTTGATCTACAGCTGATGTACTTATGGCCATCACTGAAATTGTCTACCAAGCTCTTCAAAATAACGGAGAAGCTTGTGCCATGGCCCTAGACATCTCCAAAGCATTTGATAGGGTTTGGCATGCCAGCTTTCTTCGCAAGCTCTAGGGTTATGGTATTACAGGTCGATTGTTTGACCTAATACAATCATTCCTGTCAAACTGAATTAATGGTCATTCTCAACAGATTCTCCTACAGCTCCTATCCCACGAATGCAGGTGTTCCTCAAGGCTCCATCCTAGGCCCTACTCTGTTCCTTATCTTCATCAATGATCTCCCTAACGCCATAGATTCCCAAGTAGGCATCTACACGGACGACACTACAATTTACTCCTGCCTCAAAAACAAATCTAGTGTTGCTGACAAAACTAACTGGCTGTTCATCTCAAAAAGGACCTCCAATTGGTTGTGAACAGGGGCAGGAATTGGCTGGTTAACTTTAACGCTTCAAAGACAAAACTGCTCTCTATTAATCACCACAGAGATCCTTCCCTGCTCCCCATTAGAATGTCTGACGCTCAACTTCTTGAGAGCACCTCTCTGCGGCTGCTCAGTCTCACGTTGACTGCTGACCTGAGATGGAACAAATACATTGATTCGTCCACTGAAAGGAAAGTTGACTCCCTGTGCTGCGCCAGGAAATTTTTCTCCCCAGAATTGATCCTTCAAATCTACAAATCAAACATTCGCTCTTGCATGGTGTATTGCTGCCATATATGGTCTGGAGCCCCTTCTGTTTGCTTCGGAGTACTTGATAAGATCCAGAGATGGATATGCAATGTAATTGGCCCTTTTTGGTCTTTTTTACAAATACTTTCGTGGTAATTGCTCCGATGAGCTGCTTGCGCTGGTTCCCAGACTTCATGAATTCAAGCATCCTACGAGGCTGGCATCTCACTCTCACCATTTCACTGTTAAAACTGCTAATTGTAGCCATCTCTTCTATTTCAATAGTTTCATATCTCACACCTCTCGCCTGTGGAACTCCCTTCCCTATTCCTGTTTCTCTGATAGCTATAATCTCCAACTATTCAAATGTAATGTCAATCAACATCTCCAGTTACTTTGATCTATCCACTATCCTTCTCCTCATCCTTTCCTCTATCCCTCCTATCTGCTCTCGCTCCAAATCTTCTGTAACCCCTTGCGCACTAGTGGCTTCCCGCCTTGCTTGGGGTGAAATGCTTAAAAAAAAAAATTAACATGATGGCAGTCACAGTTTGTCTCACACCATGGTACATATTACCTTTTATGCATGTTATGCATGGAGAAAAAAGACCAAGGCAACATTAGTGTGCTTCTTTATCATTCAATAAATTCATTTCTTTTAATATTTCATTGTGGGGGGTTGTCAGGATATTCTTGATATTTATTTATTGAATACTTTGGAATAAAATGAACTGACTCAATGGTATAAAATAAATAATATATTTTTTTATTAATTTGCTTTATAGTGTGTCCTTTGGTATTCAGTGCAGCAAAATGTTTGTTTATATGGTGGATATTGGTAGCAGTTTGGAGAAATGTCTGTTTCAGCTCAGTAGTGATAGTTTTGAAGTCAGGCTCTCTTAATGGTAGTAGTAATATTAGAAATAGGTCAGTGTTAATCTACTGTGTTTTTCTCAGCCCTAAGCAGGGCAGAAATGTGATTAGAAAATGACTTCTTAAATACTTCATGCATCATGCATGGCTGGTTTCTCTGTAGGCCACATTCTCTTGTTCTGTGTTTCCTCTTGCTGTCCCTTCTCCTTGTCTTCTTGAATTATTTTGAGTTATTGATCTCATCTTTGTTAATATTGATGTTGTTAAAGACACAGCATTTCAACCAAGTATCTTCTGTTCATCATCATGTGTCCATTGATTTAATTCAAAATAATACAAGAATATTGAAAATTACTCATCTCGTAAATGAAATATTAAATTATGAAAAGCAGTATGAACCTGCTATCATAATCAAATGTCAAAACCATTTGGCATTGAATATAAAAAGGCTCCAAAAACACACCAGTAATGTCTCTTGGGACAGTGGCATAATAAATATAGGAACTGGTTATACATGTGTTATTGTCATCTAGTGGTCATGAGTTCAATCTTTGGGTTACACACCAATTCAGCAGATATCAAAAGATATCCCATATCAGGCAATCAATGAACACCTGATCATGACCAGAGGGTACTTAGTCAAAACATTGTGTCTATACTAACAAAAATGAGAACAACAGTTTGAAATAATACAAGAATATTGAAATCGATTTCAATTTATTAGACATATATAGCAATTTGTGATGTTCACATAAAACATCAGTGGGATGATGTAAGGGTTTTGGTATCCAAGATAACAGTGAACACATAAAATAAGACTGATGGTGTGGCTTTGATCGTAGAATAGATATCTGAGCAAGTATTTCAAGAAGTTAAAAAGAACTGTGTTCACTTGTCCTTACTTTTTGTATTTTGTAGATAGGTATTATTAGTATAATACCTATCTACAAAATACAAAATATTTCACACATTGAAATAACGACACACTGAGTAAAAGATGCTTTCCAAGAGCTAAATAAAGTATAAAGAAAGAGGAAAAAATTTAGTTAGAAACTAAGATGAGTGCAGTACTACTATATGATATTAGTCCTACTATACGGCAGTGAATGCAGGACAATTTGATCACAGGTGAAGATGACTTGAGATAACAGAGATGCAATTTTACAGAAAAATGTTGAGAATACCATGGATGGAACATTTTTTGTACATTTCAACATAGTATAATGTTTACCAAGCTTGTTTTGCTAGGTCAATTAATACTGAATAGTGAGTTTTATCCTCGCTGGTGCTCCATACTTTAGCCCTTGTACCACTTCTAAGACACATTGAGAAAATCATTTGGGCACTTCAACATGGTATAATGGTCAGCAAGCTTTACTTGTTAGGCCAATTAATACTGAATAGTGAGTTTGATCCTCACTGGGTGCCCAATACTTTCAGCCTTGTGCCACATTTAAGCTATGAAAACCACCATGGATGAAACATGTAAGCAGAAAGTTTTCAGGAAAATAGAAACAAAAGGGACACCTGTATTTAGAATCAGAAAGAGTGAGTTGACGTTTCTAGGGGACATATTTTGATGCAATACTCGCAGGATATAATGAAGGTAAGAAGTACAGAGGGTAAAAAATGAGTAACCCACCTAATGAAGGTAGAATAGCAGCTGGGAAGGATAATGAGGAGAGAAACCTTAATTAGAGTTATGAAGGATACGAATTTGGGGAGAGTCACTTCCTGAAGGGACACAGCACATAAAAGAAGACACACCTTGTTCAACCTCTCTTTCTCTCCTTTCTAGTCTAAATAAAGTGAGAGTTCTCAAAAACACAGCAACAGGTTGTATTTTGTATTTTCTATGACATAAACCACAAGACAGAAGATAATCAGGCTCTCAAAACAAGCCTCTTGATTATTATTATTTTATTTCTAACATGCCATGTCCATTCAAAACATAAACAATCATGGCTCTCCACAACTTGCTTTTTCTTTAATATCTGCAAACTCTCATGACTTTCTGGGAGAGATAGTAGCATGGCTTTCCATTGCCTTTAACATGGTTTGGAATTCAGTGTTGTCTTCCAAAATGCTTTCCTTACCAAGATTAAAGAGCTGAGTCTGCTTTCCTATTTAACCATAGTGCTTTTTTTTAATCATTTCACCCCAAGCAAGGTGGGAATGCCACTAGCATGCAGGAAGTTACAGGGAGTGAAAGGGAAAGAGTAAGGAGGATTGAGGAAAGGATAAAAGATGAACAAAATTCAAGACAGAAAATGGTTGCATTTAAACTTTTGAAGATTGTAGTTATCAGGGAAGCAAGTAAACAGAAGGGCATTCCACAGGTGAGAAGTGGAAGAAAAGAAAATGTTGGAGTAGAAGTGGCAGTTGCATTTAGCTATTTCAACAATAAAATGGTGGGTCCTAGATGCCAATCTAGTAACACACTTAAATTCAAATTAATTGAGGCACTTGGGAAAAAATCTTGTTGACATGAAAATATTTGTAGAAAAGACAGAAGGAAGCCATGCCATGTCAATGAGAAAGTGACTGAAGTCGAGATATCAGGTCAGGATTGAATACAGTACTGATCTTTCTTTGGAATTTGTCAAGTATCTTGAGATCTATAGCAGCGGCACCAGTATTCTATGCATAGACAAATGGTAGATTTGTAAATGTGCAAAATGGATTGTGACAAGAAAAAGTTTTTGGCACAGTGACCCAACTTTCTTTCCAGTAGATAAAACTATTGGTTTGATGTAGTCACTGCATTTCATGTCAGTGGAATATTTGAGGGGCCAAGAAGGCACAGTGTGTTGATAGATTCTTGCTTTTCCTAAGCATTAATGCAAAAGTCAACACAATAGACCAGATTAGAATTTGAACTCTGATTGCTGAATCTATTTTCTGGGAATGTAACCATTATGATATATGTGCATCCCTACTCTGAGAGAACATAAGGAATGTTTGAATATTTATTTTAATGAAAATGGGATTTTTATTTTTGAACAGAATCTTTAAAGCTTGGAAATTATTCTGAAATTATTCTACATTAAGCAAAAAAGATATGCAGGAGTCTGAAATGAAGCAAAAGGCCATGAAAAAATATTTTTGCAGCATCTAAAAGTTTTCAACAAATTCTTCTTGCCTCTGAACTTCATTCAGCAAAATAGAAAATAGTATTTTTTTCAGTTTCTTGTTAAATCCTGATTTAGATGTAGAGCCACCTCAATGGATTTCTCTTTATTTTTTTGGCCGATTTTTTAACTTGCTGTTCCATCTTGAGAGGCAATATTAAAAGTGGATGTGACAAGATAAAATTACCCAACAAAGGTTAATGGTGATTGCACAAAACTGAGCCAATTCTAGGGTGCCCATTTTATGGCATTATATTTTTTTATTTTTAAATGTTTTCCCCTCCGGTCATTGTCATTGCGTTAGGATTTATCTCAGTTGAAACACAAAATCCATCGGGCTTTGTAAAAAGGGGGTTTGACCCTGCAGAAAGCAAACTGGCTCCTATCCCCAGGCGAGTGGGATTTAATGTCATTTGGATGTGAAACATGCATTTTTAGAAAAATGTTTTTACTACTATTGGAGCTTCTTATGTTAACTTATTTGTATATTAACTTGCAACCTTATCTACGAGTCAATCAATAATAAATAACTATTAAAACATTTAGAAATATGTATTTGGAATGTGTGTGTGTGAGAGAGAGAGAGAGAAAGAAAAAGAGAGGGGTGCTGAAAAGTTAGAAGCCACATTTGTTTCATAAAATCAAACAAAATGACCAAATATCAGAATATTCTTGTAGGAACAAGGGATCTCTTCTTGGTCAGTTTGAAAACTTTTCAGCACTTTTTAATGTAATATATAGGGGGCTGCTGAAAAGTTCTTGAACCAACCATGGAAGAATTCAAAATGAAATCCTGGTGTTTGGTTTTTTGTTCAGATTTTGGGAAGTAGGTTGTGGCAAGAACTTTTTAGTACACCTGTGTATGTATGTATGTGTGTGTGTGTGTACATGTGTTAAGCTTTATGAAAATACTTGTTTTCTTTTCTTATTATGTGCATAATTTTGGTAATAGAACATTTATAACACTTGGTCTGAAGATTACATTGTACCATAAAACTGACAGTCCCCATGCAGTATTGATTCTTATGTCCATACATACATCATATAGGAGGGGTGCTCTGAAAGCAAATTTTAAGCATATATATATATATATATATATTATATATATAGCATAATGAGAAGCCACGTATACTTTCTTAATATGTATATAATATAGAAAAAACAATTGAAAAGTTACAAATTAAAAAAAATTGAATGTTTTTTGTGAAAGTATTTATTTATATTTTTTTGTATATATATATTTGATATTTCAGATCGGCCCCAATCTTTCTTCAGAAATGGCTGTTTTCAGAAGTTTGTTTACATTAAGTAGCGTCCGTCGCGAGACGTGGACGTCACGTGATATGAAATGTAACTGTGTTTGAATATTTCTAACGTAAATCTAACTGTAGTAATATTTTAGATGTTGTTTAAAAAAATTTTTAACTATATCTAAAAAAAAATTTTTTTATTTAACTATTGAAATATTTATAAAGATTTAAAATACCCAAGTCTTTATTTAACCCTAGTTTATATGTATTTCATTTTAAAATCCAGTATTTTTCTTTTTTTCTGCGTGTATATATATATATATATATATATATGTATGTGTGTGTGTGTGTGTGTGTGTGTGTGTGTGTGTGTGTGTGTGTAGGATGTATCATAAATACTTTTACAAACCTGACAAGTGTGTGTAAATGGATGGCAGAATAGGTTCAAGAGTGATAGCAAAAAGGCAAAATTTACTAAGAGCTGCAAAGGACAGAAAATTGTGGAAAACCATGATTGCCAATCTTCTGAAGAGGCATGGAACAAGATCACTGAAAAATTGATTGTTTCTTATCTATATTCCATGCTTTCATAGTTTTTATTTTATTTTAAAGCATAAGTTTTATTTTAAGAGGTGAAAATGACAGGACATTGTTATGAGACTAACAACTGTGAAAAGCTATTTTCTTCAACACGTAAGGTAGTCATGGCAAAATGGTTTACCCCACTGCAATCTGTCTTGCTAGTCAATTTTAAGGTTATGTTGGAGGTGAAATTTTTATCATCACATATTTATCTGTTGACAAGACAGCGTTGGGATATGTGGATTCATGTAGAAGTAGAAAATTAATATTAACAGCTTCAGTAAGAATTTTCATTGAATTCTGTGCCAATAATGAATTTTGAACTGGACCTTCAAAAGCATAAGTTTTTCTCTACTTAAAACATAAACAAAATATTTTTCCATCCTGCACATGATGATAAACTACATCTGCATCCTGGGTAAGACAATAAACTATATTCAACATCAAGGCCTCTGACCAGGAGGTTTTGAGGAGCCTGGAACCACTTAATTGCTGGTATTCTCAGGTTCGCCATAACCCAGGGTGGTAGCACCTGTTAGTGCTCCAGCTATGGGCAAAGAGTTAACGCACAATATTTTTTTGGAAAAAATATAACCAGCAATAAAAGTCTCGTTGGCATTAAATAACTCATTGAGGTTGATATGCCATAAATCAAACCAAACCAAAATATTTTCACTTTTTTGATCTTATCCTTTCTTTATTTTTCTTTCAGAAAAGTGAAGCACAAATTTATATTCAAAAAAAGAAAAAAAAAAGGAAGACAATATTGTGAAATCTACAAAACAGTCAAAATGCTGTTTCAAATGACAATGATTATGGGAAGAAATGGGTATTACTTTGTAAGACAACTTTAAATGAACGCTTTATTTCACTGGGAGAATTTTAGGCAGCAAAGAAGATTTGTTTTTACATTTAACTAAAGATGGATATCACTACTTCAGTCTGAATTTCGAAGATTAAGAATTATCATTATTTATATTATATACTAGCTTAAAAGCACCTCTATTGGGCGGCATTTAAGCTAGCTCTCAGAGGGCTCTTGATTAAGCCTATGGTTTCTTCAGGAGTTTGAGAACCCCAAAGTCTTTGCACATTCTCACCGTTAGAAGCTCTTCTGGCTGACGTTTGATCTGGGTTTTCATTTGCATCAGATTTTCTTTTACTTGCTGCAGCTTTAGCTCATTTGACTGCAATCTGGCCCTCTGTTGGTGGAGATTTCTTTTTGCAAGGCATACTGCTGCTGTGTATGATAGTCAACAATGAACTACAGAAGAACTCAAAGTTGATCACTGTATTTAAATATTGCATTAATATTTAAGCTTACCTTTTAAAAGTTAAACAGTAATTCTTCTGCAGCCATTTTAATTTAAAGACATTTTGATGTACATAGGTCCTTACTTTCCATAAAAAAAAGTTATTTTTATTTCACAAGTGACTTTCAATGGATTTTGCAATTAATTTTGATTATTCCCAAATTTATTTCCAAGTTATGAGAATTGCTATCATCCAAAAAATCTGTCACAAAAAGTCACGTATAAAAAATCAACAAAAACAATCACAGTAGTAAAAACTTAGGAATCCAGGATTGTGGGGTCTGGATCCAACCTGGAATGTTTTAATTTGCTCAGTGAGTCAGCTTGATTCCAAAATGGTATGATATGTTGTGCTACGACCTCTAGGGGTAAAGTTGAAAAAGTGTGACACACTGACGCACTGACATTCACATATATAGTCAATATTGAGTCAGTATGAAGCCAATGAAAAATCTTTTTTGCTTAATTGGTATATGGTCAAATGCATGGAGTATTTAGAAAGTACTGAACTCTCTACTTGGCAGAAATGATATGAAACCCTGCTTGTTAACCACCACCTTATGATAAACAACCTGTATTGATGTTTGTATGCATTTGTGTGTACAGTCATGTTTGTATTCTTATGTTATACCCCACTTCTTGCCTTGAAAATATATATCTTTGTGTATGCATTAGCTTGTTTCTAAATATGCATGAGTACACTGAGGTCTGTAATAATAATAATAATAATAATAAGTGCCCTCCTTTTTTCATAAATTTTGAAAAAATCAGTTACACCATTTATTTATTTTTGTGGAAACTTCTTATAAAAAAATTTGAATGATAAAAATTAAAATGATAGTTTTCTAGAAAACTATCATTTTGAATTGAGTAACTGATTTAATACAGATTCTAAAAGTTTAATCTTGGAAAATGCTCACATCCTTCAAATATTCCAACCCACACATTTTGTTCATGACCCAAGAGTAAATATTGGGGTGAGTGGATTAATGATTGTAGTAATGAGTCGAATTTTGATCTGAAATCTTCATTGTATAATGTTGGATTTATTTTATTAATATTCACTACTAAACTACAAAGGTGAGTCAAAACATAAGTCAAAACAAATTGTTTTATTATGTAGGAACACAATCAAACAAAAAGATATAGCTATACATCACAGGTTCACATTCTGACTTCTCAACGTAGTCACCACCACTTTTAATGGCAGTGTTCTACCTACAAATGAGAGCGTGTATTCTAGCTTCATAAAATTAAACTAGCTGTTGATGTATCTGATTCCTTTGGATTGTCAAGAAATATGTTAAAAAACATTTGTTGTGTAAAATAATACTTTTTATCATTAAGCTATAAATTTACTGGTGTTTCTATTGATATAATTTTACATATATACTGGAGTTCATATAGATGCTTATATGCTTAGCATTTTGAGTGTGGATTCTCACATACATGTGCAATGGATAAATTGTTGATAAATTATGCAAAACACTGACATCTCATTTTAACAGATATATATTTACCAAAATTATAAAAAAAATATCTTGAAATACTAAAAAGTAAATTTATTCAATAAAATCACCACTGGTTTCAATCATGGCCTCCAGACAACTTTGGAATCTCCTGCCACTCTTCTGGATGGTCTTCTTCTTTTAGTTGGTGAATGCTACTATAATACTTGCCTTCAGTTCATATTTGATGTTATAAGGAGTTTTGTTGGTCTCTTGTTCAAGTGCACCCCACACATAATAATCAAGGGGATTGCAATATGGAGACCAGATGTAAGGGGTGATGTAGTAGCAGAAATTGTCAGACAATCATGACAGTTCTCCTACTCAGAGTCCTGTTGCTCGGCATAGGGTCTTCCAGCAGCCACTGTCTTGATATAGGGCAGCACTACCTCCTCAAGGTACTTGATGTAGGCCTCCATGTTGAGTGTGAGGCCGTGTGGGAAGATGAATGGAGGCATAATATTGCTATCACTTCAAACACCATGATGTTGACTGGATATATCATCCAACTCTTTCCGAATCCTCTGCACTGTTCTCAGATTAACACCCAAACACTCTGAAATGTTCATATTGGAGCTTCTGGTGTGAATGCCAAGCAGTACAGTATGCTGTTTCCAAATTTCTTGCAGAGTGAATTGTGTCATGGTGCTTTTTTTCTCACAGATGGTGCCCAACTGGCCCTACGATGCTGTGCAGTTGACAAAATCAAAAACAAACAATGTGCAGCACAAAATTAACAATATATATGCTGACAGTTTACCCATTGCACCCTCTATATTTCTGAGTTTGCAGGTATGAATGTATCTTGTTTTTTGTTTTTTTTTCATCCACAGGTATGCTTGTTACCTACATCTGTTTGACTCAGCATCTCATTTTTCTGCCTCAATATTTACTACTAGCATCTACTAGCATCTACTACATCTACTATTGTCTCAAAACAACCAGGAGTCAAATATTTCTACCTCGACCATCAACCATGATCTGTCAGTGCAAGGGAGCCTACAGAGATGAAGGTAAGTTCCTTGCAGATCACAAAATGACAGCTTTGTTCACCTCTGTCAGATATGAAGGAGGTTTAATCTTTTTAGATAATTTACCAGTTTTATATTGATTCTGCAGCACACATTTTGAAACAACCCAGTTCATTTCAGTATTCTATGATCAGAGATTATTTTTTTCTATAATGTTGATATTTTCTTTTAAATTTTGGTCTACAATGAAAAAATACTTGGAACATAAAATTTTCTTTCTATTTTCTTCTTTTTTCATTTATATTTTTCTTGATTGATGGTTTTGGGGGGACAGCACTTAGTCAAAGGAAAAATATTATAACCCCCTACCACCAGACACATACATCCAACTATAAAAAAAAATTCTCAAGTTGAATCTAAGATGATTTTATTATTTGCTTTTTGATTCCTGTGTGGGCTATTTTATGAGAAACATCCAAAACCAAATTGA
Organism: Acanthosepion esculentum; assembly: GCA_964036315.1. Classification (NCBI taxonomy): domain Eukaryota; kingdom Metazoa; phylum Mollusca; class Cephalopoda; order Sepiida; family Sepiidae; genus Acanthosepion; species Acanthosepion esculentum. The sequence continues at coordinate 35,540,402 of OZ038476.1, read as the reverse complement.
TAGCAAAAAAATTCAAAATAAGAATTTCTTTTTTTTTTCTTTTCAAACCATCTGATTTTTTTGGATGATTTAGTCTTTTAAAGAGTGTTTTTTCATTTTTATCAACCGTATTCAACATGATAAAAATGCTAGTGCTCATAATCTGGTAGATTTTGATAAGATATAACTGATAGAAATATAATTTTTTAAGGAAATTTGATGACTCTTGACTTTGTGAGGTAGTGTTGCAATTTTTACAGTTTTGTCACTGATTTCACAACCAAGATTGTTAGCTGTAACAGGTTTAACTTGAGAAGGGTAGCCATGTTTATTTCTGAGAAAATCCATAAGTCCTTATTGATTTTGTATGTGCATCATTCCAGCTTGCAATAGTTGTTTACTTCCCAACTTCCTTCCCGTAAAAATCATTTCTGAAAGAATAACAGAGTAATTCTCATTATTTAAAAATATGATTTTTCTTTGTTAGAAATGCTTAAGATTGTGTAAATAATATATAAAAACTGATTTTTCAATAGCTAAAATATAGTCTCAACATTAATAACTACTTTGAATGTCTTATATATATATATATATATATATATATATATACATTATTCAGACTATTGTCCTCATCTTTGTTGCCATATTTATTACAATGTTTCGGCCATTGTACACTCCGACTTTCTTCAGGTGGTTGGAATGTGTGAACTGAACCCTTTATTTCACTCACTGGGGTAGACTGTTCTCGTTCCACGGGCCATGTTTAATGGATGTCAGTTATCAGTTAGCTCCTGTTAAGGACACATGCCACAGTGGATAAAGGTGTTGGTTAGATCCCGTGACAGGACCCAAAGAGTGTGAGTTCAATACTCGGTTAAGGCAGTGGAGAACTTTCAGAGGGAAAAATTAACAAGAGATAACTGATAACTAACATCCATTAAACATGGCACGTGGAACTAGAACAGTCTACCCCCGTGAGCGAAATAAAGGGTTCAGTTCAACATTCCAACCACCTGAAGAAGGCTGGAGTGTACAACGGCCGAAACGTTGTAATAAATATGGCGACAAAGATGAAGACAATAGTCCGAATAATGTAAATAATGTACATAATACCTCATTTCAGAAATATAGACATATATATATATATATATATATATATATATATATACACACACACATATATATACATATACATATATATATATATATATATATATATATATATATATATATATATATAATACATAAAAGGTTAATGGTCAGAGTTGAATCAGACTAGGAAACAGTGGTATTAAAAAGTGATCAATACACATGTGAAAGAAATAGAATAAAAATAACATATAGAACTTTTAACTTTAAAAATCAGGAGATCAATTGAATCTGCTATCTTGGTTTCAACCTTACAGTACCCTCATTTGATTTTTATCAAATGACCTCTTAGTCTTAATACTTTATTTTTTTTTAAATACTAATGAACACTATATTATTTTTTAAAAAATAAATAAACAAATGCATGGCATTGGGTGTAATAGAAGGGGAGGAGGATTGACATTTCCAGATCCAAAGAATCTTTTGAATCAGAAAAATGAAAGTCTTGAGTCCTTGCATACATATTAAGAAATTCCTCTTAAACACATATGAGGCTAGATAAAAAAATTATATTTTATTTAACCTCCTACCAATACATTTATAATACCCTTACTTTTCTTCTCTTTCCTCTTCTACTTTCTTTCCTTCCTTCTTCATATGCTCTTCCTCCTTTTCTATTAAACCCAACGTCGTGTGTTTGTTTATTTATTTGTTTTAAATAATATACCATTCATTATTTTTTTAAAATAAAAATAAAATGTTAAGACTAAGAGGTCATTTGTTAAAAATCACCTGAGGATGCCTTAATGTTGAAACCGAGGTAGTGGATTCAACTGACCTCCTGATTTTTATATTATGTATATGTATATTTTTTTATAATTTCTAGTTCTCTAATTAGCTTTTTGATGTTAAGTTGAAATTCATCAAGGAAAGCACCATAGTTTTTCCTTACCCAAGTAAATTCAATATCCTCTACAATAATCCTCAAGGGTGAATTTCAAAGACAAACTTATTGTAACTAATTGTTGTGATGGTGATTTTTGAAAACGCATGTGAATGCACTGTGTTATAATTATTTTAAAATTTTTAATTTATCCATTGCAGTTATGGTGTTTATACAAACAAGCATCCACAATATAAGGGAGCTGACCAGAGATGGTAGAAATGCAAAATTGCATTTAATGTTGGTCAAATGCATTATTTTTATAATAAATTTTGTTCAGTGTTGGTTGGTTGCTTTTGATATAGAGGACCCCAAGAATCTGAAGTTTTTGTTTATTATTTCATGATGTAGTAAATTGGTGTTGTCAACAAGTATTTTCTTGTATTGTGAAGGTGGACAGGAATGTGTTTTTAAATGTTGTGTGATTGAACTTGTATCCAAGCAATAGAGTGTTAAACATTTTGATAATGCCATGGTCGTAAAACCAACATATGGACTTACATTTTTGTCAGAGATACAATCTTTAAAAGTACATTTAAACTGGTATACAATGTTGGTCTTTTCCAAAACACTACTTGACGGAGAAGAGTTATTTCATATGATCAAGTTGGTTAATTTAGTATAATATATAATGTTTTATTTTTTTATTAGGAATATATTAATACTTATAAGATTTTTTATCTTGTTTATAGTTACAATTCTAACCATAATAGAATTTTAACTATCAAAAGGAATTGGGTAAAGAAAAACTATGGTGCCTTCCCTGACGAATTTCAACTTAACATCAAGAAGCTAATTAGAGAACTAGAAAGGATTATTATCAAAATAGATAAACATGATATGTCTATATTAGTCAATGAAACACACACACACACAAACACACACACACATACATACATCTATCTATCTATCTATCTATCTATCTATCTATCTATCTATATATATATATATATATATATATACATATATATATAGGCTTATGAATTTCAAAGATAGGTACTGTTTTGAATATTTATACAAATTATTCAATGAAATCTTTAATGTTGATCCTGTTGTACTTACCTACTTCCTCTGTAAGTTGTGTATCACGTTCCTTAAAAACATGCATCAACCACTTTAAAAATTCAAGAACAGTGTGGATTCATTAAAGACAACAGAACAAGGAACACAATGTTTATGCTCAGAATGTTATCAGAAAGTACATTACAAATGCAGAAGGACGTGTACCTATGTTTCATAGACTACACAAAGGCCTTCAACAAAGTATGCCACAAGGATCTGTTGGAACTGCTCAGCAACCTTGATAAATTCAGGAAAGATATTAGAATAATCAAGAACTTATACTAGCAGCAAACAGCATGCATGTGCATAGATAACGAGTTCCGCGAATATACAAAAATAGAAAGGAGCGTAAGGCAAGGATGTGTCTTCTCACCGGACCTATACAGCGATGCAATTTTTAGAGAACTAGAAATCCTACCAGGGCTCGTCATTGGTAGCCATAATCTTAACAATATAAGATATGCAGACAACAAAGTGCTGATAGCAGACATAGAAAGGAAACTACAAAACCTCCTACAGAAGGTAGCAAAGGAGAGCGAGAAGAAGGGACTACGCAAAAACTCCAAGAAAACAGAATGCGTGGTCATCAGTCAAAAGATGAGCCCAAAATGCGATTTGCAGGTCGGGGACACTAAAATCAAGCAGGTGCAGAAGTTTAAATATCTGGGAAGTGTTTTGACAGAGGATGGCAAGTGCAACACTGAGATCTGTAGATGTATTTGGATGGCCAAGAATGCATTCCAAAAGCTGGGCAGAGTATTGTAAAACAGGAGCATATCTTTTGAAACAAAGAAAAGAGTACTGAGCTGTTACGTGACATCTGTCCTATTTTATGGCAGCAAATGTTAGACAGTCTTCTCAGAGATGAAGAAGAAACTCGAGGTGACAGAGATGTGGTTCTACAGAAGGATGCTAAGGATATCATGGACCAAGCGTATGAACAACAGTGAAGTCTTAGAGAGTTTGCAAACAAGGAAGAGGCTTATAATTAATATCAGGAAGAGGCAGTTGAAGTTTCTGGGACACATAATGAGAAAGGAGGGCCTGGAGAATCGGATACTCACGGGTCAAATAGAGGGAGAGAGAGACAAGGGAAAACAACGTGTGACATACCTCGTGGACTTAAGCAAGTGGATGACAGAACATGGTCTGGGAGAAGAAGCAGAGGGAAGGAACTTGTTGAGAGCTGCAAGGGATAGAGGGAGGTAGCTATGATTGCCTACATCCTGAAAGGACACAGCACATAAAGAGAAAGAATATTAACCATTTCTTTTATAAGGAAATTTTTGACATTTATGGACCAAGCAGCCAGTATTACTGTTGGTTGAAATTCATAAAATCTTTCTCTTAAAACAGTTTTTCATAAAAATACATTTCTCACTTCCAATAGTCGTCATTGCTCTTTTCAGTATTGATGGAGGTTTCCTTCCTAACCTTTTATTTAAAGTAGTGTGGAATGTCAACATCTTGATTATGTCATTATTTCCTTATCTCAATCCCAGTAGCTGTTATCACTCTTTCCAGTATTGATGGAGGTTTCCTTCCTAACCTTTTATTTGAAGTAGTGTGGAATGTCAACATCTTGATTATGTCATTATTTTCTTTTTGAGCTACATGTGATATCCATTTTGAAAGTCCCCAAGTGATGTGGTTTCAGTTATTTTGTAAAGTTCTTTCAAAGGAAATAAGACTCAATGTTTGTTTTTCTTTTGTTTCTGTCCCTTTACCCTCATTATCTTCCCCTCTACCTGTTTTCCCATCATACCTTCTTCCCATCTCTTATTTTTCCCAAAAGGACTAGATAAGCAGTAGTTTGCTATACTGTGTGTGTATATGTGTGGAATATATTTAATTGAGAGCACTGATATTACACTGATTGTCAAGAGAATATTTTTATATGAATGTTAACCCAATACAAGGCTGGAGAGCCACTCAAAGTTGTAGTGTTTTGGGGAGGGAATTATCTAGTCAGAAGGGCCAATCCATGCCTACATAATCCCATTGATTTGTACATAAACTATAAAAGTTCACTGGTTAGTCTGAAATAGCCAGTTTAAGTGCATCAGTCATGAGAATCTAATCTGTAATTATTTATTTTCTATACATTTTTTTTAAGTAGAAGAATTTATATATGGTTTTTAAATAATATTTAACTTTTTATTTTTTTAATCAAAAATATTTCCTGTTTTTACTTCTTTTTTAATTGATTGATTTATTTTTCGCCAGCTTATTAACCTATTGCAGGTTATTTAAAGGCAGACAATATTTTTATGTTGTAAGAATATTTTTTTTTGAGATAATAATAGTTTAGTTATAAAAGTCTTACTAAATTATTCCATAGCTGGGAGGAGGAGGAGTGGGTGGATTCATACCTTTCCCAAGGGTATTTGTGTGTAAGTGACTATAACAAACCCAACTGGAATTGAAACTTGGCTCTCTGATTAACAATTCCTAGCCATAATCAGTTACACCAGTTGCACATCTAAGCTTACAGCACTTGGTATTTCCAAGCCATAACTCATCTAGGTACTGACCAAGCTCGATGTTGGTTAACTTTGGTGATCATACAGGAACTGGTATTTCAATGTAATGTAGTTGTTAGCCAATTTTTTTCATGTAACTAAGATAAAAAGGTAAAATAATTAATCTCCAGTGACTAATAAGAGGGGTGTGTAATAAATAGGAGGATATAATTAAAAATAATTCTTTCAAATCATAACAAGATCTTGAAGATATAAAACTACAAATAAATGTTCAGCAATATATTTAAGTAAAATAAAAATATTTTGGTGAAGTCTTGTCTATATTACAAGATAAATATTACTTGGAGTAGGGAGGCATTATAAGTTCTAATGGGGTTAAAAAAAATACAACATATTAATAAAGGAGGACATTTATTTCTCACCTGTGAGTGCATTTGATTTTTTGTTTTGTATTTTTGTAATTAACTGTTTTGTGGTAGCAGCTGTAAAGGATCATTGTCTCAGTAGTTGCTGCAGCTTTGTTTTGACCGTGAAGATGTTTACTACTAATCTCCCTTAGAGTAAAAACAAGACAAAGAGAAGACTGATGAAACTTTGCCATTGTTTCTATTGTATAAGAGTGTCATGCTAACACTGTGGTTTGAACTTAGATTGCCAGTGATCAACATGTGTGATTCCATTAATAAGTAGATCATGTGATCATAAAGAAAGTGAATAAATAGGAAGTAGCGTGTTGACTAAGTAATCACTATTCCTGTACTATATTCTACGGTTCGCTATTCCTTCTCTATCCTCTATTGCTATACAACCACTACTTCTCCTACTATACGGATTATGATTCTCTACTGATCATTATACTATTTGGCAATTACTACTTGAACAAGTATTACTAGTGCAAATATTACTGGAAGGCGTTACTACTACTAGTACTGGCGTTTATGAAGTCTCGACTACAACAAGCATTTTTGAAGTGATAATGAGATTTCATTTCACATAACAAAAGTGACATTCAAAGGCATCCAGCATCACAAAAGTTTCAAAACACAGAAATAAACAATGTCTAACAATTTGAATAAAATTTAATAACAATAATGGCAACAGTTAAGTGAAAAAGAAAAGGTGTTCATAAAAGGTCTATTGCAATCAAATTTGAGAAAACAAATGTCTGTGTATGTATGGATATACGAGGGTGTGCGTAATATGTGTAGGTAAAATAAGATTACAATTGTGTATGCATGTATATTCATATGCATGAATATGTATCTGCACCTAATCTTGAATTGTTTATACTGGTATGTTTGTGTGAACTATAATATGTATACCTGTATGCATGTGTGCCTGTGTGTGTAAGAGTCTCAGCACAAAACAAAAACAGAGAATCCCCCCATCACCAAACATAACCAAACACAAACAAGCATAAATAGATTCAATTTTCAAAAAGTAAACCAGTTTGTCTGATGATCGCAAAAGTGTGAAATATATTGTTGTGTAGGATCCACCTAATCTGCATAGGTGACTACCAACTATATAAATAATAGTTGATACCGGAAGAGGACGAAGGAATCATGAGATCCAACTAGAGACTCTGATCGACTGCGACTAGTCAACACATTCTCCAGGAACGTCTTCCCAGAAATATACAGAAATACTATATGTACTTATTGTGTACACTTTCTTGTTATAATACATTCTTGTTCCAAGTACATTTTGTGTTGCATTATTATTCCATGCAATAGGCGAGATTCAACATTGAGTCAAGACTCAACATATATATAGAAAATACATACATACATACACACACATATATATATATATATATATATATATATATATATATATATATATATATATATATATATATATATGTAAATTCCTATATAGAAAATATATATATATATATATATATATATATATATATATATATAAAGTGTTGATTCTGAGACTTGAGTTTGAATATAGATCACCAGTGAGCAAACACAGGTGATCACATTATTGAATTAAGTTGATCACGTGATCATCGAAGAAATGCATAAGTAGGAGGTTGCGTGATATCTAAACATTCACTATTTCTACTCTATCCTCTATTACTATACAAACTGCTATTCTCTAAACTACTCACTATACTATTTCTCTATTCAGATCACTATATGGGTTACTTTCCGAACAGGTATTATCGAGCAAGTACTATTAGTGCGAGTGATATTTGAAGGTGTGTGACACCAGTATTATTCAATGGCATACTATATTTGTATCTGCAATTACAAAGTCTCTACTACGACAAGCATTACAAAAGTGACAATGAGTATTTGCTGACATTACAAAAGTGGCAATGAGGGTTCATTGACATCACAAAATATATATATATTATATATATATATGTATATATGAGTGTATATGTATATATTTATTGGTAGAAGTAACTCACTTAAGAGGTTTCTTTTTCTGCAGTCATCTTAGTTGGTGTTTGGGGAAAAACTTTTATCTTGCTTGTGTTGCTCTGAGTGAGTGCCCAAATATGCCATGTGTGCTTGTGGAAAAATGAAATAAAGCCAATAAATAAAATAATTAAAAAAAAAAGGAATTAATTTTCCCATGATGCAAGTTATAAAGAAACTGAAAAGGGTTTCTGGTCACATGCGCAATTTTATGAGCCCACTTCTGGAACGGACATAATCTTTTTCTTTCCACTTTCCAACAACATCATTCTGATGTGTTTTGGCAGCCCTACTCATGAAGAAAGTAATTTGGTCATCTTAACTTAGCACAAGACTAACTTGAGCTCAACCATTTTTACCAGTTCTTATCCTTACTTACCATAATGTATTTTATATCTAAAAAGAAAATGGACATACCCAAGAGACAGTCACCATAAAAGGAATAAATGTCCATAGCAGAAACTCCAGTTTTTGTATGCTTCTTTTTCATTTACATATTGAACATGCACCTTCACCTAAAACACACACAAATCCTACAACCTTGTTAACCTCCACATGTTCCTTTTGGTTACTTTGAGTATTTCTGTGTTTACTCTCTGTTAGTCCCCTGAGCAGCCTTAGGTGCATTCTTATATAGGCCAGAGATAGGCTCCAAATAAATACCAAAATTTAATATATTTTTGTTTGGGTTCACGTTGACTTGGAAGGATTATGTGGTATGCTTAATACTACATCTGCATTGAGTGACAACATGTCTGCTTTTATGTGTCTAATTTTAGACAATGATATTGGGAATTTGAAAATGTATTTTTATTTATTTATTTTTGTTTATTTTTTAAGTCCAAACAGTACTTTTAATCTACATTAACATATTCAGCAATTTCTGCCCATGTTTACTATAAAATTAAATTGTATTTCAGTTGACTCATTTAAAAACTGCTTCTTTAACATTGAATAATTAGCATAATGAAATTTAAGTCCCTTCTTTATTACTCTTTTATGAGAAAGGATAGTCCTTTGCCATCAAGATTTCTTTTTCAATATTACTTGCACATTACCTTAAGATACTCAGATCAGCTTGTAATTTGAAAATTTTGAAGATAGATGAAGGAAAAATAGCGACCTCACAGAAAAGACTGAGAACAGTAGCAATTGCTTTTGATTTATGACCAAAAGATGGCTGCAAAATATTTGAGTGCAGATTCTATTGTCACCATTTAATATGTTCTCTTTCTTAAAAAATAAATAAAATGCAATTTTTACTGTATTCTAAATGAGATGAATATTATATACATTTTATCGCTTCTTTTTTTTCCAGTAATCTAGAGTCAAATTTATGAATTCTTCAGTATTAAAAAGGGATCTATACATTCTTATTGAATTCAGTTTATTTATATATATGTATATTCTAAATAACATGTGTGTATAGTATATATATATATATATATATAATGCATCAATAAGTACATGGCCTAAGGATGCAAAAACGTTTTACATAATAAATATCTATTTTTCAAAATAATTTCTTGCCTTTTCAATTCATTTGTGTGAAGACAAATCACATCAAGTAAACATTATGTAGTGAAAATTTCAGATCAAAATTAATCTCATAACAAACTAAAGTTCAGGCTACAGAATTACAGATCCATCCTTGTATAGCCCATTCCTTTGCAAATCAGCATTGAAACATGAATTCATGATATTGTTATTGTTATTATTATTATAGTTTATTAACTTTGATAGACTTTTTTTACCTTTGAAAAGCAGTCTTGAGAATTCAGTAAATAATATTTACTCACAGAAATTCCTCAATATTTGTTCACAAAATTGCAGCTGAAAAGAATTTAGCAATGGAAAAGATGAGATTTATTGATTGTCGATTCCAACAAGCATAATGTATAAACTGTGGCAAAAGTTTCTACCATTTGTAGCTGAGCCATGAAACTGCAATGATAGAATGTGATTTACAGTTAATAGTAGAGTTGTATGAAATGTTTTCTCACCATAAAATGATGGATGAAAAAATATGACAGCAAAAAGGGCTAATTGGTTATCACTCCTTTCTTTTCTGTTTTTTATCCTCAATTGAGCTCTGAAGAGCAAGGTGCAATAATTGGTTAGATGTTTTGTTATTTCATTTTTGTTGTTATATTTTTTCAATCATTGAAGTGTTTACTTATCCTTGTTTTTCCTCCACTTTGTTTTATATATTTTTGTATATATTTATATATACTTTTAAAATGTCCATTTTTACAGCTCTAATGAAATTTTGTACCTCACCCTGCAAGATTATTGGAATGTTTTCTACAGAAATTACTCAGTTAAGTTAGAAAACCAAACCTCTCTAGATTTGATTAGATTTTTTCTCTTTTTAACCAATTCACCCCAAACAAGATGATAATGCCACTAAAATGCAAGGGCCTACTGGAAGTGAGAGAGAATAAAAAAGACGTTAGAAAGAACCAGAAAGAACCACAATCTTAAACAGGAAATAAATGATAAATTTCTCCTCTTGTTCAAAAAACAAGGGAAGTGTGAGAACCAGATGATAAGTGAACCTGTCTACTCTTGTTAAATGTTAACCAATTTTTCATTGAATTATTTCTTTTTATATACATTTTGAAATAAGTATTTGGTTTCACTAACATATATTTAAAATGTGTGTAGACTATACACACACACACGCATATATGTTGTAGCATACCTATAGACGATAATGGGTATGTCCCCATTCACATATATACAGTAGTAAATACTGTATGTTGGTCTACAATTGGAGATTCATTGTGGAATTCACTTGACTCACTTCTAGCAGTTGACTGCTTCTTCTATATGTCGCTGGCGAATCTTATATGTGTGTTCTTGTCCTAAGTATTATCATTCATTATAAACCTTTGTGTGATTATTCTATTCACTAACCTTCCCTAGGTTACAACAATATATACATTAATCCCTTCACCCCAAGTAAGGTGATAATGCCACTAAAACACAAGGGTCTGCTGGGAATGAAAGAGAATAAGATGGCTATAGAAGGAACTAGAAACAAGAGATAAACCTATATTCCTGTTCAAAAGACAAAGGGAGAGGATAGTCTTATCAGTTCCCTTAAAGCAAGGTGATAATTCCACTACGATGCAAGGGTCTGCTGGGAGTGAAAGAGAATGAGATGATTTTAGAAGGAACTGGAAACCCAATCCTAATCAAATAGAGAGTAGGAGGAATGTATGAGGATATGTAGGATAGATAATGGTTGAACCTAGAGTTGAAGAGGTTAAGATTGTAGTGATTGAGGAAGCATTCTCTTGGGAATCTTTTCAACAGAGAGAAAGAAAAGGAATTGGAAACGGAGCTAAATCTGCCAAGTGGATTGTTTTTCTAAATTACTGTTTTGCCTTTTTACAGGAGAGTGGATAAACACTCTGTAGCAATTTACAGTCAATTGATGTTTCTGAAGAAGTTGTATATGTATAAAATCTCTAGTAATGAAAATAATTTACCATAAATTTAGAAATGGAGGATGGCAGATTTATAGGACTGCAGAACATCAGACTGTTTTAAGCTGCACTGCACTTGAAAATATATATATGAAAAAAACAATCTTGCAAATAAAAGGATGACAAAGCATTATTTTTGCTTGCAATTCTTTTGGAAAATGATTTTGCTTCTTACAGCAGTCTATTAGAGTTTGATGGCTCGCGATAATGGTCTTCCTCAAATAAGCAATATTTTGCTGTCATATTGTTTGGACGTTCTGCTTGTATATTGCTTTGGAAAGACCTATTGATCATCTCATAATTGAACATTTTTGGACTCTGTGACCAAGACAAAATAGCCAGACCATCAAAATAACTTTGACTTGAGAAGAGAAGCAGAAAAAACAGGCCTTGGTTGCTAAATATTAAAAATAAGGCAAGATACACAGAGGTGTTATTTTATAGGAATTGTTTTATGGACAAGTCTGACAAACAAATATTGATGATTCCCAAAAACATTTTAACAAACTTTGGTAAATAAAAACACCACTGAAGCAGAAATCTATATATTTAAATATTCTTCTCTGTGCCATATCCTTTCAGAATGTAGAGGACAAACATGGCTCTCCACAATTTCTTATCTCTTGTACCTCCTGAGCAATGTTCATATTTTTGCTATCCCTTTTATTCCATGTTCTGATATACATTTACATCTTTTAGTTAGTCTGATTGCTCTACCAACACTCAAGAGTTCAGTCTCCTCTACTATTTAACTTACAGCTGGAAGAAAATGGGCATACCTTTTCCAAGGCCATTTGGACAAAAAATGGGCATACCTTTTCCAAGGACATTAGGGCAAAGTGAATGAAACAGAATTGACCAGGATTCAAACACAATTCAGAAATTTCACTTTCCATGCTATTAACAATTACATAACCTATGATACACATGCACATACATAAAATACTTATCAGTCTGTATTTATCTTTAATGAAAATTATATATATATATATATATATATATATATATATATATATATATATATATATTGGAAAACCATGAAACTTTAAGTTGCACTACAAATGTAGGTATATATATATATTTATTAATATATACTTCTTAGAACTACATTGATCACTGTTTTGTTTAGACCTTAAATAAAGCAAAATATTTATTCACTTATCTGTGTATGCATGTTAATGCACACATATACAGTTGCTAAGAGCTAATTATTTGGTTTATATCCACACTTACATATATATATATATATATATATATATAGGAACAACCTGTGAGAACCACCTGTTATCATTCCTCAAAACATGGACATGTTAAAATATTTCCAACACATATGCAAAGACAAGTGTATAATTTTTCCTCATCCACATCATATAAGCTCAGAAATATATAAATATAAGTGGCAAAGTGAAGCTGACTATATTGGGAGAACTCATCACTGGTTGAAGATCCAACTTTATGAGCATGTTCCAGTTAAGATTTATCAGGGTAGGTTGTTCAGTGAGATTTAGCAAGGATTCCTTTACAACAATCCGCAAGGTGCATGCTGATTATCACTTAAAACCTTGAGATTATTTTGACCAGGCAGCCCTCCTCCTATAAGCAGAAAGAATGTTTGCTTGGTGCCTCAGTTTGATAATATATTTATATATTTTTTCCTTTTCTGCTTTTTTTCTTGTTGGTCTTAGTGTGTTTCACTCTACTGAATGAAGATAGCTCAGTGGTAGAAGCTCTGACTGACACCAAATCGGTTGGGTTTCGATCCTGGCTTGAGGCATCGGATGTCTAGTTGCACTAAGAAGCTGTTATACAGTGAAACAGTACTGTCTGCGAATGACATATATATATATAAAAATGTAAAAGTGAACATTGAAGTTGACACTTAGGGGAAACAGGCTGTTTCATGTTAGACACAATCATCAGGCCACGAGTGTTGTTGTTTTTTTTCTCGGCTATTTATATATACGGGTCAGTGGTGCATTGTGGGTAGTCTATTTTGGTGGTTATTTTGCCGGAAGTCGTTCAATTGTTTATTTATTTATATATTTGGGTTAAATTATTTTGCTTGTTTTTATTTATTTTATTTTTATTTTTATTTTTATTTTTTATTTCTTATCTTATATATTTATTTATTTTTATTTTAATCACTGTTTTATTAATGTAACGTAGTAAAAATTTGTTTATATTGCTTATTTAATAGTTTTGTTTTGGTTTTGGAAGATAATTAAAGCTATTTATTCAATTTTGGGGTTGATCCCTGTAGTTTATTCTAACTATTATTTCACATTTATATTTACACACACTCTATCTCTGATATTGAGCATTTTATCCCATAAATATAGCACACCGTAAGAGTATATTTCTTTATATACACACACACATATATATATATATATATATATATATTAAACATGTTGTGTTGAATGTTAAAGACAACATAGTCCTACATATTTTCTTTTGAATTTTCTCATATTTTCTGATGAGACTTTTTATTTGAAAATTATATCGAAATAAATATTGTCCGTAAGGTAGCCGAGTACTTTCGAACATCATTGTTCATCTTCAGTGTCAAAATTACACACACACACACACACACACATATATATATATATATATATATATATATATATATGTATGTATGTATATAAAATCATAGCACTTGGACATACAGAACATTTAAACAATTTTTACATAATTTATGTCCAGAAAAGAAGAAAATTATAAGGACACAAGAAAAATTAAATAAAAACTTAATGGTAAAAACCTTAACCACAGTACTTTTACAGTTGTTTTTCATGAAGCTTATATAAAAGAGAGATTGCTGGCCAAATATGCAATATACCTATCTGTCTATCTATCTGTATGGTGTCAAAAGGAAAATTAAAATAAGTCTGTGTTTGAATATTATTTCAATTGTCTGTTAACTGAGGATTAATAATATTTCTTGTCTGAATTTTGTTACAGGTGTTTTAATCATGTGAATGGATCAGATTAATTTTCTCATCTTTGTTCATTTTTACATAACATTTCAAAACATGTACCTACTGACCTTCCCCAAGTCTGTGTTATCAAATCTTTGCATGCAAAGTTCAGTCGGAAATCAGAAGCTCAGTACAGCAGTCAAGAAGAGACAATCCAACAAAACATTCACTTGCAAGCACTGGATAAGATGTGTATGAAAAGAGATGTGCATGCTCTTCCCAGAACAAGATTAACATTTCAGAACACAATACCTGAAGAAAGCTGGAGGGTACATAGCTGAAACTGTTTTAGCAAAACAACAATTAGTCTGAGCCAACCACACATATTCTAAATATTTTGGCTGAAATATTTTAAGAAATATAGAAAACTCACAGTTCATGTTTTTTTATTTTTATTTTATGACCTTTTATCACTAGGGCATACCAAGATGCTACCACAAAGTTGAATCATCCTCATTTCCTCTTTCTGTTTCAAATGTAAGGAGAAAGTTCCACTCAGATAGCTTTTTTTCCTATGAATTGCGACTCTATGGAACAGACTTCCATGTGGTTGCATTCCTGATTTCTTGATTTCTTTAAATCAAGGATCATTCATTATCTTTCTTTCTCTTCCATTGATATAGCAAACCTCATTCAACAGTACCATTATCTAACTTGAGTGTATTTTGATCTTTGCATTAGGTGAAATCTTCTATGTGCAGTGTCTCTTCAGAACATTGATGATCTTGACTCGCCATAATGTCCTGTCATTTGTACCTCTTAATAAATTTTGTATTTTTCTTATCTCTTCTAAACCCTGTTCTACCATCTGATGCAGATTTGAATCAGCCCACAACAAAGAAAATGGCAAGAAAGGTTTTTAAATATAAAAATATAAAATATTTTTATTTTCATGTTTTTACAACTAAATTTTTTTAGCATGTATAAATGTTTAAGTACTTGTATTAAATTTCCTTGTTTGTAGTTGTGTGTTAAGATGAAAAGGAATGTGATATCTTTACCTGTATGTGTGAAAAAAGTCAAGAGAGAAAGTGAGGAGGAAGTGTGTAAGTGTCATGTAGCTTGGTGAGGAGGAATGTAAGTGTAACATAGCTTGGTCAGAGAAGACAGGTGAATTCTTTTCGTGTGTCATTTTCCGTCGTGTCATGAATCTGTTGCAGTATATTGCTGCACTTTACTGCTTTTTTGGTCTAAAGACTTGGCTTATATACTCTTCAAAGGGATCACAAAGCATGTTTTTATTGTCGGCAGTTAAATGCTAATGTTAAATATTTATTTTCAAAGGATTAATTTATTAACCAGAAGGATGCATGAATTCATCAACTCAGAAACCATTTTTTCTCATTTGGTATTTAACTGTCTCTTTCAGTCTTCCCTTCATGCATCCATTTACTCAAACACACTAGGTAGATTATGCATTGTTTTCCTTTGTCTCTCTTGCCTTCAATCTGTCCCGTGAGTATCGAATTTTCCAAGCCCTTTTCCTCATTATGTGCCCAAGAACTTTTAATTGTCTCTTTCTAAGTATGTATCCTTTTTATTTCCATTTTCTCCAAAACTTTATCATTGCCCACATGTTCAAGCCATGTTATTTTAAACATCCTTCTATAGAACCACATTTATATTGCTTCAAGTTTCTTGTTCATCGATAGGGAGATTATTCAGCATTCACTGCCATATAAGAGGACTGATATTGCATAACACGAGTACTTTTTTTTTTCTTTGTTTCTAATGAAATTTTCCTGTTTCTTAATACTTTGCTTAGCTTTTGTAAGGCATCCTTTGCTATCCCAATGTTCCTTTGGATTTCAGTGCCACACTTTCTGTCGTCTGATAAAACACTTCCCAGATATTTAAATTGCTGTACTTGTGAAATCTTAATATTCAAAAAGAAAAGCTCTGTGTGACCAGGACCAAAATAAAAAGGAAATTTAACAGTTTGCAAATTATATTAAATAATCTTAAATAATTATACTTGTCAAATAACTGAAATATTTAACTCTAAACAAATCAGTCATTTGCAACTTTCTGAGTGGTTGCTTAAATTGTAACAATTAAAATCTACCAACTGGGATCAATTCTAGATTATTAAATAGCATATTTTGTTTTATAACAATAAATAAAAAGCAAAAAGATAGCCTATATTTTTCTGTACATAAATTCAAAAACTGATAAGACATTGCTCATTAAATTACTTAACAGGCACACGTAAATGATTGTGTGAATATGGATATATATGTATACTGTGCTACAAGCATATTGCCAAATGGTTAGCATTTGGACCATGAAACAAGGGTTCAAATCTCACTATGGTTAATTTGTCAAAGAAAGTGCCAGCAAACCATACCATTTGTTGAACCAAGCTTTGTAACTGAAAATGAGTAGCTGAATCTGTTTCAAGGCCGTCAATGGTTTGATTGCTTGAATGATTTGTTTGTTTTTATGGATTATCAACCTTTTGCAGGTTTTTAAAGCCAGAAAATGTTTTTAGATTTAAGATTTTTTTTTTTTAGATAATAATGGTTTAGTGATACAATTCTTACTAATTAACCCATAGCTATAGTTAGAAGTGGTTTAGTACCTTTCCCAAGGATATTTATACGGATGTAATATAACAAACTCAATGGTAATTGGACTTTGGCTCTCTGATGAACAATATTTAATCATTATCACCTGAACACCCATGCTTCCAGTGGTCACCCATCTAGGTAATGACCAAGCTCAGTGTTCATCAAGTGTAGTGTTAGCATAATATAACAAGTCATTATTATGCAGGGTTTGAGCCTACTGCTTTTGTTCATTGATCATGTCAAATTATGTGCTCTCTCCCAAAAAACTGTAGCTAAGGTCTGCTTGGCATAGTTACAGTATAAGTCATAGATTAACTCTGGGGATATTAAAGAAATGCAAATGTACCTTAGCAGGCATCTGTAAAAGGGATAAACTAACTCCCTAACAGATCGACATAACTTGAAAATGAGTAACCAACCATTATTATGTATAATTGTATATATGGCTGTGTTTTTCCATGTTTCCATATACACTGATGAGACAAAAATGATAACCAGTGCCATGTATCAGGAATGACAGCTGATATAATCTTTACAACTGTCGGGTTATCGGGTTAGAGATATAGAAGCAGGTAAATTAAATACTTTTTGATGTGTTAAATGTTGCAGTTATGGGCAAGGAGAAAAGGTTTCTGTGACATCAATAAAGACCAAAGTTGTTAGGGTTCATAGTGGAGAAAGCATTTCTGAAAGGATGCAGGTTGTGGGTGCATGTGTTCACTCATGGTAAGTGCATTTTGGATGGAAGAAAAAAAAAAGCACTAATACCAAGACATCAAGCAGCCAAGACTAATCAATGTTAGAAGTGAAAGAAGGCTTTTCAATTACGTACGAGCCAATAGAAGGACTATTATAGGAGAAAACATATGCTTAATTAAGGCTAAAAAGGGAATACATCACAGCACAATCTTTATTGTATATTGGGCTGTGCAGCCATGTGTCAGGCAATGTATTCATGTCCATTGCCAAAGTTGTCTTCAGTGGATATGTGACCATTGGAATGAACCTTTGAATCAATCAAAGAATGTCTGATGAATCTTAATTTTAATTGAAAGGGGTGGATGGTATCATACATGTTATCAGCATTATCCTGGAGAAGTGATGGCACCAGAACGTACTGTATGGCAGTAAGAAAATAGTGATGGTAAATGTGATGGTTTTGTCACGATTCTGTTGGGAATCACTGGATCCTGCTCTTTCTTTGTTGCATTTCATCTACCTTGGTATCTATTAATGGCACGTCTCCTCTAGTTGCAGTGCACCCTGCTACACTGTACTGTACTTGGATGGAAACGCTTTCAAAAACAAAGAAATTCTGACTCTCTTTCCCTGGCCATCAAATTTATGGTATGCATGTGACAAATGAGTTCACTCTGTTGAACCTTTACTCCATAACTTGCAGAAATTAAAAGACCTGCTGTTGTCTTCCTGGTTCTAAATACCTGGGCAAATATTTATAAGGCTTGTCGAGTTAATTGATTAAGAACTGTCTTATGGACATATGGAGGACTAAGCTTTTATAAAGCAGGAGGCATATTGTTTTATCTAATTAGTATACATAGATATTTTAATATATTTATTGTTTATACGTTATTTTTATAAATACAAATATTTAAGTAAATTCTCTGTTTATAATAAACAGTTTTAACAACATTTACTGGCCTGAATGTCCAAGAAATTTAATAGTAAAATATGTGTTCTCCAACAGGAATTGAACCTGTATCCTAGATGGAACTGTCATATAGCAATTAAACAATAAATATATTAAAATAATTGTCGGACTTAGTCCATTTCCTAATATATGATGTCATTTGTCTATGTTATGTTTTGAGCAGATATGAGCATTTGAGAGAAATCATGGGCAATTTGTAGTTTAAAAGCAGTAATTCAACCTTCCTAATCAGATGCTTCCCTTGTAGCTAAATAGTATATCAGATCAGGCTATATTGTGGTTCTGTAAAGGATACAGGTTCAATTACTGTCAGAGGACATATTTTCTAGGAAATTTCTTGGACATTCAGGGCGGTAAATGTTGTTAATACTATTTATTATAAACAACATTTACTTAAATATTTGTATCTATAAGAATAACATATAAACGATAAATATATTAAAATAATTGTCAGATTTAGTCCATTTCATAATATATAGATAGATATATTTTGGATGCACATTAATGAAGTTTGTTTTGTTTTGCAGCATATCAACCTCAATGGGTTATTTAATGCCAACAAGATTTTTACTGCTGGAAATATTTTATCTTCAAAAATGTATTGCTGGTAATAATTTTTTCTTCAAAAATTCATTGCTGGTAATAATTTTTACAAAAATGCATTGCTGGTACTAAAATCTATTTTTACACTTTCATAGTGTTTTGACCCCAGTTTGGGGTTAACTATTTGCCTATAGCTAGGACCCCCCAAAAGGTTCTACCACCCCGGGTCAGGGTGGACTTGAAAACACCAGCAATTAAGAGGTAGTTCCAGACTCCTCAAAACCTCCTGATCAGGGGCCTTGATGTTGGATGTATATCATCTTACCCAGGAAGTAGATATAGTTTATCGTCTTACTCAGGATGCTTCATTTGGTGGGGGCCTTACCCCTCTGCAGAGGTGCAATCAGAGTATTCTGAAATCCCAGCTGTTAGGGTGTACATTAATGTAGGTATTTAAATATTTTTAGAATGTCTTAAAAGTTAGGTTACTATAATACTGTTTTATATACATACTTATATTTCAGGCCAAACAGTTGTTTTTCAGTCTTTGTATATATTTTCATTGAAATATTTTTTAAATAGGTATGTTTTTATTAATTTAGTTATTGCTTTATTTTTTTTATTTGTCTTTATAATAATATGTTTAAGTAAATTTACACCACCCCGTATATGTGCATTTCATTCTCTTACACACACAAACATATCTGTGTATGTAAAATTCAAATATAAATAAAACATATGTGAAAAGACAATATTAAAAAACCTAAAGAAAACAAAAGGAAAATCTTTTATGTGAACAGGTTTCATTCCCTGAGGAGCTTTATGAAATCAAATGTAAAAATTTTATTTAGTTACTACAGGTTACTAGTTTAATACAGGTTGCTAAATAAAATTTCCTCATTTGATAAATTTGCTCAAGGAACAAAATGTGGACATGAAAGGATTTCCTCTCTTCATTTCTTATATATATATATATATATATATATATATATATATATATATATATATATATATATAATATCTGGATAAAATAAATGAAACAAAATTGGGTGTTTTTTGGAAAGTATTTATTTCTGTGTTTTTTTGTATATATTTAATATTTCAGACCACCTCGGTCTTTCCTCAGAAATCAAATGAGATACTGTATTTGTGTGTTTGTTTACAGCGTTTGTCATGAAGCGTGCATGTCACGTGATGTGGAATGCGACTGTTTGAATTTTTGGTTATATTTATATTTTGTTTCATTTATTTTATCCAGATATTATATACATATCAAGAAAGTATACGTGGCCTCTCATTATGATATATATATATATATATATATATATATATATATATATATATACATATGTATATATATATATATATATATATATATATATATATATATTTAAAATAAAATATTTTATATATAAAATATGAGTTACTGAAAAATTCTTGGACTGGCCCATTTTCCAAAATATTCTCAAGCATATTTTTTATTTATTTATTTACTTATATATATTTTTTTTCTTTTTATTACTTCTTGGTCTGCCTGAGAACTTTTCAGTCCCACTCCATATATGCATGTGTGTGTATATATAAAAGCTGCACGCACATGTTATATGTTTATCAAGGAAAAAACGAAAACCATATAAGTATAATTTTTGCAGCAAGTATGTTCTTTCCCCACTCTCATATATATATATATACACACACACACACACAGACACAATTTATTTCATCTTCTCTTTTTATCTGGCTCTTTCATGCACACAAATAGAAAAGAAAAAATACTATTATAAATACAGAAAACCCTAAAATGCATTTTACATTGTGGAAATCTAATTTATCATCTATAAATCCAATTTATTTGTGGAAGTAGTCAATTATTTGATTTTCACTTTGCCAATAGTTTATCTTATCTGAATGCTTCTGACAAAAGACAAGGAAATGATGCAGTATGGAGTTATCTTCAAGTAGATATTGAAACAAGAAATGCTATGAGTTAGATAAAATTCTTACAGACGGACCACACAAATTTGTTTATTTATGGCATGCATTATCATTATTGTTCCATTATTTGTTCATTGTCACGTGTTACTTTAGTTTTCAGTTTTTGTTAGAATATTTAATTCTATGATTTTGAGTTTAATATTCCCTCAGTTTTATGTTTCTGATAAATCATCTTGAATCAAACTTACACTTATGCATAAATATCTTTAGGAAAGATGTGAATTCTTCACTTTCCCCAGCTATGGGTTAAATAGTAGGGCTTGTATCTGGAAAAATCATTGTTATTCTCTAGAAAGTGTGAATGCAATATTCACTCACCAAAGAGTTATTTTTATAATCCAAAATATGTTTCAACTTGAAATAACCCACAAAGGGTTGATAAACTGTAAAAAATTAAATCAATCAGTCAGTTTTACAATCCTGAAGAGACATGAAACAACTGTTTTTCTTTAGGAAACTTTTATACTGCATTAAAATGAAATCTTCCCAACTGTACTTCAAAATATTTTTAAAAGTATTTTATAAGATTTTACTAACTAGAAGTACTTAATACCAGTTAATAAAAATTATGATACTATACAGTAATGATATCAGTCAGTATATAATGGGGAGGTAACCACCTGTTATGGACAACAGGTTACTAATTGTAATGATAAGGGTTGATAAGTATTAAAATTAATGAATTCAACACAGTTGTGTGTGTTTTTTTATATGCACACACACCCCTTGTGACCAGGGAGTGCATGCTCTTGGGAGTCAGTTCCACAAAGAATTGGTTCTTGGAAAGAAGCTGTCCAAAAAGAACTTCCTTCTTACCAATGGAATATGAATGGAATGAGGATGATTTGAGCTTGTGTACATAACATAGTAGGTCCTAGCAATAAAAGGTCTGGGCTCGTAGAACTAAAGAACTCTAGATTTTAAGCTGTTAAAATAGCAGGGATCATTGAGTTATCTTCTATGGAGTCAGTTCCACAAAGAAGTGATTCTTAGAAAGAAGCCGTCCAAAAGGAACTTCCTTCTTACCAATGGAATATGAATGAGAAACACAGTCTGTGCAAACTAACTTCTTAATTTCAATCAAACCACATGGTATATCACACAAATTATGTGTAAGTATAGATTTCTCTTTTTTTCTGGACTATGTTGTCCTATGTATAATGAATAGGCGACATGCCTTAGCTCCACTAGTTCACACCATTACTCTTTGGACTTGGGCACTTCAATGTACAGTAATGCTTAGCAAGCTTGTCTTGCTAGATCAATTATGACTGAGTCATGAGTTTGATCCACACTGTGTGCCCCATACTTTTTGCTACATTTAAGCTACACTTAGAAAATCATTTTGAGAACATCGATATAGTGTAATGTTTAACAAGCTTGTCTGACATTACACTATATCGATGTTCTCAAAATGATTTTCTGTCATAGTCAGATCATTGACAGGCCAATCAGACCAACAAGTTTAATAATATAGGTTAATCCTCATCAGGCATCCTATTCATATAATCTAATATCAAATTTTTTTTTTTTTTTTACAGTGGTGTTCACTCCGAACAAGGTCCAAGGGACACTTGAGGTAGAGGGTTACAGAGTAAGAGGCAGAATTTATGGGTATATGTGGGAAAGATAATGGTTAACCCTAGGCTTGAACAGGTTACAATTGTAGTGATCAGGTAAGCAACCTCTTGGGAGTCAGTTCCTCAAGGCAGTGGTTCATGGGAAGAAGCTGTTTTGAGTGAAATTTACATTTCATCAAGTGAATACAAAGGGAATGCGGGTGGTTCCTTACAGTGTGCACAGCCTTGGTGGGTCTTAGCCATGAAGGTTAGGACTGATGGAACTAAGGAGTGTCGATCATTGGAACACTCTCCTT
This sequence comes from Acanthosepion esculentum, assembly GCA_964036315.1. Lineage (NCBI taxonomy): Eukaryota > Metazoa > Mollusca > Cephalopoda > Sepiida > Sepiidae > Acanthosepion > Acanthosepion esculentum. The sequence continues at coordinate 35,517,283 of OZ038476.1, read as the reverse complement.
GGAAATAGCAAGAGAGCAGTGAAAAGCTTGTGACATCTCATCTGTGGGAAAGGGGTTGTAAGGTGGAAAATAATTCATCACCCACAAGGATGCAGAGATACTTTTGGATTCTATTGAAAATGGAAAGTAAAAACTGGGCAGTTGCTGCCTATATATGGCAGCAGAACACCATTTTTGGCTTGATCTAGCTCTTGTAAAGGTAGAGGATAGCAAGTGTAAGGTACTTGCTGGAGTGCTACAGGCATTAAATTTAACAATTGCTTGGGCATCTACTCGAGCACATTGAGTTTGATTCTGACTGTCTGTCTCGACCATGTTTAGTAAATAATATAAATGATCACATGAGTCAAATTTTTGAAGAAAATCAAAATATTTTGTTATACAAATAGCAGCAACAGAAGTAGGAAAAAACTAATATTATGGGTCAAATTATTTTTGTCCCACTCTCCTTATAAAAAATATTACCTAAATTTTTTAATATGATTAAATATTAACAGATGATCCAGAGATTCAAATTTCATGTCATCTTGATAAACCAGATATTCACTGTAATTTATGCTACAAAATGCACGTTTCATTCTGTAGTTATCTCCAGTTGTTCTGGTGAATAGATCTTTTTCTGTGTATGTGTCCCAATATTATATAATTATATCATATTAGCCTCTATGCCCAACTCCAAACCTTCATCTGAGTGATGATACTACACAGGGTGGCTTTTTTCCTTTTTGTTAAGTAAAATGCTGGGAAAAAATTGTATACCTGATATGGAAAGCAATAGATTATTTCCATACATAGAAATCAACCCTCTGACAAATTTTAAATGATAAATTATTATCGTTGTAAGTGAATATGTGGGAGAACATGATATATAATATTTTATATATCAGTATAATAACATATATGTTAGGCAAATAAATGAAAAAGTGGAAAAGTCTTTGTGTGTCACATGCTTTGCCCATTGAAGTCTTCAAGGATGAAATGTATCACACAAAACCTTTTTTTCCACTTTGTTATTAATTTGCCTAACAGTGTCACTGTAGAATTTTTGCATGAATTTTTGCTCCTCCAAAGAAAGTTTACCTGTGTATAATGCAGCCAGTCACTAAAAATGAAGGATTTTTTTTTTACCTGTATATTGTGTATGCGCAGTATTTTTTTGCATAAAAACTGATCATAAAAATTTGCACAATACTCAAGTATATATGGTATAGCTTTTATATTTCATCAAAATGAAGAAATCTCAATAACCTCGAGATAATTTTCACCTGAATTTTTGAGAATTATTCAAAACTGAGTAGTTCTGACTAATATCTTCTTCTTGATAATGTTCAAAATGTTTCAGTTGTTGTTGTGACTGATAAAAATGATCAAGTCTTGTCGAAAATACTCTCAGTATGCAAGGTTATTGTTTTATAATGTAATATGGGAAAATAAAGATAATCAGAGTAAATCATGTAGCTGTACATATCTTTTATGAAGAAAAAATATTTGAAATTTGTTTGGATTGATTTTTCTTTTGATTGAATATAGATTTCATCCAACATAAACCCACATTTATTTACATTATTCAGACTATTGTCCTCATCTTTGTCGCCATATTTATTACGATGTTTCAACCCTTCAGTATCTGTTTATATTTCTGAGATGAGGTATTATGTACATTATTTACATTATTCGGACTATTGTCCTCATCTTTGTCGCCATATTTATTACAATGTTTTGGCCCTTCAGTATCTGTCTATATTTCTGAGATGAGGTATTATGTACATTATTTGGACTATTGTCCTCATCTTTGTCGCCATATTTATTACAACGTTTTGGCTGTTGTACGCTCCAGCCTTCTGTGAATGTCACTCACTGGGGTAGACTGTTCTAGTTCCACGTGCCATGTTTAATGGATGTCAGTTATCAGTTATCTCCTATTAATTTTCCCTCTGAAAGTTCTCCCCTCCCTAAACCAGGTATTGAACTCACACTCTTTGGGTCCTGTTACTGGATCTAACCAACATCTTTATCCACTGTGCTATGTGTCCTTGATGACATCTATGTATGAATTTCTGGGTATTATAAACCTAATGTCTTTAGCAACCTTTTTTACCAATGCTCATATTACAATTTTTGCTGTTATCATACTTATTTTACCAGAGCTCATATTGCAACTTTGTTGTTATTATCGCTTTTCTCTGGCACTCCTTATTACTGGTTCCCATATTGTATTTATTTCTATGCTTGGTCAGCTCAGGAGATTTTTTGTGGCCTAGCATCTCAGAAATATAGACAGAAACCCACATCTGTTCTTAAAAAAATTGTTGTAAAGCATTCAGATTACCATTTCGATGTTTTTCTTTTGTATATATATATAAAATATAAATGTGGACATTGAAGTCAACACTCAGAGGCGACAGACTGATTATGCTAAATGCAATCATCAGACCACCATTGAGTTTAGCATGAAACAGTCTGTTCCCTCTGAGTGTTGACTTCAATGTCCACTTTTGTATTTTATATTTACATACACTCTATCTCTGATATTGAGCACTTATCCCATAAATATAGCAAACCTTAAAACTATATTTCATCATATATATATATATATATATATATATATATATATATATATATATATATATAGATAGATAGATAGATATAGATATATATTTATATTTATAAATGTAAAAGACAATAGGAAAACTGTAATGGTAGCCAATGTGTTTCGTCCAATGTTGGCTACCATTACAGTTTTCCTATTGTCTTTGACATTTATAAATATTGTCTTTTTCTGCGGGTTAACTGAGAAATTTTTCATGTATATATATATATATATATATATATATATATATATATATATAAGTGTAAATATTTTTTCTCTGGCAAAAATATAATTCAAGTTTCGTTCTTTGACTCTCTTCTTTATGCATCCATAAAGTTTCAAGTTAAGGATTTAAATTAAAGTAACTGAAAATTGAATTCTGAAATAATTTGGCCATTAAAATACTTCCCGGGAAAGTTATTTTTAGAGCTGAAAATACTGGCATTTTCTCCAAACTTCCATGGTAAATTAAGTAAATTAGAAGTACTAGCTTGAGTTTGGGAACTAATTATAATAATGAATGTATCATCCTAAGTAACCATTATTTAAATATATCATAACAGGTGATGAAAAATAGGTTACATGAAAATCTTCAATCCAAATGTCAGTGGTTTGACTCGGATAAATCTCCATAACTGATCCCAAAGGCTAAACTCCACTAAGGAAAAGTAATATATGTGTAAAGGGATCATCATATTATTATTCATTTCAACTTCTTGAATTGCAATGAAACACTAAATGCCATTTTGTGGCAGACATGATGAGGCAGAACCTGGGACGAGCACAACTGGTTCCGACTTGCCTTTTCCCCGCCAAAAAAGAGCCTTAACTTGCTTAGCATGTAGGGCTACTGCAGTTGAAATGAAGGAGAAAAAAAAGAAAGCACTTACCGCTCTGCCATAATCCGTCCTCGGCCAGATAACGTAAAAGAATAAGGGGAGACTTGCATCGCCTTTTTATGCAATGAATATGCAATGCATTATGGGACAGAGACGGAATGAACTATGGGATCGCATGAAGATGCAAGGGATTATGGGTATATGGACAGATATAAAAACACCTAGTTTTTTCCAGTTCGACAGAAGCTTGGAGTGACGTTCCCGGTTGGCGGCTGGAAAAGTCTGTTTGTGCGATTTTGAGACGGAACGACTAGAGGTTGGATTACCAGTTGGGAGAGCTCGAATTTACTCACTGGTGGCTGTTTTTCTTTTTATTTCATCACACATTTATATCTTCCATACCTGCATTGAGTCCAGAAACATTTGATAAAAAAGGATCTTGTATGCCTCTATAAGAAAAATAATACTCTTTATGAACATGCCATATACAATGAGAATAACATAGGAAAAATATATTTTAGAACCTCCTCTGGTGTGTTCTACTCCACCCATCATAGTCACCTGACACTGCTTAGTGGACTGAATATTACCTTTTTCACTTTCTGGAAAACACTTTGATGGGGAAAATTTTCTCCAATTAAAACCAAATTCAAGAGTTTGCCAAAAGCTTTTACACATCAAAACATGTGGTATTTTACTCAAAAGGTATCAAAAAGCAAGTCACTGTAAAGAATGGTGAATATATAATTGGATAAAATATAATTGTACTTTATTTCTTGAAGAATAAAGTTCATAGACAAAGACGGAAATTATTTACAACTCAACTTTATTTATGCCATAACAATGCAAGAAGAAAAGCAAACTTCTTGTGACATATTTTCAAAATCCATGCCTTATGGCCACATCATAAACATTGGTTCCTGTATGATCACCAAAGTTAAGCAACATCGAGTCTGGTCAGTGGGTGACCACTTGAGAATACCAGGTGTTATAAATTTGGATGTGTTAGTGATGTAATGGATAATGGCTTAGAATTGTTAATTAGAGGGTCAAGTTCAAATTCCCATTGGATTTGTTATATTCACTTACATGCAAATAGCTTTGGGAGAGGCATGAGTTCACTTCTTCTTCCCCCAGATATGGGATAATTAGTAAGATTTGTATTACTTAGCCATTATTATTTCCCTCACAAAAAAAATTCTGGTTTTAAGTAAGCGGCAAATGTTGATAAGCCATAGAAAATGAATGAATCAATTAAAATCCATTAATTGCTAAAAGTAGATATTGGCATTATTGCAACTAAACCAACATTTTTTCCACCAATGAAAACCATTGTTGTATTCCTTTGTGTTTTATTGAGAGCTTTTTCCAAAATATTTTAGATAAACAAAACAGAATAACTTATATGTGTTTCTTTTTCATAAATTTCTTGAAAGAGACTCTGTATTTCATATTTACTTATTTATATTAAATTTAAATATGTATACAAGTTTGTCTGTTGATAAGATTTCCCTTTGCCTATTTTTTCTCTCTGTGTATTTTTGGTTTTGTTTTCAAAAATATTACAAAAATCGTCTTAAATTTAAGTTAAAAAACACAACTTTGGAAATAATCAAAGAATGAAAGTAAATTTTAAAATAAATGCTTTCATGCCTCATGTGTTTGTGATTTGCTTAACAAAACACAAAAAAAATGAAACTTGAACATAAGATCCAGAAACAAAATATCACCAACGGAAACAGCAAGCAAAAAAAGAAATTTTACAGACAGTTGAGAGCACGGCTTAAGCTAATCTAAGCCTAGAGAATTGATTTAATCCATTAATCTTGAACTCTACTCCAAATTAGGGTTACCAGATTAGATTACTTTTGAAATCCAAATGTTACTTAATTTTGATATTTTTGACATTTTAGTTACTTTTGTTGAACTTTCAAAAGTATCCTAATTCATTACTTGTAATTTTCATAGGCACACTGCCAAATAAATGCCTATAGAGGCAAAAGTAAATTTAAACTATACTTATGTTAAATGAATTGCAACAAAAACCTATATTGAAGAAAGTTAATGTAATACTAAATAGTTTTAATATAAATGTTTAAAGTAGTAATAGCGTGAGTAGCAAAAGAAAGTAAGAAGAAAAAGCTGGTAATTCTTCCTTACATTGTTGAAGAAATGTCATAAATATTATGGAGAAAACTGTAGATCACAGAATTTTCAAGCAGTTTTAGTTGAACCCACTATGCAAACAAATAAAAATCTAATAATTTGAACATTAACTTCAGATCAAGCGCAAGAATTGCTTTATACTTTATGCATGAGAAAATTGAAGCAATTATCTCAAAACAACCAAGAACGGAAAAAAAAAAACAGTGTTAAAAGAATAAGTTTAAACTCATAATTAGGTTCTACATGAAACATTAGATTTATAAGGCTTCTTTTCAAGAGATTAATTCAAATCAAAATTGTCAAAATTCTGTAAATAAATGGTATAAAAATATTCCATGTATGATTTTGGTTAAGTTAAAGCATAGAATTTTGTCAAAAAACATATTTATGAGAGGTTTGTTCAGCTCTTTATTAAAATGACCTTCAATTTGTTTGCAATTTCAGAAAATTCAAAAGTTTTAAGTTGCAGTCCAGAAGGAGTTCAAGTAAAAATATTCAAATAATAACCTAAATTTGTGTCTAACCAAATCAAAAAATTCAATTTACAATGTAAATAAACTGTTATATTAGATGATTTATGTCTGTCCATATGCAAATCCGTATTATTTAAAAGCATGGGAATTTAAAAGAAACATCTGGGGACTTGGAGTTTTCATAAATCCATGGATTGAGTTTTTAACATTTTTATCTTTTTTGTTGTTTTTTTTACTTTAAAATTATAAAAACTTCTTTTATGTTTTGTGTCCCTTCAGGTCATAGGCAATCTTCCAGTCTCTTGTAGGTCTTCAAATATTTTGTTATTTCTCCCAAACCCTGTTCTATCATCCATTTCCTCAAACTCATCAAGTATGTTGTGCACTGCTTTCCTCTGTCCCTTTTTCCTGTCCTGTGTATATCAGATTTTCCAAGCCCTCCTTCCTCGTTATGTGCACCAGAAATTTCAACTGCCTCTTCATGATATTAAGTATAAATTTCCTTTTTGTTTCCATTTTCTCCAAAACCTTGTTGTTGCTTAAATGTTTGGTTCATGGTATCCTCAGCATCTTTCTGCAGAACCACATTTTTGTTGCTTCAATGTCTCTTCTTCATCTTTGAGGAGACTGTCCAGCATTCATTGCCATACAGGAAGACAGATAGCACATAACAGTTCAGTACTCTTTTCTTTGTTTCTAATGATTTTTTTTCTGTCTCTTAATAATCTGCTTAGATTTTGGAAAGCATCTTTGGCCATCCCAATATGTCTTCAGATCTTAGTGTTACAACTTGCTACCTCTGTTAGAAGAGAAGAAACTACTTGTATTAAAACGGGGCAGAAAGTAAAGTGTACTTTGGCATTGTAATCAAACTACTCTCTAAAAATTGGAAAAATAATTTCTTCTCTCAACCAAATTTAGATCATATTCATTCAAAACACATAATACTGTGGGATATCTCGCTATCTCCACCTTACATTTTGACACACGCGTGAGTTTTCACCTCTTCCTCTCACTTTCGGCCGATGATAGTAGTAAACCGTTTGTTCTTAGCCGAGAGTGAGGAAGCTGATATTTCGTGCGCTTCCACTTTGACGTCACGGCAAATTGGCTTTTCAAAATTAGTCGCCCAGGGTCGTTTGACCCGGCTGGGCAGGCTCACCTTAATCCTCTCGCCGGTAACCCATATATACCGACAGGGATATTTTATTCGGCAAACATTGCCTAGACCTCATGGCTCGTCGCTGTATCTTAACACATACAACACTGTCGTCACTTTATGGCAGATTTTTCATCCCAAAGCGAACATCTTTACCGAGCCGCCTACTTCCAACATGAAGAACAAAGCATTTTTCACATTCTTCGAACTCAGTCCTTCAGTTCACATTCTTCGAACTCTGTACTTTCAGAACCTGTTACCTAAAAAAGAATTACATACACTCACAATTATAAACTCTCGCAGTGAGTAATTTTTTCCTTGCCGTATGTTTATTATGCATTACAACTGACTTTCTGACTTTCTTCCTGAGGAACTTTTCCCGCCATAGCCATTTTGAATTTAAATTTTGGCGCGGAACTTTATCTACCTTTTTATCAACTACCATATTTCCAGTATCTTACTGAAGGTCTTCCCTGAAAACAATTAAATTTCATTTACTACATTTCCAGTAACCTTACTGAAGACAATCTACTTGGCCTCTTTTTCAACTACATTTCCAGTACATTTACTGAAGGTTTTCACTGAAGACAAATTACTTGTTAAACTATAATAAAATTTTATGTTTGTTCTTAACCTTTCGTTGTTTTGCCTGTCTACTCCTTTTTACCTTGTACGTTTGTACAGTGGAAAGAACACGTCTATATATATTTTTTTTTTTACTTTGTTTGTGGATTCGGTAGTAGTGTGTAGTGTCTGGCACAAGACCTTATTTTCGTAAGCCAGATCTGCACCGCTATCGGGTCCGCAACAATACTATAGAAGTGTATGTTTTCTTTGAAAAATAGCTACTTTAGCATAACTCATCTAGTTTTTTTAGAAAATCCCTTCTTCCTATCCTAAATCTAAGCAATGTTTGTTTATTATTGTTTGCCACTCCTTGTTTTGCCATCCATTTACACAAGCTTGTTAGGTAGGTTACTTACTGTTTCAACCTGCTTCTCTTGCGTTCAGTATGTCCTTGTGTCTGTTAAATTTTCTAGGCCCTTTTTTCTCATTATTTTCGCAGAAATTCCAATCATCTCTTTCTGATTGTAGGTACAAGTTTTGTTTTTGTTTCCATTTTCTGCACAACTTTGTCGTTGCTCACCTGTTCCATTCATAATATTCTCAGCATCCTTCTGTATAATCACATCTCCGTTAGCTTGTTTCCTCGTCATCAGTGAGCAAATTATCCAGCATTCACTGCCATATAGGAGGATTGATATTATATAGCAGCTTAGCACTCTTTCCTTTGTTTTTAATGACATTTTCCCGTTTCTTAATAATTTGTTTAGCTTTTGGAAGGCATCTTTTACTATTCGAATTTGATTTTAATGCTCCCATCCCAAACAAATCTATTGATAAAATACAGTGATTCATTGTGCTGATGAGGAGGAGGGCTAAACCTATGACAATTGTGATAAAAATGATCTTGAACAGAAAATCAACATCCTTTACAAAGTGTTCTAAGAATGAAACCAAGATAAAACTTTCCAAAATGGAAAATATAATCTGGAACTGGAATGAAAGTAGTGATGGCACCTACCCTGAGTCCATCATAAAAATGCAGGCTGTGGAATTAGTACATACTAAACACTTCAAATATCTCAGTGTATGGATTTGTTATAGCAAATTTAGTATAGGAGATAAGGAAATTGAACGTAGAATAGGCTGCTTTGAGGGTAGATTTGCCCAACATTGTAAGTTGCTAAAAAACAAAACCATAACTTGAAAACTAATGTCATGTTCTTAAATAGCCTCACCAGATCAATACTTTCACATGGCTGCCATACATGTCACCAAACCTGTTCAGGCATATCTAAACTGTCAGCTATATACAACCACTTAGATAAATGGATAAAAATGGCTTTGAGTGAGTGAATCCTGTGCATTTTGGTGAAGACCATCGTTCTTTGGACCTTTAGCAACAACAGCTAAAATGGATATCATATGGAAATGAAAGAGAAAATAGTGGTATAATCAAGATGTTGATATTCCACACTACTTTAATTAAAAGGCTAAGAAGGAAACCCCCATCAATACTGGAAAGAGTAATACCAGCTACTGGGCTTGAGAAACCTAGAGATTTTATAAATTTGAAACTGAAAGTACTACTGGTTGATTGGTCAAAGAATGCCGAATGTTTACTTTTAAGTAAATGGATCAGATTAACATTACATATTTACATTACTGTTATCATTTATAGAAGTTATTAAATAAAAAATAAATTTCCTAGAATTTATTTATTGTCACTGAAAAAGTTGAAGATGGCCATATGGCCGATGTTTTTCTCAGAAATGAATCTTGGAAAACTTGTTCATTTGAACTGTGATTTGATTCAAATTTTCAGATTGTTGCAAGGCTATTGACTGTAGATTAGTCCTTATTTATTTTTGTTATGAGAGGGTAGTTTTAATTTTGATTTGACTTGATTAATTATTTTATTGATACCATTTAATTATGATATGACTTAGGTTCAATTAAACTTGAAATCAGTCACTTACACCGAAGGAATGAGATTTTATTTGAATTTTGCATTGTAAGTAGTCAACAACTTTGCTCTTGAATACTCATTTGCCACTTGAACAAAGATTCAATGTGGAATTCATCATTGTTACAGTATTCTGAGGTTTGAAAAGCAGTGTAGGTCAAATATGGTAGAAAATCTTTCCCCAGATGATGGTAATACATAATATATATGGTTTTATGGGTTTAACTTTTATCACATTATCTCACAACACAAGTTTCAAAAGTCATTAAGGTCATAGAAGTCCATGTTAACTGCTGCTATAGTCATAGTGGTATGTTGAGGTTAACTTGATATAGTTCATTCCTTTTCAAGGCTGATTTCAAATTAAGAGCTTTCATTTTCCTAGACTGTGTGCTATCCACAGTAAGAGTGCAATCTGACCTGTTATTTTTAAAGATTTCAGAAGCTTTCTCTGTTCTAGACTGGCTGCCATCCAAGGTAAGATCTCAGTCTAGCCTGCTATTTTCAAAGGCATTATTGTGAAGTGAACAAAACAAAATTGACTGCAGCTCGAACTTATCTCACTGATTTCACTTTCTGTGTTGGTAAACTTACACTACCTGTACACCCATTCTTATACTTTTTTGCTAAATTCATCAATACACATACCTTTCACCTTTATAGTATTGATATTGGATAACGTCAACATTGGCATAAGGCTGCATTTCCGGAACAATAAATCAGAACTTACTAAGACTTTTTAAATTTGAATCTGTGGCTCACACGGTTCTCTGTATCAAACTGTGTGTGTGCAAAACAGGATATAAATATTAACACCTGACCTTCCTATTTCAGTTAAAAGCCAACCAATGAAAAGGACAAAATATTTAAATTGCTTTCTGTAAATGGTTGCTGAAAAGATCTTTTGGTTTAACTCACATTACCAAACAGTAATTTTTTTTTAATCCTTTCTTAGTTAAGACAAGAAATTTTCAGCAATCTGCTTTCTGTATGTATTTTGTGTGTATAAATTAAATAGTTATCGGGTATAACTCATATATAAAGGAGAGGCATGGTGGAGTAATGGATAGTGGCTCAGATTGAGGAATCGGAGAGCTGAGTTCGAATTCCATTCGAATCCATTACATTCACTTATGTGCTAATATCCTTGGGAAAGGTATGAATCCTCTTCTTTCTCCAGCTATGTGTAAATAGCAAAGACAGACTGGGTTCTATATCCTTGGATGGCAGCTGGTCTAGGAGAAGGACAACTGAATTCAAAACCTGTGGAGGGTTGTTTGGGGACCTTGTGGCACCTAGTGCACCAGGTCTTTGTATTCAGCTATTCAAAAAGTGTGGTTGGTTCTGCACAAAGACTTCACCACCATAATCAAATCATGTGCTGGTGTCTGGCTGTCGGTTCCTAGGAACTGAGTTGTTTGACCCTGATACATTGATAAATGACGGGAGATTCCAGTATATATATATATATATATATATATATATAAAGACATACAGAAAACTTATCTTAGCCAACGCATTTTGTCCTCTCAAATACTTTGGCTAAGGTAAGTTTTCCTTTTATCTTTATTCATATTGTCATTTTACAGATACTATATCTGAAATTTTTATACACAAACACAGACACACACACACACACATATATATATATATTATTCATAGAATATTTTAAAGCTATATAATCGATACACAATCGGTATTATGCTACTTTACATTCAGATTATTAAAATCTTGGTGGTTCAACTCACTTTCTTTTCAGCATCTTGGTCACTTTAGTCTCTGGCCTTCTTCAGATATCAGTTATACACAGTAACCTCCTCAAAATTTGGAACCAAACTTTTTTTTTCCATTCACAGTTCTTATTGCACTTCCTATTCTTAGGGGATATATTTTATCAGTTAATACTCTCTGGTCTTTTCCACTATTGTTTTGTATGTCTTTTTCTACTGAACCATGGTATATAACTTTCCTACACAGCTTGACCCACAAATTGATCTCACAACTGCTATGGCACCAGTGCCAGATTTACATATTGGCTAGTATGGGCTGCAGCTCGGTGGAGGGTCCAAGGACCTTCTAGTTATGAGCCCCTGATAAAAATAAAAAAAATAAAGATATTTTGTTTCTCCTCCTGGGCTTCCCCATGTCCATATTTGTCTTGGGTTTTGACTACTCCCAATTTTTCTTCATGTTCATTGTGGGTTTCTAGTTCAAATTTGCCAACTATTTCACCATCTCTCTTATTGCCTACTTGGCATTCAGGTCTCCCATGATAATTATAATTTCTTCTGATTTACACTTAGTGTTACCTAGCATAGAGTAGAAGTTTTCAATTTATTCTTCTGCACTTTGTGCTCTCAGTGCATACACAACTATGATTAATATGTTGAAAGGCTTTCCTTTTAGTTTAATGACAAGAATTCATTCGCTATTTACATTACGTGGAACTAGAAAAGTCTACCCCAATGAGGGGTTCATTTCGACATTCCAACCACCTGAAGAAGGCCGGAGCATACAACGGCCTCAATATCAGTTCTCAATATCAGAGATAGAGTGTGTGTAAATATAAAAGGGAACATTGAAGTCAACATTTAGAGGCGACAGGGTGTTTCATGCTAGACACAATAATCAGGCCTGATGATGATGATTGCATCTAGCATGAAACAGCCTGTCACCTCGAAGTGTTGACTTCAATGTTCACTTTTATATATATATATATATATATATATATATACATATATATATATATATATATATATATATATACATATATATATATATATACATATATATATATATACATATATATATAAATATACATATATATATATATATATATATATGTATATGCACACAGGAATAAAAAAGGGGACAAGGTTTGTACATTAAGAGCATTTATCAAAAAAGTTTGTGATGAGTTCAATTTGATTGCTGCACATATATATTTTGTGCCCTTTAATGAAGAAAGGGATTAAGGATCGTAGTCAGCACAGTGGGGTTATGGATTGGGTAGGGTGGTGACTGAGGGAATTAAATGACTATTAAGTTCTGACTTAGTCTAAGTTTTCCATCAATGCTTCCATTAAATGCAACAATAACAATTAGCACTATATTAATAAGCATAGAATCAGTACAAAAATGCATATGCACATTGAAGCAACGGTTAAAAGACGATTGTAACTTGTGTAGCTTTCTTTTTTCAAATGTTGACTCTTTCAGTGTCCCAAGTGCAAAAACACAAATCGAAAGCATTACAGAAAACATTTTTTTATAATGTATCTATCAATAAACATTTTTGAGAAACTTTTACAATGATAAAATTATGCTTATTTCATGGCAAAAATTGGTCCAAATATCCCTGCTTGTCACAAAGAAGATAAACTCATGTGGATTAACACAGACATCTTAAAGACTGAGAAATCACATTGTGTATAAACTCTATTTAATAAAAACTTCAACATTCATTAAGCAAATTAAGCAATTACTGTTGTCTAAAAAAACATATAAAGAATTCTTTTTGATATTAGTTTTGGGTGTAGCATTAAAAAAGACTGTTTTTCCAAGACTATCCCTTCTTTTATTATCTGTAAATTTCCATGCATTCTTGTGGAAAATAGTAGAATGGTTTCCTGTTTCATTCTCCATGGTTTGGAATTAAGTTTTCTTTCTCTTAGACTGATTGCCACTTAAAGCTGATGGGACCCGTCTACTCTGCATATTTGATGGGATTTGTGTCTTTTCAAATGACATTTGTGTGAAAGTGAATGCAACAGACTAGCCTAGAATTTGAACTCAGCACTCTAATTCCATTTTCTCTTTGATATCCATTATGCTAACCAGACATCTGTGTCTAGAATTAACAACTTGGTTTAATGTTATTAAAGCATTCATACCAATAAAGAACCAACATATGGCCATACATTTATTTATTTTCCATTCATTCCACTTGCTGAATTTCTTAATAAAGGAGAATGTGGTAATAAAATAAGCACATCCCATCTCCCCTCTTGCTTGTAACCATCCACTATAATAAATGTTTTCATCACCAAAGCGGTATTAGTCCAATAAAGCTTCATAAGCTTCTACTTACCATATTCCAGAGAATATCATTAATTTCAGTGTTGATAGCATTTTTCATACAAAGAATCTATGAAGAAATATTCTATCAGTTAACATTTAAACTAGAAAATATGTATTCCTCTAAAAATGAAACCACAAAGGGAAACTAATTTCAAAGAAAAAATTACTTTAAAAAAATAAAATAAAATCCCTACTCAAAAATCTTAAATGAAAATGTTTCAAATTTATTCCTGTTCATAGCTATGTATAATTTTATCATCTTCACTCAAGCTGAAAAATATAAAATTTCTTTTTGGCAAAATCTCAAATTACTGAAGAATGTTTGAATTTATGGTATTATTTCTCTGATATATTAACTGAAGAGGGTTTGCACGTTAAGTGTAACAAGCAGCTATCTCATGTTTCTTTTTATTTCTATGTCTGAGAGCCCAATAATTGGAAGGCAAGGTCTAACCTGAAACACTTCTTCATTTAAGGATGGCCATATGCATCTGAAGATGTTAGCGAAATTCTTCCCAAGAACACTTCAGAGTCAGGTCTTAAGCTCCAATCAAGTCTCACTGTAATTTCGCTGGAACTTATCAAACACCACCTCTAATTCTTTCAAGATCTATGACTTAGGTTCCAATTAAGGAGGACCCAGTTTGCAAGCCAACAATAGTAATTATATTACAACAAAAATTTTGCATGTAGGTAAACTGTGTCCTTAAAGTACTGAAACTTATACACTTCTAGAACCTTGTTTTAAATTTGGAAATTTTGAAAGTAATTAATGTATTTCATTGTGTATAAGACCTCCTCATCATATTTTTCCATTCCAAAAAATGTCTCTAAAAATATTTGATTTGATGTTGAGATATCTAGTAGGATATTGTTCATTCTGACATTGTAGATGATCAATATTTATAATGGGACAAACTACAATACAGTAATATTAAAATGGGGAGGTTATATACCAGCCAATATGGTAACACGTTATTATCTGCTTAATTTTCACTTGAAGATGACTTTGAGAGTACATTTGCTTACTTATAGCACTTGTAAAAATGAGCTCTCTTCCTCGGTACCTCAAATGCATGAATTTAAGAGTACTACTGGATTGGCGACTGGGTTTCTTCACATCAAGGTGGCTAGATGTAGATGTGGGTTCTATTTTAATAGTTCTTTTTTTGCATGTCTCACCTGTGAAGCTCTATTCCAATTTATTTGCTTCTCTGGCACCTAGTCTTCACAAATTTGAATGGAATGTGAGTTGCCATCTTCTGCCTTCCTTAATCACTGTTCTTTTATAGTCCTTTCCCCTTACTAAAATCTTCACATTTTCTTCCACATTCAGGGGCCCTTTGTGTCTAAGTGGCATTATCACCTTACTTGAGGTGAAATGATTAAAAATAAAATCTTTCTCTTATGAAAACCAGCCTATCATCTGGTTCACACTCCCCTCCCGTCTTTTGAAAAGGAGCAAAGATTTATTTCTTGTTTTCTGTTTAAGATTTGGTTTTCCAGCTCCTTCTAAAAGCTACTTCGACTCCAGATTTCTAATGTCTCTGCTTAAAACTACAAAATTTTTTTTCTTTCCTCAATAGGAGTAGATAGGTTCACCTATTGTCTGGTTCACACATTGCCTCAGTCTTTTGAAAATGAGTAGTTTATCCCTTGTTTCCAGTTCAGGAATTAGTTTCCAGTTCCTTCTAAAACCTTTTCCTTCGCATGCATCTTGGTGGCATTATCACCTTGCTTGGAGTGGTGGTCTTATACTATAACCCTCTACCATGAGTGGCTCTTGAACCTCATTTGAAAAAAAAAAACAAATAATTTCAAACCAGTGAATATACGTTTACAATCTCAGATAAAGTTTTTGTCTCTACTGTGGAATTTTCCAACATTCATGAAGTGCCATTATATAAAGCAATATAAAAGGAAAGATGACAAACTCTTTCTCTCTCTTCTTTTGCTTTTCAACTGCAGAATGTTATCGGGATGAGAGTTATCTCATTTCCCCATTTGGATAACTTATTAATTCCCTGCGAACCACATGCAGTATTGCATACAACAAAATACTATCGCAATGCTATCTCCTGTTTAAAAAAATTACTTCATGTGACCACAATATCTGAACTATGAAGTGTCACATCAATATACCTATCTCCCTCCAACAAAAGAACAACCTGGGTATGATGATAAACTACATCTGGCAGCCAGGCCTCTGATCAGAAGGTTTTGAGAAGCATGGAGCCAACTCTTAATTGCTATTGTTCCCAGGCCAAAACCCGACCCAAGGTGGTAGCACCTGTTAGGGTCCCAGCTATGGGCAAACTGGGTTCAAAACACTACGAAAGCACAAAAATAGATTTTTGTATTAAAAATACCAGCATAGATTTTTGGAAAAAATATTACCAGCAATATATTTCAATCTTGACAAAAACCCTTTTTACAAAAACGTGTCAATGAAACCTGATCTACAGAATGATTTCTTACTAAGAATACATATTCTATTCATATAAACCAACCCGCAAAATAATTGTCAGCATTAAATAACCTATTGAGGTTGATATACCATAAAGCAAAATAAGCCAAAGCAGCAAAAAAAATATTGTAATACAAACAAACCGGTTAATAGTGCTACAAATTGATGACTCCATTGTAACTGGTAAATTGACTAAATTACTAGGTTTTTCTTGTCTATTTAAAATTAAATCAAAGAATTTGTTGTTCAATGCTCAGCATGGAATACACCTACAAAGTGCGATGGATAAATTGTTGATAAATTACGCAAAAATGAAAATAACTCTGACATCTCATTTTAACAGATACATATTTACCAAAATTACACAAAAATATCTTGAAATACTAAAGAGTAAATGTATTCAATAAAATCACCATTGGCTTCAACCACGGCCTCCAGATAGGGTGCGATGGATAAATTGTCATCGGAATTACACAAAAATGAAAATAACTCTGACATCTCATTTTAACAGATATATATTTACCAAAATTACACAAAAATATCTTGAAATACTAAAGAGTAAATGTATTCAATAAAATCACCATTGGCTTCAACCACGGCCTCCAGATAGTGTGCGATGGATAAATTGTCATCGGAATTACACAAAAATGAAAATAACTCTGACATCTCATTTTAACAGATATATATTTACCAAAATTACACAAAAATATCTTGAAATACTAAAGAGTAAATGTATTCAATAAAATCACCATTGGCTTCAACCACGGCCTCCAGATAGTGTGCGATGGATAAATTGTCATCGGAATTACACAAAAATGAAAATAACTCTGACATCTCATTTTAACAGATATATATTTACCAAAATTACACAAAAATATCTTGAAATACTAAAGAGTAAATGTATTCAATAAAATCACCATTGGCTTCAACCACGGCCTCCAGATAGTGTGCGATGGATAAATTGTCATCGGAATTACACAAAAATGAAAATAACTCTGACATCTCATTTTAACAGATATATATTTACCAAAATTACACAAAAATATCTTGAAATACTAAAGAGTAAATGTATTCAATAAAATCACCATTGGCTTCAACCACGGCCTCCAGATAGTGTGCGATGGATAAATTGTCATCGGAATTACACAAAAATGAAAATAACTCTGACATCTCATTTTAACAGATATATATTTACCAAAATTACACAAAAATATCTTGAAATACTAAAGAGTAAATGTATTCAATAAAATCGCCACTGGTTTTAATCATGGCCTACAGATGACTTTAAAATCTCCTGTAACTCTTCTGGATGGTCTCCTTACTTAAGTTGGTGAATGCTGCCATAATCCTTGCTTTCAGTTCATCTTATTGCAAAGAATTTTTTAGTCTCTTGCTCAACTGCACCCCACACATAATAAACAAGGGCGTTGCAGTCTGGGGAGTTAGGTGGCCAGATGTAAGGGTTGATGTGGTTGCAGAAATTGTCTGAGAGCCATGACTGTGTTCTCTTGCCTGTGTGGTATGATGAAGAGTACTGTTGCCAAAGATAGGGTCTCCCAGTAGCAACCCTCTTGAGCAGCACTACCTCATCAAGACACTTGATGCCGGCCTCTGTGTTGAGTATGAGGCTCTGTGGGAAGATGAATGGAGGCATAACGTCGCCATCACTAGTGATCACTCCAATAAAATCCATGATGTTGACTGGATACATCATGCAACTCTTTCTGAATCCTCTGCACTGTCATTGACACACAAAAACTTTGAAATGTTCATATTGGAGCGTCCAGCATGAATGCCAATCAGTGCAGTATGCTGTTTCCAAATTTCTGGTGGAGTGAATTTTGTCGTGGTGCTCCTTTTCTCAAAGTTGCCCAACTGACCCTACTATGCTGTGCAGTTGACAAAATCAAAAAGCAAAAAATGCGAATGTGTGAAATTAAAAATATAAAATGGCGACAATTTACCCATCGCACCCTGTATGTATACAAATATATAAAAAACTCAAAATTATATTTGTGTGTATATTCTATAGCTAGTTAAGTCAATGAATAAAGTGAGATATCATATTTTGGTATCCTTTATTACAGTTGTATCATTAATACCTGTTATATTTGCAGGATGCATTATCATCATTTATTCAATTGTCTCATTGCCATTTCACTTTGCGATCTTTATCGCTTCCTGAAAAATGATTGCATCATGCTACGTGCCTGTGCAATTCTTTTTGTTGCCACGTCAAAAAGTGCTTTTAGCATTAATCATTTCTTGCAGTTTATTTTGCACATAATTATTACTTTTGCCATGATGTGAAAACCGCCTGTGCATTTTGCATATTCACTGCTGATGCATTTTTCATTAATTTTCCACCCATCTGTTGTACCAATGTTTCCTTCATTGAACATTCATCTCAACGTCACTTTCTCTACTATATACTAATAATATTTGTACATGCCATGCTACTCCTGTGGTCATTTTTTTTTTATTTCCGCTTTTTACGCATGCTTGCACCAGGCTATTCTATTAATATAACATTGCATCCACACGTGTACTTTTCTCTGTATAATATTATAAAGATGTTATCAGAATTGTTACGTGTCAATTATAATTACAGGATTTTTCTGTTTGTATCTTTGTCATGAACGACTGTGAGAATAATCATTTCAGCTTGTATCAATGCTACCAACCCTGTCATAAAAATATCACTCAGATTAGTATTGCTTTCATTATTTTATTAGTAGATAACACATATAAAGTACTTTCCGTTTCATATTACTGAATCTAATCTTATATAGTTATTAACAAATTCATCTTACATACTTGGATTTTGTATTTGTCGTTGTATTACATAATTATATCACTGTTCAAAATTATTATTATTTGGGGATAATATTTTTGGGGATAAAATAAATAAATAAGATTACTAGTGTTTATATACACGTACTGTTATATATAACAAAAATTTATTTCGCGGAAAAAAGGTCAGCCAGGCCATTTCTAGAAGAGAAGGTTTTTAAGGCAAGCAGTTTTTATAATTAGAGTGCTTGATATCAAGTGATAGAGTATTAATAATAAATGAATAAAATTAAATGTTCGTTTTCCTTCTCTCAAATGAGTTTCACGGAATTGCTTTTGAAATTTAACAATTAAGTTTTTAGCATGAGACACTTTGCAAAACCTGACTGAATGACTAAACATCAGGAATTTTTTTTAAATTCTCATTTTTGATTATGCTGAGAACTTTTCAGCACTCCCATCAGATAACATATTTACTTTGTCTCACACAAGACTGAAGTCAATGCAAGCTGTAAAAATCTTCCAGACAAATTTAATAACCATAATTCCATGTTGAAATACCTTACACAAGTAAACATATTCATGTGAGATATGGGCATATACACCTGTAAAAATCACAAAACTGCAAATATCTTAACCTGCCCCAAACTGAAAATATCTCAATCTACTCCAAACTGCATGTATCTCTAGCCACACCAAACTGCATGTATCCTACATCACCCCAATTTCCCTCTATCTCCAGCCAAACCAAGCCGCCTTGTACTTCAAGTCATGCTAAACTACATGTATCTCAACCCACCCCTAGCTGCATGTATCTCAATCTGCATATATCACACCTAGTTGCATGTATCTCAAGCCACTTCAACTGCATGTATCTTCCCCTGCTTCTAGATGCATGTGTCTCAAGCCAACCCTAACTGCATGCATCTTAAGCAATCTCAAACTGAATGTACCTCAAACTGTTCAAAACTGCATGTACCTCAAGCCACCTCAAACTGCATGCATCTCAAACCTACACATGTATCGCAAATTGACCAAAACTGCATGTACCTTAAGCCAAACTATACATCTCAAGCCATCATAAACAGCAAGCTGCCCCAAGCTACATGCAAGTCACCTCTAGCTGTATTGTATCTTAAGGATCTCCAAACTGAATGTATCTCAACCTACTCATAGCTATATGTATATCACTGTCCCAAAGTACAATACATGTGTTTGAAGCTTCCCCAAACTACATAAATTTGAAGCTGCCCCAAACAACATGTATCCCAAACTAAAATCATCTCAAGCCAACCATAGCTTCATGTATCTTGAGCTACCTGAAATTGCATGTATCTCAAGCTGCCCCAAACTGCAAACAGTATATATCTAATGCCACCTCAAATATCTAAATGCTGCCGGTCATATTTTATAGAATTATGTCATTAAAAATAATTGTACAAAAAGTTGATATAATTTTTTCTTTCATGTTATACAAACTGTTTTGTACTTTTCAAATAAGTATTTGAATCTGAATTTTTTTTTTTGTTGTCCATTCATGTGTCATGACACATGTGTAAACAGAAAAGTCAACAAAATCAAATATCTATCCTCAGAAATGGACAAATATTTTATGGATTTTTGAAAAAATATTACTTTGATTTTTTTTCATCTGAAAATATGTCTGTTTATTTTCAATGGGTGTCTGTTTCCCATTCTCAAAAATGCCTGAAACATATTTGATCAAATATTTCATGCATTTTTGACTTACTAAATGTTATTTTAGTTTTCTTTTCATTTTCTAGTCTTTGCATGTCATCAGCAATTTTCTACAGTTGGCCACAAAACTTGAAAACAAATTCAATTTAATTATTAATGGCAAGCTTATGAATAATTAAATCAACTAAAGTTACATCTGCAGAAGTCAAGGTTTGACTAATTACAAACAGTAATAATAAACAGAAAACAGGTTTAAATAATGTATTTATCAAATGTATCATATGATTCAATAAAAAAAATCTTGTTTAATGAGATTTGTCTTCAATTTCATGAGCATGTTCTTTGTTCATATGTACAAATTTTGGATTAGTCTGGCACAAGGCTACACATGGGATTGTTATATATTTGGATGAGCAAAAACAAATGAAAATAAAAGACAAGTGTATTTGAACACATAATAAAACAACTTTTATTCATTTACTGCCTGGGAACTGTGAGGGTTGGTTTGGATTTAGACCATGAATTTCCCATGTGTGTCAGCTTGCTACCATTTTGAATTCAAAAGTGCCCACACTGACTAGTGGACAAGTGAAGTAACTCAATTGTATTTTGAGTTATTGTCTTTTATAGGGGGAGTAAGTTAGCATCCCCTGAACAGGGAGGTAGTGGTTTTCATTCCTTTGTGAATTGTTTATTCATGTTATTTATTGTTGGCTCATTCAGCTTCTAGATTTATCAACAATTTGCCCCTTATAGTAATCAGACAATTCTTGTGTTCAGTAGATAAAAAACATGGTGGTTATTTTTTATTTGTGGTGGGTGGATATAGTGAACTGAGTAATTGTAGTGAGTGGATATAGGGAATTGAGTTATTGTTATTAAGTACAAGGTCAATCCAGAAATGAACCAACTATGCACAATGACATCTTAGTACCCTGTGAAATACTCAGTTCAACTTTTCAAGACAGTCTACAGTGTCTTCTTTCAGGATTGCAATCAGCTGCTTCATTAAAAGTGACTTTAGGAAAAGTCATATGTAGCTAAATCTGGACTGGAGCAGAAAGTTCAAATTGTAAACATACACGTGTTCCTCATCCAGATTTCCATTGACAAGCCAGTATTTAGCATTTCCATTCTCGTTAATGTCTGTATGAACCAACAACTGGGAAGGGACCACTGTAAGTTCACAAGGAAACAAAAGATGAAAACAAATGATTTCATGCTACTATGGAGAATTTCTAAATAGTTCTGTCCCCACAATTTTGATTTGGGTTAACCCACTGTTCAATTTTCAGGCACTTTCCAAGGATGCTATATACTGGGATCACCTTTCCATGTCAATAACATCAAGAAGTCATCTGCCTGAGATATGTACCCTGGGGAGATTTGAACATGGATCTCATGATTGGAAAGCAAAGAGTCTTGGCTATATATATATATATATATATATATATATATATATATATATATGATGAAAATGAAAGATGGTCCACATGTGCTTCTTATAGGCCTGTTAATGAAATTTGAGGAATAAAAAGACAAAAAAATGATAACAATATTGGCAATAAGATTGATAATATTTAGTAGATATATATATATATATATATATATATATATATATATATATATATATATATGTATGTGTGTGTGTGTGTGTGTGTGTGTGTGTGTGTGTGTGTGTGTGTGTTTAATATGTGTAGGCCTTTTGACTAAATTGAAGCCCAAAGACAAAGGTATGGATATATATATATATATATATATATATATAAAGACATTTATGATATGTTTAATGTTCTTTTTATAAATACAAGTATTTAAGCAAATGCCCTGTTTTATAATAAACAGTATTAAATAACATTTACCGGCCTGAATTTAACATAAACAGAGCATTTGCTTAAATACTTGTATCTATAAAAAGAACGTTAAACATATCATAAATGTCTTTAAATAAATTGTCGGACTTTGTCCAATTCAAATATATATATATATATATATATATATATATATATATATATATATACACATATTTGGACTTCCTATACATACATAAAACAATACATGTATTTATTTAAACGTAAAATAAAATTCATCCTTGATAATGGCTAAAAGGAAATTTGAAAGCACTTAGATACAAAACATTCAACAATTTTCATATAATTTATGGCCTGAAAAGAAAGAAATTACAACACATGAAAAATTATATAAAATCTTAGCCACACCACCTTGTTAGTCATTTTTAATGAAACTTGCATATATATATATATATATATATATATATATATATATATATATAACATAATCTAAAAAAAAACATATCTACGAACCCAAGAGAGATTTGTGTTTAGACAAATGATCTTTTTTTTGCACATGAACAATACTGGCCATAACTTTGATTTTACTAATGCCACCCTAATTAAAAAAGAACATATTTCTTTAAGAAGAAAGTACTTTGAAAGCTTAATATTAACATTATTACCAACTATAAACACATGCCTAAAACATTACATTACATTGCTATCCGTCTTTGAATCCATTCTTAAAGAATCTAACATATCTATCTAATATAAAGATTATGTATTTAAAAACGGTCCCAGATTAAATGGAGTGCCACCCCACAGCACCAGCTGCACAAAGGTGAAAACATTAGAACTCTTTCTACTAGATAGACACACATAGACAATTACAAATAGGCATTACCATCCAATGCATGCTTAGACCTAT
The DNA here is from genome assembly GCA_964036315.1 of Acanthosepion esculentum. Lineage (NCBI taxonomy): Eukaryota > Metazoa > Mollusca > Cephalopoda > Sepiida > Sepiidae > Acanthosepion > Acanthosepion esculentum. Next base: position 35,493,767 of record OZ038476.1, on the reverse strand, counting down.
TAAAATGTCTTATAAACTTACATCTCAAATTATCTAGGGTTTTAATGCATGTGATACATGACTGACCAATGAGAATCTACCCAAACAAAATAAAAAAACAGGTTCTCTCTTTTTGTTTGTTTTCTCTCAAACTCTGACAAAGCTTTATTAAAAGTGAGACATGTTAGATTGATAAACATTTCCTATTTGTTCTTTATCATATATAAACGCACAAGTAATCTATTCAACTTTTACATTCATACTATTCAGCCATAAATTTTGCATTACTTTTACCCTTTTTGTAATTGTAGAATATATGCATCTTCTTCTATATGCCATGTCCATTCAGGTGATCATGGTTCTACAAAACTTTTTGTCCATTGTAGCTCTTAGTAAGTTATTTCTGTCTCTCCTAAACCCTGTTCTGCCAGCCATTTACACAAGCTCATTAGGGTAGGTTATTCACTGCTTTCCCCCATTGCTCTTGCCTTCAATCTGTCCTATGAATGTCAAATTCTCCAAGCCTTCTTTCCTCATTATTTGTTCTAGAAATATCAACTATCTCTTTCTGAGTCTAAATGTAAGTGTTCTTTTTGTTTCTATTTTCCTTGAAACTTCATCAGTGCTCATTTTATGGGATTCTTAGCATTCTTCTGCATGAGCACATTTCTATAGCTTCAAGTCTCTTCTCTATCTTTGATGTGATTATCTGCCAAGGATCAGTGTAGTATCTGTGCCGCTTCTGCTGAGGATCAATGTAGAACCTTTGACACTTCTGTCAAGTATCAGTGTAGTATCTGTGCATTTCTACTGCAGATCAATTCACTATTATCTGAGACCCACTCCTTTTGCCTAGGGTCAGAGTACCATTTGTTGAGACCCATCCCTTCTACATTCAGTCAGTGCATCACGTATGAATCAGTCTCCTTTGCATTCCTGTTTCACACTTTCATTATCTGTTTTTAAGCAGCCCAGACATCTGTTTTTATTTTTGGTATTATTTCTATTTATGTGCCATGTCCTTTCAGGATGTAGATGATCATGGTGCTCCACCTCCCTTTATCCCCTGCAGCTCTCAACAAGTTCCTTCCCTCTGCTTCCTCCCCCAGACCATGTTCTGTCATCTCTTGCTTAAGTCCACCAGATATGTCATGTGTTGTTTCCACTTGTCTCTCTTTCCCTCTATTCGACCCATGAGTATCAGATTCTCCAGGCCCTCATTATGTGCCCCAGAAACTTCAGCTGCCTCTTCCTGATATTAAGTATAAGCCTCCTCCTTGTTTGCAACCTCTCTAAGACCTCATTGTTGCTCACACACTTGGTCCATTTGGCTTATTGGTAAGGTGTCAGATTTTTGGTATACCTGATGCATAAATCACATCTTCGGCTATTCTTTTTGTTCATCACAATTCATTCCATATCCTTTTCTTTTTTCTTGCTTTCCTTGTCTATCTTGTCAATGTGCTTTTGTATGTTTTCTTTCCGAATCTGCCATCATCACAATTTTCTGTGGTGTGACCACTAATATTAAATCCTTGTACAGGTTAAATGTTTTTTTTAATCAATTTACCCTAAACAAGGCAATAAAACCACTAAGAGAAGGGGTTACTGAGGGTAAAAGAATAAGAAAAAGAGAAACACTGTTAAGGATCTAGAACAATAAAAGAACAGGAATTAAGAAGACAGTAGATAACGATTGATATTGCATTTACATTTTTGAAGATCAAAGTTTTACTTGAAAGCACATGACCAGAAGAGAGATCCGCAAGTGAGAAGTGCTAAAAAAACTAATAACAAAGAACTTATCACTACATATAGCCAATTCAACTGTAAAATGGGGAAACTTTGCCAACAATTTAGTACTGCACTTAAATACATAAAGTCTAGGTACCAAAGAGGAAAGCTCATCAGAACAATTACCATGAAAGTATTTGCAGAAAAGGTATAGAGAAGGTACGTTATGGCAGTGGGAAAATAACTGAAGCTGAGATGCCAGGTTAGGACCAATAACATTGCAGATTCTTCTTCAGATTTTATCAAGAATCTCTAAATATATAACAGGAACACCAAACCATATGTGGCAGCAATATTCTAAGCATGGATGAATGGCAGACTTATAAATATGTAAAATAAATTCTAGGGAGAAATATATCTAGCACAACTCAGTGAATCCAACTTTCCTAGCAGCAGACTTAGCAACTGATTCAATACACAATTTAAATGTTTTTCTAATTACATATTCCAGATTGTAGTAGACATAGTTGCATAGCAGGTAGCAGCAAAGAAAATAGAAATGTTTAAGTCACTTTAAGTTTCAACTAATACTGCATATGTTCATTCCACAATGGATGTCTTCTCATGAGACTTATTTAACCTTAGGAAAGGCATGAATCTGCTTCTCTTTCCAATTATGGCTAAATAACAAAGCTGCTGAACCTCCTGCCCTGTAAGACTGTCCAGCAAGAAGTTTACTCAGACAGAAAACGCCTCCAGCTTTGCTGCTGGCATTACTATACCCGAGCCTGGTTGGAAAATGGGGAGGTTTGGCCAATGGATCAACACCCAATTTAGTTCAAACTGTAATCAGAATTACTTGATATGCCATGTATAGTAGAACAACTTAATATAACCATGACATTTACATATGTGCAACAGCCCTGTTTGTTAGGAGGCATGGTAAAGTAATGGATAGTGGCTCGGATTGAGGAATTGGAGAGCCAAGATCAAATTCTAGTTGAATCCATTACATTTACATGTGGGAAGTGTATGATCCTCTTCTTCTCCCCCCAGCTATGGATAAATAGCAGGACAAACCGGGTTCTATAGCCTTGGATGGCAACTGGTCTATCACGGAAAGAAATGGCAACCTACTGCAGGAAAAAAATTTGCTTCGTCAATCATGTATCTTTCGATACATGATTGACGAATTATCACCTAAGTGTGTATCATGCATAGCACATAACTAACTGAACAGCCCTGTTTATTCAAAGTTAACCCACAAATCTGTGCTGTTGCTTTGACATTAGGAAGATAATTCATGCTGTTATCGTGATTATTACTGTATTTAATGAACAAGATTTTCTGGCACCTCAAGGGACAATGATGAATCATTTCAAAGAATAGCAACTGCGTATGTGAATTTTTTCAAGTATTTACATATTTATTTTTATTTTTTTAAAGTTAAGTAAGGGGTTGCACAGTTCATGACCCAACCTTTTTAAATCTTCTCTAAGAAACCACTATGGATCCAGAAGAGCTAAGGGACGGTTACAGTGAAGGTTTGATACAAAATGCTCATTTGATACTTTTTGTTGCATGTGTATATATCCAACAATTTTAAATTCAGAATTTTCCTTCTCCTAAACTAGTTGCCACCCATTGCTAGAGATCCTGATTTCTTCTGCTATTTAACCCATAGTCATGGAGTAGAAGAGATGGATTAATCCCTTTCCCAAGGGAATTACTAAGAGCAAGACCATACCAAAATAAATTTTAATAACTTCATTCGTACTGTAAGAATAATTGCATTTGAAATCATGGAAACTTTCATATTTGATTCAAGCTTCAGAATTTACTTTTAAAAAATTCAATACAGTGTAACCCGGATATAAGATAAACCCGGATATAAGAGAAACCCGGATATAAGAGAGATTTTCTCTGGTCCCAAATTATAGCCTGTATTAATGTATATAAAATAGACCAAACCCGGATATAAGAGGCTTCTTCTCCGATCCTGACAACTCTCTTATATCCGGGTTACACTGTATAACCATTATAGAAAAGTTGAAATGCCACCAGCACACTACTTCAGTGTATCAAACTGTGATAAAAAAATACTTACAAGTAGATAATTATTTCACATGTAGATTTATTGAAACATCAAAAAGAAATTATTTTTTTCTAAGTGAACATTTTGTTCTTTGTTAGAAAATCAAGTTGTGACATAAATCAGGTGATTAAAGATGTAAAATCATGGTTCCAGTATTCTAGAATAACAGAATGTGTTGAATAAAAGAATGATTTATTGCAGGGTGGAACAGCCACAGAAACAAATTAGCTGTCTCTGGTTTCTCTCCACAAGGGAAAATAAATAAGAAATTAAGTGTTTATATTTGAATGTTTTTTCCTTCTTTGCATGTTGTATTTATGTTGGAAGTAGATAAAGTTCCAACAATGATAGGGCAGTTAAAGCGAAATATTTTTGCCACTTGTGTTAAATCTTCTATGAGCGTTGAACTAAAATGCATAAGAAATATGATGTCAATAATAAAGAAAAATAGGTGCATACTTCATTACATTTGTGTCAGGTTATTTCTTCTTCTTCTTCTTCTTCTTCTTCTTCTTCTTCTATGTGCTGTGTTTCTTTAGGATGTTGGTATTCATGGCTCTCCACTATTTCCTATCCTTTGTATCTCTTTATAAATTTTGTCTTTTTGTTATCTCTCCTAAACCTTGTTCTGTCATCCATTTACACAAGCTCACTAGGTAGGTTATGCATTGTTTTCCTCTATCCCTCTTGCTTTCCACCTCTCCTGTGAGTATCACATTTTCCTAGTCCTCTTTCTTCATTATGTACCTGAGAAATTTCAACTCTCTCTTTCTGATATTAAGTATCATTTTTCTTTTTTATTTTCATTTTCTTTAAAACTTTATTGTTTCTCACATGTTTGGTCCATGGTATTCACAACATCCTTCTGTAGGACCACAATTGCCTAAAAAGTCACTTTTTCATCTGTGAGAAGATTGTTCATTATTTACAGCCATATAGGAGGACTGATATTGCATAACAGTCCAATACACTTTTCTTTGTTTCTAATGAAATTTTCCTGTTTCTTAATAATTTGTTTAGCTTTTGGAAGGCATCTTTCACTATCCCAACGATCCTTCAGATTTCAGTGCCTCACTTTCTGTTCCCTGTTAAAAGACTTCCCAGATATTTAAATTGTTATACTTTTTTGATTTTGGTATCATCCCCAATTTTTAATTCGCATGTTGCGCTGTTCCTTTTGCTAACAACCATGAATTTTAGCTTCTTGTTTAGTCCTTTCTTTTTCTCTTTCCTTCACTAGCTTCTGTAGGATTTCTTGTAGTCACATTTCTGGGCCTGCTATAACACTGTGTCATCTGCATATCTTATATCATTAAGATTGTGACCATCAATAATAAATCCTGGTAGGACTTCAAATTCTCCCAGAATTGCTTCACTGCATAGTTTGAATAAAGTCCAGTAAGAAGACACATCACTGTTTTACATTCCTTTCTGTTTTTGTATATTTACTTATTTATTTATTTTCTATCCATATGCAAGCAGTTTCCTGCTAGTATAAGTTCTTGATTATTCTAATATCTATCCCAAATATGTCAAGGTTGCTTGTTGGCACCATCACTTCTTTGTGACATACTTTATAAATTTAAGTTGTCATATTAATATGCATATGTATTAAATATATAGCGCTGTTGAGTCGATATGTATATTGCAATATAAAAGATTTAGAAATGTCATCAATATAGTTATCATAACCATGAAAAAACAATCTCCTTTAAAATTAAGGTCATATTCAAAGCACATCATAATACATCAGAAAAGTGCATTTTCAAAGAAAAATGCACACTTAGAGTCTCTCTTATATTTTTTTTAGAAAATCCCAGATAATCACAGACTTTCTTCTTTAATGTGCCATTTCCTGATTATGGCTCTGTACAGTTTCTTATATTTTGTAGCACTAAGTAATGTTTGTCCCTTGTCCTTTTCAGTCCCTGCTATTCATTTATACAAACTTGATAGGTTACATGCTGTTTTCCCACTACCCTTCTCCAATTCTCCAAGCCTTCTTTCCTTATTGTGTATCACATAAATTTCAACTTTCTGTTTATAATTATATGGGTAAGTGTTGTTTTTGTTTTGTTTTTCCTTGTCTCTTATATGTTCCATGGTATTCTCAGTATCTTACTGTAGAACAACATCCCCGTTGCTTTAAGTGTTCTTCTTCACCTGCAATGAAATTGTCCAGCAGTCACTACTGTTTTGAAGGATTGATATTATAAAAATTCCTTAAAAGTGTCTGTGTTATGTAAATATGGACATTAGATTAATCAGTTTAATTTCATGTGATACATCAGGATTTTTATGATGAAAATTCTTTTCTTCTATTTTTGGACAGCTTTTGAAGGACTATGGCTTAGATTTTAAAAAGCTGAATATAGTTATGAAAACAAAAATAAAATTTGCGTAAAATTCAGAATAATATTAGCTCATGAAATTTTTATAGCTTGGAAATAGGTTGAGGTAATGCTGACAGACCAACTTATAATCTTACAGAAAGCTGTTTGAAAATATGAAAAGACTGCTATCATTAAAAATCTTATTTTATTACATGCAGAAAAATAATTATTGGCTCTAATTTGTGAATAAACTTTTACTTTATGTAAGTATCAATATGAAATAGATAAAATATGGTGTGTGTATAGTGTAAGCGTTATTGGTGGGGAAAATGAAATAGTCCAGCCAGGTTCTAATTCTGGCTAAGACTGCCCATTCATTTCGAACTAATACAATTGAGAAAGACATATCTATCTTTTCTTCCTTCATAACTCCCAGATATGGGTAAAATAATAACACAGACTAGGAGGTGTATTTGACCAATTTTAAATTTTGCATCCCTCCTAAAATGTGTGCATTAGCGTGTAAGAAAGTGAAAGTTGTATTTGGTTGGGTGAGTGCCATATTATTTTGATAATATAAATGCTTTGCAGTTTTGGCAATGACCTATTTTTCCAGTGTGCCATTTTAGCATAGTCCTTCAGGAGTTATTTACTTTTGTCTGTTTTATTTATATATATATATATATATATATATATATAATGAATATTTTGCCAGAAATTGCTCTTATAAAAACCACATATATAACAGGAACAGCTGAATTAGTTTTGTCACTGGTGTTGATAGGAAGTGGAAATAAATATGCAAGCAATAAATAGATTTAATGAATGAAAAACTCTTTATTCTGATGTCAGATTTGGAAACTTAGATTTTCAATGGCTGGTCTATATTTATAGAGAATAATTAATGTCTTGGGCCAAATATATATTCTTAATTGGTTTCTCTATCAGTAAGCCAACAATGTGGAAAATGACAATGGGTATTTGTGAAAGGAAGCAATGTTCCTTTATGTTGTGACATGTTCAACTGAGAAAACAGTACAATACTTTTGATTGTTAGAGAAAATATTTGGATAAAAAAGATCATTATACACAAGGGTACCTAAAAAAGCACATATTCTGTTCTTTAAATTTCTCTAATAGTAGATAAATAGTTTAAGTTATGTTGAGTTTTACTGAATAAAAATACTTATTTCAGTGTTCACTGCCCTAAAGCGAAAGTAACCTTTTTAATCCTCTACTGCTGCACAGAAGTTTGTGGGTTACTGTAATAGAAAGATAACCATCAAAATAATTCTAAATCATCAAATAGATTTGGAAAAATATGAAGACAGATGATCACTGCAGTTCAGTGAACTTTGATTTGAAGCCAATAGATTACAACAAAATTGTTTATTTGCTTCTTTCAGGGAATATTTTATTTCTATGTGAAATATTTTGAGCTGCTAATATAATCTTTAACATATTTTTCAGCCATCTAAAATGGTTAAATTAATTAAAAACTAAATTTAAAAAAAAAGAATCTGCAATGTTATTGGTCCTGACCTGACATCTTGGATTCACTCCCATTCCCACCACTGTAATGTAACTTCTCTGTGCCATTTCTATAAATATTTTATGGTAATTATTCCAATGAAATTTCTGCTATGGTACCTAGACTTTATGAATTTAAGCACAGTACTAGATTGGCAGCAAGGTCCCCTTATTTTACATTTGAAATGGCTAACTGTAACTGTAATTTCTATGCTAACAGTTTCTTCTATCACACTTCTTGCTTGTGGAACTCTCTTCTGGTTTCTTTGTTTCTAATTAAATTTTCCCATTGCTTCCCAGCCAACTTTGATCTTCAAAAATTTAAATGTGATGTCAATCGTTAACTTCTGTTTTCTTATTTCTTGTTATTTTATTGTTCTCTCCCCTTAATAGTAGTTTTTTGTTTTTTGGTATTCTCTAACACTCAGTAACTTCTTGTGTCCTAATGGCTTTATTGCCTTGTGTGGAGTGAAAAGAATAAAACAAAAGATTCAAAGTTAAGGATGGGCTTGGTCCTAAAAGTTTTAAGTAAATGTTAGCAAAGTTTATTATCATTTAAATAACAAATTTTAATGATACATAAGCCTTTTTCCTCTTTGGACAATGTCCCTTCATGATCTGTATGATCTTAGCTATCTACAACTTTCTATTCTTTTTTGCTCTCAGCAGAGTTGGCATTGTTACTATCATTCATATTCCCTGTTCTGCCATCCTTAAAACTTCCTCATTGTTCACATTCTCCTTCCCTGTTATTCTCGGTATCATCTGTACTCATTATGCATCTCAGCTGTTTCATTCTGATTCAAAGTATAATTGTCTTTTCTCTTTCTATTTTCCTTAAAACCTCTGCATTGCTTACATACTCCCTCCTTGATATTATCAATATCCTTCTGTAGAACCACATCCTTGTTGCCTCAAATCTCCTGTTCATCTGCGCAAAAGTTGCCCAACATTCAGTGCTATATATAGTTAGATCATTATTACATAGCATTCTATACTTTGTTTCTAATTAAATTTTCCTGTTTCTTAATACTTTATTTAGCTTTTGGTAGGCAACTTTAGCTATTTCATTCTACCTTCAAAGTTTTGGTGCCATTTTTTCCTTTTCCATCCTCTGCAAAAACAGTTCCCAAGTTTAAACTTCTGTACTTACTTGATTTGGTACTTGATGTTGTTTTATATCTTCCTCAAAAGAGGATGAGTAGACTGAGCTCATTAGCCTTGAATGGCAGTCTCTTTGAAAGAATGATCACTCTGATTTCAAGACTAGGATAGATGAAACTAATTTGTCATTTTGATACCTACCCTTCAAGTGGCCAACAGCTTTATCCTTATGATGGGGGGTAGATGAGCTGCAGCTTGGTACTCAGTTTTTAGGTAATGATTGAAAGAGGATTTAGAACCCACCAACACCACGTTTTCTCCAATGAGAATGATGAACTTAACGATGAAATACAATTTTTTCGAACGTCTTTAAACCAGCCCCCTTGGGACCAGGTCTCAGCTGGACCACAGAAAATACCGGATGACAGACACCCCTAAAAAAACCCTGTGTAGAAAGTTTTGCTAGCTCATTCCACACATATATTGTTGCATTATCAAAGGTCAAAGAAAGCTAAAAACAGGAAATAAAACTATCATTAATGCTTCCAAAGAAATTTTTATTGTTTCATGCAATACAAAGACTAAAAAAAAAGTCTAAAACCTAAAAATAGTATATACTTACTCTATTGGTATTTTTTATTTTGTTTTTAATCAAGTTCACCACTAGAAAAGTAGTAAAGCCACAGAGATGCAAGTGGTTACTGGGTGTGGAAGCACTAGAATAAGAACATTGTTAAGGAGCAAAAACAGAGGAAGACTAATCAGGAGGACAGCAGATAACAATTGACATTACATTTAAGTTTTTACAGATTAAAGTTGGCTGGAAAGCATGTAGCCAAAAGGGAGTTCCACTAGCAAGAAGTGTAAGAAAGAAAACTGTTTGCACAGAATTTATGGTTACATCTAAACAGCTTAACTGTAAATTGGTGAGACCTTGTCACCAGTCTAGTACTGCACTTAAATTCGAAGAGTCTAGTCACCATAGCAAAAGCTCATCTGAACAATTACCATTAAAGTATTTATACAAAAGACAACTTTATGGTGGTGGCAAACTGGCTGAAATTGAGAGACCAGACCGAGGCCAATAATAGATAAAGAGCAGGAGCACCAGACTATATGTGGCATCAGTATTTTTTTGATGTCAACAAACACTCGTTGCCACTTTTGCAATGTCAACGAATACTCGTTGTCACTTTTGTAATGATCATTTTAGTAGAGACTTTGTAATCACAGATACATCTATAATAATGCCATTGAACAGTACTGGTGTCAGACACCTTCGAGTAATACTTGCACTAATAGTACTTGCTCAATAATACTCGCTCAAATAGTAACCACCGAATAGTGATCCAAATAGTAATCCATATAGTGATCACTTAGACGCCACACTAATTCCCATATATACATTTCCTTTAGCATCACGTGATCTACTTATTTAAAATGGGATCGCCTGTGTTTGCTCTCTGGTGATCAGTGTCAGCAGCAACACTTTATTCCTATATAACAATATTCTAAGTATGGATGAATAGTAGATATATAGATATGCACGATAGACTCTGGAGAGAAAAACCAGAATCTAGAATGATACGGTGAACCAACCTTCCTTTCCATTAACCCAAGAAGGTGCAGGAAGTCACTCTCCTGGAAGTTAGCCTCAGAATACAGAAACAGGTTTCTCAGATGATTAAAAGAGGATAGTTTTGTTTTAGGGGCGTTAAAATTAACAGGCCATCATTTGCCCCAGTTAACAACAGACTGAAGGTCATTTTGGATATCAGCTGCCATTTTGACTTTATCAAACTGAGACAGGAGTAAATGGTTGTGTCATCAGCATATATATATGAAATAAGCAAGACTGTATCAGCAAAAACACTCTACTGCTATTGGGTGATGCAGAAATTTGTAAACAACATGTAGTGCTACCCTCATAGATACTCAATGAACTAATGGAAACTGACAAAAAAAAAACAGCTGAACCCTGGGAGCAATCAGACTAAAGAGTGTTGTATTAAAGAGGTCAGACTGTATTAACAAAAGAAAAACAAACCTATTATTTGTAAATTTGTATTCATTACTTGAATGTTTATTAAACTTTCTTTAGGAGATTTCTATATGAGTTTTTAAAAATGTCCTTAAAGAATATAATACAAGAGAAATTTATTAAGAACTGATTTTAATTCAAAGAACATTAAGGGAAGATTTTTACCAAATACAAATTTGTAAACAAGTGTCTATTTAACAAGTGTTAAGCAAAACTGATGTGTTCTCTTGAATCTATATTTCAAATAAATTTTTTGATTTAATTTTTCATTATTTTGTAATAAAAAAAAAGGTAAACTAAACAAATTTAAATACTTTTTAAAATTCTATATCCCTTCAGGATGTAGACAATCATGGATTTCAAAATATTCATTTTATTTATTATCTGAACTGCTATGGTTCTTTGGAAAGATAGTAAAGTGCTTTCTCATTGCCTACTCTACAATTTTAAATTGCTTTTTCCAAAGGCATTAGTATGAGAATGGTTGAAATTTGAACTTGTCTCAATGATTCCAATTTCCATTTTGATAACCTTCACACTACAGTCATATTCATTAAAAGATGCAACTGAAGAAAAATGAAAAATCCTAATATAATTTTAAATATATTTAAAGTTTAGAATCATTCATATTCCAGGTATGATGTAACTATTGGATTTTCAGTATGAGGGTAAAATTATTTCACTGTTTTGTAGATGGGCACAACTAAATTTTGTAGCTGACTGTTGAAAGTGGCAATATAAGATATAAGGTTAACTATGGTAATGTTTCTTTTAATCATTTCACCTCAAGCAAGGCAATAATGCCACTAAGGCACAATGGATTACTTGGAGTGAAAGAAAATAAGAAGGCTTTTGTGAGGAGAAAGAACAATAAAAGAACAGGGTTCAGGAAGACAGAAGATGGCAATTTGCATTTGTTGTAGCATACCTACGGACGATAATGGGTATGTCCCCATTCACATAAATACAGTAGTAAATACTGTATGTTAGTCTGCAGTTGGCAATTCACTTGACTCACTTCTAGCAGTTGACTATTTCTTCTACGTGCTGCTGGCAAATCTTATATATGTTGTTCTTGTTCTTAGTATTATCATTTATTACCAACCTTCGTGTGATTATTCCATTCAGTAACCTTCACTAGGTTACAACAGCATTGCAATTAAATTTTTGAAGATTGTAACTGTATGGCAGCAGATGCTGGACAATCTTCTCAAAGATGAAGAAGAGCCTTGAAGCAGCAAATATGTGGTTCTACAGAAAGATACTGAGGATACCATGGGCTGAAAACATGAGCAACAACAAGGTTTTGGAGAGAATGGAAACAAAAAGGAAACTTATATTTAACACCAGGAAGAGGCAGATGAAATTTCTGGGACACATAATGAGGAAGGGGAGGGCTTGAAAAATCTCATAGTCATGGGACAAAGGGAACAAATGAAAGCAGTCCGTAACATACTTGATAGGCTTGAGCAAATGGATGGCAGAACAGGGTTTGGGAGAAATAACAAAATGACAACACTTATTCAGAGCTACAAGAGATAGGAAGGTGTGGAGGGCTATGATCGCCTACAGACACGGCACATAAAAGATTAACCTATTTTATGTCTTTCAGTCAGATACTCTCCCGGCAAATCTCCAAAATGTCTATGAAGTAGTAACAATGACTGAAAAGATATTCCAGTGATTAATAGCTTAAGAAAGTGGTAGCCACTATATTCTGAAGATGGCTCAGTAAAATACTGTAACTACAAATTCTATTATTATTATTATTATCATTTATAATAAAAATAATAATAATAATAAAATGTAAAAAATATAACCAAAATAATATTAGAAATCTCTAGCAAAATCTTCAAAATGAAAATCACCAGGAAATGACAATACCCAACTTTTGGCTTTATCATCTCTCATCACTCCATAAATTCTATCGCAAACTTTATCGAAGCTAATTAATAATACCAGTGAAATTCTAGAATGGAGCATTGAATGTATTACATATCTCCTACCAAAAATGGGTGAAACAGATGATGCAAAAATGTATAGACAGATAATGTCTGTCAGCTACATATAAATTGATCACATCTGTCCTGGTGAACTGTACTTACTCCTTCTCAATGAAAACAACGGTCTTTCCCTGGAACAGAATGGATGCCGAAAAGTTTCATATGGTTGCAAAGATTTTCAAAGGAAAGCAAGTAATCAGAAGATAGTTCCACTGGTGAGAAGTGTGAGAAAAGAAACTATTAGAATAGAACATATGGAGGCATCTCGCTAGTTCTACAGTAAAACAGTGAGACCTAATTGCCAATCTTGTCTTTGTGCAGTCTAGGAAACAATGTAATGTTAACCATTTCCTTTTCAGGAAACATTTGGCATTCATTGCCCAAGCAGACAGTACTACCAGACTGCATTTTTATTGAATAGTTCAAGAAAAGTTTAAGTATCATACAAAGCAAAATATTGAATTGAAATGAAAACAAAGGAATATGTTCGCATTCATGATGACAGTGTTTTTATAAATACAGAATTTTAAGCCTCGAAAATTCATAAGCTGACACATGACACTAAAACTTTCATCCTGTGCTCAAAAGGAAAAGCTCAAGATTATTTTATGTCACACACTGTTTTATATTTAATAAGAAAAAAAGAGAAATTTACGACGGTAGTATTCAATTTATGTCAAACAAGGTATCGTATGTCCGTGTTTAAGGAGATATAATATGCTAAATTAAAATTCCAAGTGATTAAATTCAGATAAGTGTTTATTATTACAGGAAATATTATATTTCCTTTTAACAAGAGAAAGAAAAAATATTCCATTTAATTTTAACTTTTTCTATATGCCCTGTCCCTTCAAGATGTGGATAATCATGGTTTTCCACAACCACTTATCTTTTGTAAGTTTGTCTTTTCACCATCCTTCCAACTTTTTCTGCCATCCATCTACACAAGCATGTTAGGTTACTTATTCACCATTTCCTCAGTCCCCTCTTGCCTTTAGTATGTCCTGTGAGTGTCAAATTTTCTAAGTCTTCTTTCCTCATTATCTGTCCTAGAAATTAGAATGTCTCTGATTCTAAGTATAAGCATCCATTCTTTTCCATTTTCCTTAAAACTTTGTTGTTACTTCCATGTTCAATCCATGGTATTCCCAGTATCCTTCTGTAGAACCACATTTCTGTTGCCTCAAGTCACTTTCTCATCTTGATAAGTTTTACACACTGGACAACAACAAGGCTAAATGCAAATTGCAGTAAATTGCAATCAACATGGCAAACCTGAATACCAAAATTGGTAAGTAGCAAATGGTGAAATATTTGGCAAATTCAGTTTAGGAATCTGTAATGGATGCAGAGAAAAATGTGTCCAATGCTGCACAGCAAATGACCTTCATAGATGGTCAGTAAATTTCTATTTTTAGTAGGAGGAACTACTGCAAACATTCATAGATGGTTAGTAAATTTTTTTGGAAAGGCTGAATTTTATGTAAGCACATTAAGGAGATTGATCAGTAGAGTTAATGGCAATTCTCAAGAGAAAAGAGAACGTAAACTGATTTAATAATCCCTAAGTTCATTGATTTCTTTTTTTACAGCTTATCAACCTTTTACAGGTTATTTAAAGCCAGAAATTTATTTTAGATTGTAAGAATATTTTGGAGATAAAAATGATTTACTGATATAATTTCTAGTAATTAACCCATAGCTGGGGGAGAAAAGGTGGACATATCTTTCCCATGGATTTTCTCATGAACATAAGAGAATATAATGAATTTGATTTGGATTGGATCTCAGCCCTCTAGTTTCTAATTCTGAGTCATTATCCATTACACCACCAGCACATCCAAGCTTAAAGTACCTAATGTTCCCAACTGGTCACCCAACTAGGTACTAACTAGGTTTGATGTTACTTAACTTCAGTGATCATATTCAATGTTATATGTCTCTAAACCATATAACCCCTAAATTTTCTGTTTTCAATAAATGATTTTGAATCAAACTTACGATCCTGAAGAGAATGACTGTGTCCTTTAGAAAACTTTTTGTACTGCATTAAAATCAAATCTTCCCATTCTTCCCATACAAAGTTCTCAGCTCAACCCTTTTCCAAAATCTGACCAAATTAACAAACAACAGTATTTTTTTTGAATCCTACTTTGCTTGGATCAAGAACTTCTTAGCACATCCCCAGCAAGAATTATGATTTGATTTATATAATATACAGTAATAATTTTAGTCAGTTACAAAAATAAAAGAATATATAACCAGGTTTTTTATCATCTTGTGGTTGACAGACTGATCCAGCCACTTGCATTCAATCCTTATTGGGCACACTCACATTATGTAGTATCAAAATAAACTTAATTTAGTTAATAACTATTTGTTCAAACTTGCTTTATTGACCAATTTATTATTGAGTTGTATTCTTGCTGAGTGTCCAACTAAGTATAGTTGTGTATATATTTATATATGTAAAAGTGAACACTGCAGTCAACACTCAGAGGTGACAGGCTGTTTCATGCTAGACGCAATCGTCAGGCCACCTGACAATTGCGTCTAGCATGAAACAGCCTGTCGCCTCTGAGTGTTGACTTCAGTGTTCACTTCTATATTTATATTTACATACACTCTATCTCTGATATTGAGGACTTTATCCCATAAATATAGCACACCTTAAAACTATATTTCTTCATATATATATATATATATATATAATGTATTTATGTCATGCTAGAGAGGACCAGCTGTGATAATATTGAGTCCTTGATACTAAAACATCAACTTCGGTGGGCAGGCTACCTCATCAGAATGGACGACAGTTATATTCCAAAGCAATTGCTTTATAGTGTACGAACAGGGAAGAAAAATGGGCTTTAAGGACTGCATCAAGGATGCACTGAAGAAATGCCACATTCCTTGTTAGCACTGGGAAAAATGTGCATCTGACTGTAATAATTGGAATGAGGCTGCTCGAAGTGGAAGGTGTCACTTTCAGGAGAAGAGGAGGCACACAAGGCTTAAAAGAGATGTGCGTAAAGGCATACCCAATGAACTTCCTGCAGGTAGCTTTATCTGTACAGATTGTGGTAGAGTGTGTTTGTTCATGGCTGGTCTAAGGAATCACTTAAGAGCACACTAACAGAGGGTGGCAATGCCATAGATGTCCAGCAACTGAAATGTGATATTTGTGGTAAGACCTGTGGCTTCAGAATCAGTTCCATATAACATTTTAAATGGCATGATAATGTAACACCCACTGTTGAACCTCTTAAGTACCCTGTTTCTGCCAGAGTATGTGCGTCCCTTGTTAGGCTACAGAGCCACATTCATTCAGCACATCAGTAGATATTCTCCAAAAAGATATGTAGTAATGGCCATACTTGGACATGAGTTGGCAGCCACCATATATATATATATATATATATATATATATATATATATATATATATATATATATATATGTATGTATGATAAAGTCGTCAAACTATTTTTTGAACATCATAATATTTTCATATGCAAATAACACCAACTGATGGAGAAAAAGATTATACACCTGAGAAAATCAGTGTTTCTTTATTTTGTTCTCATTTCCTTATAAGAAATATTGTGTCTAAGATTTTTCACTTTCCTGATAAAAAAAATTTGTACTGCCAACAACTTTTTCTCCGATAAGCCAAGATAAAATTTCTCACCACTTACCTTACATTTAAAAAAAGGAAAAATCATAAATATTTAAATCTATTTACATTCATATTTCATCTCCTTTTATACACAACTCTGACAAATGTTAAACGGTGCATCATCTTGGTTTCATGTACACATACAAAAGTTTGGTCAAAAATTTAATGCCTGACAACAGATTTCATAGAAACAGGCAAAGCGTAGCAAAATAAACACATAAATCTTAGGATGCCAAAACTAGTCCACAACATTCTTTTTTCCTAAACATGGTATTCTACCTTTGAATGAGAGCCCCCTCCTAAAAAAATTGCTTCCTTGGCTATATTAGAATTGTCTCTTTGACATCATCATCATTGCAGGACCAGTGTCCTCTGTGCTGTGTTGCTCAAGCTCATAGCCAGCAAACATCCTCTGTTTCTTCATGGAATCCTTCAGTATCCTGTTAAATTGAGCTGTTTGATTTTATGACATTATAAAGTCTCATTTTGTATAGGCCTTCCAATGAGGCTTGAACTATCTACTCAAATGTAATGGCCAACCAGATGAGTCTAATTAACCATTACACACACTAAGACATGCTGAGCTTCCTAGAACCTCTTTGCATGGATATGTGAGTAACTAATAAATAGCACTAAATTACAAACATTACCATGAATCACCTGATGAGTTTTGAAATACTGATTCTATTGTCATCTGAGAGCATGATATTGTTTGTCCTTATCCTTATTTACAGCCACAGCAGGGCTGCCACTCAGATCACTGGTGGATGAAATAAAGGGTTCGGTTTGAAATTCCAATCACCTGAAGAACGCCCGAGTGTAAATGGCTGAAATATTATGAATCTCACAACAAAGATGAGGACAATAGTCCAAACAATGATTTCTATATTTACTGTCTTTTAATTTCATTGAATTATTTTAAAATATATCCACTTAATTATTAGTACTATTTACTGTATAATATTATTGGAATCTTACATTCAGTTGTATTAAATAGTGTAGATTGTGTGATTACCCTACTTGTCTGCCATGGAATTTCTCCTAATACTCACTAGATGGCCTTGCTAAAAAAAAGTAGTATAAAAGAAAACAGTGCAACTGACTCTCTATTTTACATCTTTTTCTGTCTCTCTTCACCCACAGGATGCCATAGGGATGACATGTCCCATTTTGCCTCAAACCATGTGTCATATGGAATTAAACAAAGCATAAAAATACCCTAACTACCAAATGAACAAGAAACTCTTCTCTAATTTTCCTTAATAGGACTTTATACACCAATTGCACAAGTAAGAACACCTCAGTATACGCACTTCTATTCACCTCTTTTAGTATACTTCCTATTTAGTTTTGCTAAGGCAATAAAATGTTGCTACATGTTTTTGTTAAGCATTCCACCCAGATAAGGTGATAATGTATCTAGGACACAAAGGGCTACAGGGAGTGAAAGAGAATGAGGAAACTTTAGTGAGGAGAAAGGACAATAAAAGAACAGCTTTTGGGAAGACAGAAGATGATGATTGGCATGGCATTTAAATTTTTGAAGATTGTGGGCAGCAGGGATGCAAGAAACTGGAAGGGACATTCACAAGTGAGAAGTGCAAGAAAAGAAACTATTAGAATAAAACAGATGGTTGCATCTAGCAAGTCCAACATTAAATTGGTATGACCTAGTTACCAATCTAATAGTACAAAGAAGGAAGCCATGTTATATTGGTGAGAAAGTGACTGAAGTAATGATGGTGCCTGGTCAGGATTGATTACATTACAGATCCTTCTTTGAATTTTGTCAAGAATCTCAAGATATGTAGTAGAAGGACTAGATCAGATATGGCAGCAGTATTCAATGTATGGACAAATGGTAGATTTATAAGTGTTAGTAAATTAATTTCTATCTCATGTACATGGAAACATTTGTATGTGTCCACAATACTATTCCTTTACAGCCTCTCTTATTTAAACATTCACCTTTCACCAAATATCTCTCTCCATCACTACAAACAGACCACTCACTAGAAAATAAAAGACATTGAATAAATTTCCCAAATTTGTGACCAAAAATAAAAATGTTTTCTATATCTAGTATCCTGAATTTGTATTCAATTTCATTTATTAAATCTTATAAGGAAATATTTTTATTCTCCCTAGAATTCCGAGTGAGTTATAAACCTCTTTTGTGGATAACTTCTGACAGCTTTATGTGGCTAATAGCATAAAAACTGTTAAGTGTTTCATGTTGTGCAACTCAGTAGAACGTTTCAGTTATCTATACTTGATGATAGAAGTGAAGCTACTTAATATACAACTAAGAAGGCCTCTTTGTACCTTTGATTTGTGCTGATGTTATGAGAACTACTGGATGCCTTGAGCCTTATAGTTGACGCAATAAAATTTGCAAGCGATATCAGTTTTGAACCTTTTTAATTAGTTACACCAAAACACAACAAAAATTATTTATGCTCTATAGTTATTTTTCTGAGAAGAAATTGATTGAAAAATACTATTTTCTTCAAAGGGACAAAAAAGAAGGTAAAAAAATAATAGTTACTGTCGTTAACTCTGTAGACACCACTCTGTGGTGTGTTGTGTCACAGACTCACAATGTTTGAGGAAAAAAATAGTAGTAATGGAAAATAAAATGAAATTTCATAAGATTACATTTTTTCCTCATGTATATGTTTTAATTATTTCACCCCAAGCAAGGCAATAATGCCACTGAAATGCAAGGGGGCACTTGAAGTGGAAGAGAATGAGAATATTTCAGTGAGAGGAAAGGACAATAACAGAAAAAGGTTCAGGATGACAGAAGATGGTGATTGATGTTGCATTTAAATTCTTTGAGGTTATAGATGGTAACAAAGCAAGAAATTGGAAAAGAGTTCCACAGGTGAGAAGTTTGAGAAAAAAATCTATTAGAATAGAACATATGGTTGCATTTAGCTGTTTCAACAATAAAACAATGAGACCTAGTAACCAATTTAGACATATGCTTAAATTCATGTTGTTAAGGTACCAATGAGGAGAGCTTGTTAGAACAAGTGCCATGAAAATATTTATTTAAAAGTCTGAGGGAATTCATATCATCTCGGTGGGAATGTTACTGTATAAATTCTCAGATCTTGGGAATAAAAAGAAAAAAAATTTGTCCTGGGTTTGTTACTTGAATGTATTTCCCTTTATTTTCTATTAGTTTGTTCTGGGTATGATGATAAATTACATCTGGCAGCAAGGAGATTGGAGGTTTTGAGGAACATGGAACCATCTCTTAATTACTGTTGTTCCTTGACTTGGGGATGTAGCACCTGTTAGTATCCCAGCTATGTCCAAATAGTGAACCCACAAACTAAAACAAAACACTATGAAAGTATAAAAATACCAGCAATACATTTTTATAGAAAAGGACCAACAATACATAGTAAAATGACAAGCAGTACATTTTATTTGTAGTTGAAGATATACAACTGCATTCAAATTATTTAGATTTCAGCATTAAATAACCCGTAATTGATATGCCACCAAACCAAATCAACCAAACCAAACTATTAGTTCAACTCGGTATTTACTGTCTCCCCACTAAGACAAGTTGTGACACAAGGTCTTTATTTTAGGTGGGGACCCAAGCGCGTACACCCGGGCCAGGAACTAAAATTGCCTTCAGCCCCCATAAGCATCAGTTACATTGGCCTTGGTGCAAGCACTGATCCTTATCTCTGGTGCAATGAGAGGGTGTGGCCACGGGCAGCTGTTCCCCAGAGCTGGGCTCCTCTCAGTATAATTTTCCTCAGTTGCAACTCAGTCCTTTGACAGAGTCGCCCCTGAGTACCCTCTGCCCAAGGACAGAGACACAACTGAGAGATAATAAATATATGTGTTACTCGGCCTTGTTTTTCTTTCTTTTTTCTTTTCTTTGTTTTAAGAAAAAAAGAAACGTAATGTATGAATGCTTTTTATTTAATAAAGAAAACTACTTCAATTTCCAACCTAACCAATTTGATACATGATTGCTTTTACAAGTAACTTAGAATTTTAATCAGATTTTTCATATTGCTTAATTTTCATTTGTTCATTGTGTCATTCCAGATAATTTTTCTCACTATCTTGTACTTTTATAAATCTACCATACATCGAATATTCCTGCTATATCAGTTCTGGTGCTTCTACTATGCATCTAGAGATTCTTGACAAAATCCAAAGAAAAATCTACAATGTTATTGGTTCTAACCTGGCATTTCAGTTTCAGACACTTTCCCACCACCATAATGTAGCTTTCCTGTGCTTTTCTTATAAATATTTTCATTGTAATTTTTCTGTTAAGTTTTCCTCTTTAGCATTTTGAATTTATGAATTTAAATACAGTACTAAATTGGCAGATAGGTCTCTTCAATTTACAGTTGAAATGGCTATAGATATAACCATAAGTTCTATGCTAACAGTTTCTTTTCTTACACTTCACACTTGTGGAACAAACTCTCTTTCTAATTCTTGCTATCCATCAATTTAACTGCAATTTTAATCATTTTTTTGTCTTCTTGAATCCTATTCTTTTATTGATCTTACTTCTTAATAATGATTTCTCTCAAATTCTTTCCCTCTCAGTAACCTCTTGAATTTATTGACTTTTTTGCCTTGCCTGGAATGAACTGATTAAAAAAAATTCTATTTAGTACAGTTTAGTGATTGCATGCCCATTTCCACTGAGTGCAAGTATACACTGCCCAATCCAGGTATTGAGCTCACAACCACTCTTTCACCAAATTTTAAAAAGCAATGCTTTTATCCATTAGGCTATTGTCCTATAAGAACTAGATGATATTCTTAGACATCACACCTGAATCTTTCCTGGGTTATTTGCCTCCTCATTAAGTATGCTGGAGGTAAACATTTTCTGGGTTTTGGTGTTATCCACCTGATAATCAGGGATCTGAACCTTCAAGTAATTTCAAAGGAGACTATCCTATCAGCAGGTGTATAATACCGGGTCTGTTGTACTGCCATTTTGTGAATGGTTTCTGGACCGTGCAGTAGTCTCTTGTGGAGCCTCTTAATGCTATGATGATGGTATTGTTACGGCAGTATCTCCAGCTGAGTCAGTCCAAGTTATTTATGAATGTATTTTCAATAGGTATCTGTTTTCACTGCCTACTAGTCATCTAACAAACCAACTAAAACAAACATGAAAGCAGTTAAATTGAAAATGAACAAAACTAGTAACAGCAAAAAAAAGTAGACTCCTGTTATACTCCCTCTCTTACACCAACTTTCCAGAAGTGGAACTCCATCTTCGGTCTAAACTTAACCTTCTCTTCCAGTCTGAGACAGGTATCAGTGCTTCAGCCCCATTGCAGGAGCTCACAATCCTGGGCTAATCACCCATTATAACAAAATACAACCACCTAAATCATCACGATCACAAAAATGGTGCCTACATCAAGGATGGATTTCTCTGTGGCAGGGGCACAATAAATGAGTACCCTGATCTCCCATATATGTATCCATAGTATCACTAAATTCTAGTAGCCACAGACACAACACTTTATTGAAAAGTGATTGGTCTCTATAAATAGTTACAGAAGAATTAATTCACATATTCTAACTAAATGTTTTATAAGTACTTCAAGTCTTTAGTATGATCACTTTTGGAAGTAGTATCAATATATTTTGTGTTAGTATAATGAAACTGAAACTAATAAAAATACCATCTGGTAAATATAATAAAAAATAGTTATCAATATCTAGTTAGACTATATATAAATGTTGCCAATAATGAAAAGATTCCACATGGTAAATTTGTTTCAGTCATGACTTTATAAAAAAATCATTAATAATGAATACTTAGTAACTTACGAAATTTATCAAACTATTATTGGCAAGTCTTTAAAAAGAGTAACCATTTTGATTCTGACTGGAAGCAGACCAAGTCTTCATTGCCACATTAGTGCCAATAATGTTCCTGACCAACGTGCCTGAATGTCTCAGAAAGTAAATTTGATCTGGGCCTATGTCAGAGTAAAACACTAAAGAACAGAACGGAATGATTCCAGACATGCACGCTTGTAAGAATAGAGAACATATGGTACAGGAACTGGTTTTGACCTCACATAAATCAAAAACTCTTTGGCAAAATAAATTTATTTTCATCTTGTTCACATGATACCAAATTTACTGAAAGGCTGACCAAAATGTTGGTTTGTGCAAATGACTTTAGTAGTATAAATGGGAGATTTCAGATCAATGGATTTGAAATGTAGATGGCAATAACACTTGTGTATTATAATTACTCGGCTAATAGAGAAAGAATTAAACTACATCCTATTTGATATTGATGCAGAAGTCGTTGTATTGTTCACATGCAAACTATTCATGAATTATGAGAAATGTATTTAGAATATAATGAAAGTTCCTATCAACTTCCATCAAGAAAATTGAGAGGCCATTTATGGTAAATGTTTGAATCTCCTCCTTAAAACTTTTGAATAATACATGGAAATATGGAAATACATACAGTTAAATGATAAGATGAGAAAATACTTTATCATTTAAAGAAATTCTGGTCACCGTACATCATATGAGATCATAATTTTGGAACATTTGAAGAAAATATGTTTGATTATCTAAATAGCAAAGCCACTCATATCTGAGGATGCCCGTCTACTAGGGCAGTTAGTTAATTCCCGTGGCAGACTCTTGCTCAAGCAAAGTGATGTTTCTTCCACACCCACAGAGCTCACCTGTGGTTTATACTGCAAATATGCTGAGCAGACCTTAGTTACAGTTTCTGGGAGAGTGCATATTACCTAGTGTGTTCTACCCTCAGTCACGATGACTTGTGACTTTGTGCTAGCACAACCATTGAGGGCTTTCAAGGGTCCTGTCTACCCAATTTCACTCACAATGCTTGGGTCAACCTGTGGTGTTGTTTTCAAACACAAAGGTGCCATGTGCTGTGATCACCTCCTCCAAGTGGATAAAAACAAGAAGTCACTTTCCTGACAAATCGACCATGGTGAGATTCGAACCTGGGTCTCATGGTCAGAAAGCAAACATTCTAACCACTTGGCCACATACCTATGTTTGATTATCATATATGATATAACTGACTTTCAACTTCAAAATAAGGTATTTAAGTTATTCACTCTTAGAGAAATCAATGCTGAATTTTCATAATTTAGAAACAGAGAAAAATTTAGATAATTTTAAATGAGAAAAATTGTTCTTACAATTGAAATTTCTAGGTCACCCAATGAGGAAAGGGGGATTATATTATTTCTTGGCAAGTGTTGATAAAAAATGAGCTCTGACAAATTTTTAAAAAAATCAGGATTTGAAAAAATCTTTTTGGCATTCTCAACATCCTTCTGAAATGTAGTTCTACAGAAAAAAAAATGAGCTCTGACAAATTTTTTAAAAAATCTTTATGGCATTCTCAGCATCCTTCTGAAATGTAGTTCTACTGACGGATGCTGAGAATACCATGGACTGAACATGTGACTAGCAATGAAGTTTTAAAAAAAATGTAAAGCAAAAGGACATTTCTATTTGAGAGATAGTTGAAATTTCTAGGGTACTTAATGAGGAATGAGGGCTTGGAAAATTAACATACAGGAAAGATTGATGGATAGAGGAAAACAATGCATAACCTACCTAGTAAACTTGAGTGAATGGATCACAGAACTAGGTTTAGGAGAGATAACAAAAAGACAAAATTTGCTACAAAGGACAGGAAATTGTGGATAGCTATGATAGTCAGCATCCTGAAAAAGAACTAAAAGTATTTTGAACTTTTTTTTTTCATATTTCTCAAGTTTAAATGTTATAGATTTCCCTATGACCCAGAGATAGGTTTTTCTTAACTTGATTTTTGAAAACCTCAGCAATCTCAGAGTAAGCAGCAATGGTGGTTTTAATCTCCATAGTCATCTGAAAAAAATAGTTAAGCACATGCATCCAGATATTCATCCCATACCAGAATGCGTTGATATGAAATGGAATGTTTTTTTATTGACATTTTTTGCTCAATGCCATCTATTTTTGGTATGCCTTATAAGAGGTCATTTAAAGAAAGGTCAAAGACAACCAGTCTCCTTTAAGCTCCAAACATTTCTCGGTATTTTTCTTGCATTTAGTATTAGTCAAGATTGTATTGTTTCTGTGAATTTTTATCGATCTGGTTGTTTGAGTTCACCTTTGTAGGATTTTAAGAAAATAATAAATATGAATTGAGTTCTCTTAGCCACTGGCTTATTTTGTATAGAAAAACACTAAAATTTTCGTTTCTCTCTACCATATGCCAACAGCTTAGGAGTAGGATCTCTGACTGATATATATATATATATATATATATATATATATATATATATATATATATATATATATATATATATATATATGTGTGTGTGTGTGTGTGTGTGCTACAATATGTTAGAATGTTGGACACTTTTAAGAAAAATAGAAGAAGGAAATGTATTTAGAATAAGAAAAGGTTTAAATTTCCAGGATGCATAATGAGAAAAAAGGCTTGGAGATTTTGTCACACACAGAACATATTGAAGGCAAGAATGGGAAGAGGGAATCAGCAAATAACTTATCTAATAAGCTTGTGTAAATGGATAGCAGAACAGAAACTGGAAAAGATAGTAAGGAGAAAAACATTACTTAAAGCTGCAAAGCATAGGAAGTTGTGGCGAACCATGATCGCCCACATCCTGAAGGAATATGCCATAGAAAAGAACCAGCTGATGACTAAGAGGATGACAGTTACCTGTTTGATGTTTTTTAAACTCTCTCACCCAGTCATATATGCAGGGCCGAATTATAATCTTTTGGGGCGCCTAGGCTCATGAAATTATGGAGCCCCACCTCAGACAAAGCCATTCTCTAATTTACCCACACCCATCTTGAATATTTTTTACTCATGATATATTTTAATGACTATTACAGCAAATAATATTATAGCAAATTAAATGTAAACTAAATTAGCTATTTTTTGCTCATCAATAAAAATTTTCTTTAAGGAATACCACTATTTTACTATTTATTGCAAACCAAATTAACATATAATTCAACACAACAGTCATAAAAAACAGATTTTTTATAACCATCATTAGAACCAAGTTTGCAGCCAATACTAGCCAATAGAATAATCAGGACTTGCATATTTATTTCCTTCTAAATTCAGGATCAGGTCTGCTATTGGTTCATTCACAATTAACTTCAATTCTTTATTTTGTTAATAATTCTCTTCACCAATTGCGGCTAATGGCCATATTACATTGAAAATCGAGATCACATACAATCACTGAAATTAAGCAATATCAAGCCATGTCAGTATTTAGATAGTTAACTTCTTGGGAATACCATCAGGTGTAATAGATAGTATCTTTGAATTGGAAATCAGTGTCAATTTGTTGTAACCTAAGAAAAGTTACTGAATCGAATAATCATACGAAGGTTGGTAATGAACGATAATACTTAGGACACGAACAACACATATAAGATTTGCTAGCAGCATGTAGAAGAAGTGGTCAACTGCTAGAAGTGAGTCAAGTGAATTCTACAATGAATCTCAGACCAACATACAGTATTTACTACTGTATTTATGTGAATGGGGACATACCCATTATCGTCTGTAGGTATGCTACAATACAATTCCAGTTGGTTTCATTATATTTACTTACAGGTAAATTCCCTTTAGAAAGGTATGATTCTTCTGCTTCTTTCCCCATCTATGGGTTAATTAGTAGGACTTGTATCAGCAACTCATTATTATCTCTAAAATATTCTTTCAATCTAAAGATATTTTCTGACTTTAAATAACTTGCAAAAAGTTGATTAGAAGTAAAAGACAAATCAGTCAATATTTGTCATTTGCTATTGTGAGTCCTTTTCAACACCTTGTCTTTATTTTTTGTCCTTTTGCAATTCCATAATTTGACTTTATTTACTGTCCTGTCTAAGCTTCAGACCCTTATTTCTCATCTTACTATTTTCAGAATCGTCTTTTTCTATTGTGATTGTTATTGATTGGGTATCAACAAACTTTTAGCTCCATCTACTATTCATTCTTCTTTCTTCAGTGTACATTTTTAATGCTTAATCACTTCAATAATATCTTTTATCTTTTGGTCTTTTCTTTCATTCACACTGTTTGCTTTCTATCTTTTTAATATTCCAAGTCCAGTGTTAACCATTATCTTTCCTACATAGTCCTATGAACGTCACTTCTTGCCTTATGCTCATACAACATCAGAAAATAACCCTTTACATTGAGTGTCTCTTGGGCCTTGTATTGGGTCAATAATGTAGAGTATTCTAAAGCTAAAAAGAAGCTAAAAGTAATTATATAGATGGGCTGAAAATGAAATATATTCTGTTGTATCAAACTCAGTCCAAAATGCAATTACAAGATAGATTTACACAAAAAAAAAGAAACAAAAAATTGGTTGCAAAAGTATTCCAAGATGAAGGCCCAGGATATGTTAGAAGTGACTTGCCTATTTGCTGAAAGGAGAGCTTATGAATTATCCTGACCATCATTGTGGCTTTGAGATGGACCTGTCATTCTTTGGATATCAAGATAGCATTTTTGCAAGGGAAGCAATTTGAAAGACAGTCTTTCTAAAACCTCCTCCAGAAGCTGAAGTTCCTGAATGTCATATATGGAAGTTAAATTAAAATGTATATGGACTTGCATGATGTTTCTGGTGAATGGGATTTAACAGTTAGAAAATACTAATAAAACTGGTAAACTGCCCATCTAAGTATGACCAAGCTGTCTTTACATGGTACTATGATAATAAGATTAATGGAATCATATCAACTCATGTGGATGACTTCTTCTGGGCAGATATTGAAAAACTTGAAGAAAATGTAATAAGGAAAATCAAGCAAGTCTTTATGATCAGATCAGAGGAAAATTCAAGTTTCAAATATCTTGGTCTTGAGATTTGTCAATGAAAGGAATCCATAATAATTAGTCAAAATAAATTTGTCAAATCAATCCCTATGATAGCTACAAATTCAAACTCAGTTTTGTTAAATGATGAACTCAGATTATGTAGAAGCTCAATAGGAAAGCTAAATTGGCTAGCTACACAGACACAGCCTGATTTAAGTTATGAGATAAGTGTTGCAAAATCATCTTTAAACAATAGAAAGGTGGAGAGTATATGACCGGTAAATAAATCTGCTAGAAAAGCTAAGGAAATCTCCTCCAGACTTAATACCTAAATTAGGTAATCTTGCAAGAATGAAACTGGTAGCATATAGTGATCCAGCATTTGCTGGACTTAACAAGGCAGGATCTCAAGCAGGATACATCGTCTTTCTTGTGGTTAATAATAACAGTTATGATCATATTTTTTGGCAGTCCCATAGAGTCAAGAGAGGTGTGAAAAGTATGCACACAGCAGAGACACTTGCTATGGTTGATAGTATGGAAGCATACACATTTTATAGAAAATATCTTCTAGAACTTTTATGTATTGAAGATAAGAAAGTCTCCCAGTAATATGTAAAACTAACAATGCAGACCTATATGAGTCTGCTCACTCATCTACTCAAATATTAGATAAAAGGCTGAGAATTGAAATTGCAATTATTTGTGAAATGCTTGGACAAAAGGTAATACATAAACTTGGATGAATTTCCAGCTCAAGCCAAGTTGCAGATTGCCTACACTAAGAGAGGTATCTCCTCTAACAAGATTCTGGGTCATGTATGTGAACCTAGAATCTCTGTTCCTTAGACAAATAGCTACAATAAGACATGTGATGAATGAGCTGCCACTAAGGCCATTATGAAAAGTGAAAAGGGGGGGGTGCTGTTAACTGTGCTGACTCTTGTATTCCTGTCAATGCTTTAAACTCACCAACTTTCTCACTAGAAAATTGCTGAAGATATTAGACTGCCACTCCTCAACTTAATGGATGTGTTCTAAACAGTAGCAGTAGAAGGCTTGTCTCCCTTTCTGCCAAAGTGGACTTAGCCATTTGACATTATTTAAATTTACTGAAACATCTTCTCAAGTTGAATTTTTCTATTCTCTGGGGAAGTGCTGTCACTCAGTTTATTGATCAAGATCCTGTTTTATCACATGTAGTATATAAAAAATAACCCTACTGTTTTACCATTGATCTTTGTGTTTCTCAAAGTTTGTTTTCAAGTTTGGTTCTTGTTTTATCGCCAAAATTAAGCAGTGTTGAGCCTGGTCAGTACTTAGATGGGTGACTGCATGGGAACACTGGGTACTGTAAGCCACGTCCTACAATGTGAAATAGATTTTGCCTTTAAATAACTCAAAAAGAGTAGATAAGTCATAAAAAATAATCAATCAAACAATAGTTTTTAAGTAATTTTGTTAATTTCTTTGTTTCACTCTTGTATATTATTACTGATATTTTAATTTCATTATATGTTTTGTATTTTAAGAATACTGACAAGGTGCTTCTCATTATGTCTTTATTTTTATTACATACTTTTCTGGGAAAATGAAATAAAATCATAATAACGAATAATAAAAAAACGAAAAATAAATACATTTTCCCATGATGTTAAGGGTAAAGAAACCGGAAATATGATTGATCCCACTGGGTCTTATTAAATGTTAAAGCCTATAAAACGACAAAGATTTCCTGCTACCCCAGGTTTCTCCTTTTTTCAGCAGTATGTAGAACCATGTGGTGATTACATTTACATTGAAGTACATTAGTTTCCCCAGTCTGATGACAACTGAAATCTCTTTTCACTTTTCAATGCATGATGCTTGCACATGTCTTCCAAAAACCTCCACCTAAGAAGTAAGTCAAGCTTTCTCTTTGGTTGTTCCAACTAAGCACAAGGCTGATTGAGTGCAACCATTGTAATCCTGCTTATGCTTACTTACCCTAATGTCTGAACCAAGAAAAAGAAAACGGACACCTTTAAACCTCCCAGTGATAAAGTATGTAAAAACTTTCCTTTGGTTGTTCCAACTCTGTGCAAGGCTGACTTGAATTCAACAATTTATATGATGCTTATAATTATTTACCCTAATCCTGGACCAAAAGGAAAATAGACATACCCAAAAGACATTAAGAACTTTGTTTCATTACAATTTATATATAAAAATAGTATAACCTATAGTATAGCATGAGGATTGGCAAATGAGAGAACTCATCTGATGATGACTGCATGTGAATGCTCCTTCCATGGACCCCAAGGAACCGAACAACAGATATCCTTGTCAGCATCTTCCCCTGTGATGCAACCACCTTAAGAATGTGAAATACAAGATCTCTCTCAGCCCTACATATTCTCTCCTTCCTGGTTCTACTGGTCCTGCTTAAATTACCTCTGAACAGTTGTTACTTACTGTAGGGCCAACCTTCAGATATGCTACTGATGTTGATCTCAACTGCTAATGGAGGGAATAACAAACTATGTAACATCTTCATTGCCCCAATCATGAAGATCATTTCACATTTAATGATCTTGAAACCTTAAAATTCCAGGCAAGGCTCTGTGTACAACACTAGATGGGTGTGATCTAACGACTCGATAAGAAGATGATATAAAAAAGAGAATAAATGGTTAAATCTCAAGTTTTTGTATGCTTCTTCTTAATTGCTTAAATGAGAACACACCCGCGTCTAAAATACACACAACTATAAAACCTTTTAAATTTCATACTTTCCAACCAATTGTTTTATGCATAAGACATTTTTTTTCTTTTGTTTTCCTTTTTTCATTGTAATTGTTTTATTTGTAATTATTTGACCTAAGTAGATGTATTACTGAACTGGAGTTTTTTGTCCCCAATTCTTATAGCCTTTTTTTTTTCAGCATGACATTTTAAATGATTTAAATTTTATTTTTGTTAATTTTTAAGTTGACCTTAAAAATTTTCTTTTTCAGGTCACTTATTTTTTGTAATTCATCAGATAATTCTGATATAAGTAAAATGTCATCAGCAAATCATAGGTTTTTCTGTTTCTATTGAAATCCCATTCTCTTCAAGTTGATTCCCTGAAAAGCATCATTCAAAAACAGTGAAGTAATATTGCACTCTTTTTTTCATCTTGGTTTTTATCTAAGTCTATTTTCACTCTGATTATAGCTCTGTTATCATAGGTATTCTCAATAACTTTTATATAATTTTCATTATAATCCTGCTTTTGACATTAGTTAAAGACTTTTGAGTGCTGTGCTGAATCAGATACCATTTCATATCCAAAGAAGTTAGATCCAGTGACAGGATCCAAAGAGTGTTAGTTCAATACCTGGTTAACGTGGTGAAGAACTTGGAGAGGAGAATTAACAGGAGATAACTGATAACTGACATCCATTAGATATGGCATGTGGAACTAGAACAGTCTACCCCAGTGAGCAAAATAAAGGGTTCATTCTGACCACCTGAAGAAGGCCAGAGTGTACAACAGCCAAAATATTGTGATAAATATGGCAACAAAATTGAGGACAATAGTCTGTATAATGTAAATAGTGTACATAATACCTCATCTCAGAAATATAGACAGGTACCAAAGAAATTTGTTTTTAATATTTTTTTTCTAGTTGGTCTGTTGTTTGTGTTGGCTTTTAGTGTTGAAAAAATCCTTCTAAAACCAGCCTGTTAGTGTGTTTGGTTTTCTTCTTGGGTGTTTGTTAGCCTGTAAGTACTTTTGAAAATAGTTCATATATGTTTGATAGTAATGTGAGAGGGTGATAGTTGCCAATGTCAAAGTTATTATCTCCTTAGTAGAATTGCTAGTTATAAACTGAAGTTTTAATGTTAGCTTTCTTTGCCATAACTCCCGGGTAAATAGCTTTGCTAATTGTTTGTGAAGTTCTCCCACAATGTCTTTGAAAAGGTTTGTTACTATGCCATCTTTCTTGCTGCTATTAACATTTGGAAGTGCAAATTGAAAATGGAAAATTTGATACTCGCAGAAGAGATTGAAGGCAAAAGGAATAGAGGAAAACAATACATAACCTTCCTAATGAGCTTGTGTAAAAGGATAGCAGAAGATGGTTTAGGAGAAATAAGAAAAAGACAAAATTTATTAAGAGCTACAAAGGACAGGGAATTGTGGAGAGCCATGATCACCAACCTCCTGAAGGGACATGGCATGTAGAAGAAGTATCAGGAGGTTTTCAAACTCCCCATTTAAAATATTACAGATATAAGATTTAGTTAATTTTGGTTTTGTAAAATTAAAATTAAAAGGCAAATATTTAAAAAAATGAATTTGTAAGTTCAAAAATTGAAATATGCAAAAACAGGGTTTTTTTTCAGTAAACAAATAAAACTGCTTGTAATTTGCTCAAATGAAAACCAGAACGTCTTGTAGTTATTTGACCAAAGTATTCAGGAATCTATTTGACTAATAATGAAAATTTGATCTGTCACTTACTAAATATTAAGGAAAAAAATATTTGTAGGGGTTCAAATATCCTATGGTAATGGAGGGTTAATTACAGTCATGAAACTTGCTATTCATGTCTTCTATATTGTGTACTTATTTCTAGCTGAAATTCAATGACTTTCTTTTGATTTTATGAGGGCAGGTTTTCTTTTCTGTGAACCATTTTGTTTCTCCCAATCAAATTTGTCCCTGGAAGCAGTTATTCTTTGATCCCTTCTTAAATTAACTATATTTATCATTTTGAAGGTAATTATAAAATTTCATTTTTTTTTCAATCCAGTTGGGCTTTTTTAAGTTTATTTACAATAGCTTCACTACTGAAAAATCATATTCATAATTGCCATCTTAGATCTTCATCTTCTGTTCTTTCTCCATATTCCAGATTTGCCAAGGCAAGATTCTTTGTCTTTCATTGTTCTTCACATCGCATGAAAATCAACCATAAAAAAAATGCAACATGTTCTGTAAATGTCTATAAGGCTACTGATATCATTGTAAAAGTCTTCGATTTCCACATTTATACTTTTGAAGATTGGCACAAAAACTCGACTCACTTTCTGAGTGTATCTGTTGCATAATCTAATTACTAGCTAAGCTCTTCTGTCTTATCTACTGTTGAAACTATATGGCATGCAATATTAGCATTGATTAAAAATCCTACTCAGCTGAACATTCTCCTTTGCATTATAATAATGCCAATGATAGTCTTAGCTGTTTCCTTATGAGTCTCTCAAGGTAGAGGGTTATTGTTAAAATGGTTATGACGTCCTGGGTACAACGTTAAATTGCATCCAACAGCAAGGTTTTGAGGAAGCGTGGAACCACCTCTTAATTGCTGGGTTCTCAGGTCAACCCTGACCCGGGGTGGTAGCACCTGTTGGGGTCCCAGCTATGGGAAAATAGTGAACTTCCAGGTCTTTTCCAAACTTCCAGGTCTTTTCCAGCACATTTCTTTTTGAAAAAATATTATTACCAGCACATTTCTTTTTGAAAAAATATTATTACCAGCTATACGTATTTGAAAAAATATTATTACCAGCTATACGTTTTTGAAAAAATATTATTACCAGCTATACGTTTTTGAAAAAATATTATTATCAGCTATACGTTTTTGAAAAAATCTTATTACCAACTATACGTTTTTGGAAAAATAATATTACCAGCTATACTTTTTGAAAAACAATATTTCCAGCTATACTTTTTTGGAAAACAATATTACCAGCTATACTTTTTTGGAAAACAATATTTCCAGCTATACTTTTTTGAAAAACAATATTACTAGCTATACTTTTTTGAAAAAAAAAAAGCATTTCATCATTAAATGGCCCAACGAAGGTCGATATGCTGGTTAAACAAACAAACTATCTATCTAAAATGGTTATGATGAGTGAGGTGTGAGATGTGAATGAAAGAGGTGGTAGGAAGAGAAGATTATATGGATGAGGAAGATAGATAACAATTGACCCTTGACTTGAAGAGGTCAAGATTTTTTTAGTTTAGAAGGTTACTGTTAAAATGGTTATGTTGAATGAGGTGTGTGATTTGAAAGAAAGAGATGGTAGGAGGTGAAGATTATAAGGATAAGGAAGATAGATAATGATTAACCCTTGACTTGAAGCGGTTAAAATTGTAGTTTACTGGAAATAAATGGAATATACTGAAAGGTAAAGAAAGTTTTTTAAAAATTACTACAAATAAAGGTAGATCATATTTTAAGTATTTCTTCTTAACATCTTTACTCCCTCTTGGATTTGAATACAAGAACTGGTTGTTAATATCAATTAGGAAAAAAATGACAACTTTAATTTAAGTTCAGCTTTTTATTCTAGTATAATCAATGAACAAGGGACAGGTGTGAGACATTGTTTTTCCCATTTTAATTTAGTTTAAACTTGTCTATTTCTACAAAATGAAACATCAAGGCAGTAACAGTCTGTAAAGTTAGACACAAAGTACAACAAATATTAAAATTATTTACAGCAAAATAAAAAAGAGAGACACAGAGTTTTTCATCTTGAGAGTCATGGAAATTTCTTTTGGTTGGAGGCTGATCTTGACATGTGAAGTGAGTGAAATCCTACCTTTAAATAAAAGGGCTTTTTACATCGCTTTACAAAATTATACTGATGCAATAGTGTTTATTCTTAATTATTTAATCAGTAATTCATTTTATTTTCCTGTAAAATGAAATTTTATATTTGTTTTTAATTAGTGCCTTATCATTTTAATTATAACATTCTACCTATTATTATGATTAATATATTTTTTATTTTAACTTCATATTTTTTAAAATATTTTAATATTTAATATCTTTTATTTTAATTTTGTTATTGGATTTTAGAATATTTCTTCTCTGTTAATTGGAAATGTTTTGGGTGAAAATTACCAAATCAGAGGCATTGCTTAGAGTTTTTCGTTTGAAGGAATTCTTCTTTGCTATTAAAAGCTGTAATCAAATAAAAAAAGTGAATTCAAATAACTGCATAGGGTAAAATGCAGGAAAGTGAGTGTCATTAATTTTTCTTTTCAAAAATGTAAAAGTTGTATTGGGTAGGTTAGTAATCTTAATAATGCCTTGAAACTGAAAATAATAAAAAGGCTGGTGTCGATCAAATAACAACTATAAAAGTGCAAGTGTAATAAAGATGATAATGAAAATGAAGATAATATAGAAAATTAATAATATTACAATATTTGTCTTATAATTGTCATTACTTTTAATATAGTATTTACTTTATCTCAAAATGGTTGTTATATTTGTAAATGAATACAAAATAAGATAAACTCAATGAAAATAAAAATTTCTTAATTCATTGATTTTTAGAAAGATTTAAATAATTGACACTTAAGTAATTTTGTCATTTAAAATTTTACCAGAATTAGATTTAATGCTCCTTGTGAGTCAATCTTTGTTTCCTATTTTTATTTTATGAAATTGTAATAAATAAAATAGAACTATGTTTTGAATATCATTTATCATTTAGCAATCTGCATCCCCCTCCTTTTATATGCCAAATCAGGATGTAAGCGATCATGGCCCTCCACAACTCCCAGTCTTTTGTTGCTCTAAGTCACATATGAGCCTTTACCATCCCTCTTTGTCTTTGTTCTACCATTCATTCATACAAGTAGGTTTCTCTCTGCCTTTCTTGCTTTCTACATGTCTTATGAGTGTTAAATTTTCTTAGCCCTCTTTCCTAATTATATATCCTTGAAATTTCAGCTCTCTCTTTCTGATTATAAGTATACATATGTTCTGGTTCTATTTTCTTTAAGACTTTCTCATTGCTTGTATGTTCTGTCTAAAGTATTCCTAGTATTTGTTGTTAGATTCACATATCTCTTTTGCTTCAAATCTCTTCTTCATCTTTGATGCGATTGTCTATCTTTCACTGCCATATAGTAGATTAGATACTTTATTGTAGTTCATCAATCATTCTTTTTTGTTTATGTTCTTAATTATATTTTCCAATGTCTCCCTATTTGCTTATTTTCTGCGGAGCATCTTCGGTTATACATAAGCACCTTCAGTCATATTTTCTATCATCTGTTAATACACTACTTAGTTGAGTTTCTGTACCCTTTTGATTTTGATACCTCTGATATGTAGCTCACACCTAATTTGCCTGACATGATCTTTATATCAACCATACGTCGAAATTTATTTAAAAGAATATGTAAACACAAAACCTTTGGAAATTAAAATGTTTGCTTTCCTCATATTATTTCTAAAAAAAACAAACACTATTCTTGTCAGTTTTAAAAGTAACACCATAAATTTGCTACTTTTGTTGACTGATTTTAAATGGCATATCAACTGTGTCTGTTATTTAATGCTGAAAAGATTTTAAAAAATTAAATATAGGGCTTGTAAACAATCCGTTGGGTCGTTGGTCCCATCACTCTCCAGTTAAGTCTTTAGAACATAGTTATTTAGTATGATAGTTTTCAGTATAGACCAAACTCCTTCAAGTATGCAAGGATAATCTCTGCTTTATCTCCATGAAAATGTCTCCTAGACTAGTCATGTCATAAAATCATTGACGTATAGGTGTAAGTCACTACAATCATTTAGAATATGTTTTACGGTATATGCTTCCTGACATGCTGTGTCAAATTTGGATTCTTGATAGGATGATTTCTTCCTTCTGAGAGTCTCAGACCATAATGTCATTCTCCTAGGATGGGTTTAAATTTTCAGCTCACCCATTAATAAAAAGTGACAATTGTGGTGTTGGTGATGATGAAATTGAAAAATACTGATAATATTAAATGACAAATGATAATACTTAAAGGTATAAAATTAATGACAGGTAAACAGTGATAATGATGGTTCTTTCAAACATTATTAAGTAAGAAAAATAAAATGCTTGAGGATATTAATGGTCATACAACTGCTGGATGAATAATAATCATAATGATAATATGTACGGAATGTATATAAAACAGTGATAATGATGATTCTTTCAAACATTATTAAGTAAGAAAAGTAAAACGGCTTCAGGATTTTAATGGTCATATGACTGCTGGATGAATAATGATAATAATGATAATATGTACAGCATGTATATAAAACAGTGATAATGTTGATTCTTTCAAACATTATTAAGTAAGAAAAGTAAAAAGACTTCAGGATATTAATGGTCATACAACTACTAGATGAATAATAATAATGATGATGATAATGTGTACAGCGCATATATAAAGCAGTGATAATGATGATTCTTTCAAACATTATTAAGTAAGAAAAGTAAAAAGACTTCAGGATATTAATGGTCATACAACTACTAGATGAATAATAATAATGATGATGATAATGTGTACAGCGCATATATAAAGCAGTGATAATGATGATTCTTTCAAACATTATTAAGTAAGAAAAGTAAAAAGACTTCAGGATATTAATGGTCATACAACTACTAGATGAATAATAATAATGATGATGATAATATGTACAGCGCATATATAAAGCAGTGATAATGATGATTCTTTCAAACATTATTAAGTAAGAAAAGTAAAAAGACTTCAGGATATTAATGGTCATATGACTGCTGGATGAATAATGATAATATGTACAGCATGTATATAAAACAGTGATAATGTTGATTCTTTCAAACATTATTAAGTAAGAAAAGTAAAAAGACTTCAGGATATTAATGGTCATACAACTACTAGATGAATAATAATAATGATGATGATAATATGTACAGCAGGTAAAATTGATAACAATTACAAAAAGAAACAATAACAGTGATAGAAAGGGATGCACAATGAATGAGTTTTGATAACAAAAGTAAAAGTGGGGAATTAATCGTAATTACAATGAAGAGCGCATAACAATATTAATGAAACTGAAGAAAATAAGCATCAGCCTAACAAACAGGTTTTTCCGTTATTATTTCATCACAAATTGACAATGTAGTAGATATTTTATTATTGTTGTTGAAGGTGGCATATTAAGGTTGGGAGAGTGGCAGATCTAAAAATGACGGCACACGTCTGTTGCCACTAAAACTTGGTAATGACAGCTGCCACATCCATCCAGGAAAATAACATGTCCTAACTTTCTTCTCTTAATTTCATCCTGTGATTTCCATGTAGGCAGAATATATCAGTTGCTGTCATTGGCAGGTTCTTATATCTCTAAACTCTTGGGTAATTACTTGTGCGACAAACCTTAGAGCACTGTATTATTTTGTCAATCTCATTCACAAATCTGCTCATTTTCTTTTTTCCCTCAGAAAATATTCACAAAGAGGGTTTGGGCTCCTGCAATGGAACTTAATTGGAAGACTGAGGAGATTGGCATGAAGAACCACGTCCTTAATCTTACTGGCAACGCTAGTTTATGGATGGAATTTAATAAGAATTGTAAGCTGATAAAAACTGGAAGCAGTGGCAACAACAGCCTTTTGTGTGGCGAAGTCGGAGGGGGGAATAACAATATAAATTAACAAGAAAAAGTTAATAATAATGCATAGAAATTTTGGCATAAAGATTTGGTGGAGGAGGGTGCTAAATCAGATGTTAAAATAGGGGTGGGGCAAGTCAAATGTTAAGTTTTAAAGATTACTGATTTTAGATTTTTTATCTGATCTCATAAAATGAACATATTTTTTTCTTCAGATATATTATCCTACTCTATTTATCTGTCTATCTGTTTCATTCTCTTCATATCAATCTCAATCTTTTCAAATCTATCTTTGTCTTTTCCTATCTGTCTGTTTATATCTCTCTCTCTCTCTCTCCATCTATTGATCTATCTATGTGTGTCCATCTTCTGATTTTAAATACACATATTTTGGCTGTTTATTCAAACTTATTTTCTGGAATGAGACCTTTTCCACATGTAAGACATTTTTATGTGTTAGAAGATGATATTTAAAATTAAGATGAATATTTTGTCATGTATTTTGAAAATTGACAACAGTAATGATTTTGAAAAATGATTTTATCTATAACTCAGTAATACTGTCATCAGTTGAGACCAAGAAGTCAAAGTTTCTCTTCTGTTTAGTTTTCAGTTCATATAAAAGAATGGAAAACTGTTGATATAGGTAATCTTTAGAGAATTTCAAAATTAATTTTGATCAGTTCAATGAGGTCAAATTGGCAACTGACCTCAAAAATGATCTGTTGTTAACTGGGACAAGAAATGACTTAATTTTAACATCTCCAACATGGAACTGCTTTCTTTTAAACATTTTAGAGAACCTTTTCTTGTCTTCCATCATTATGGCTGATGCTAACATCCAGAAAAGTGACTCAGTGTGCTTTCTCAAGCTAATGTTTTCCACCGACATGAAATAGAAACTTCATATTGAATCAGTTGCTAGGTCAGCTACTAGCAAAATTGGTTCACTGTGTTGTGCTAAACAATTTTTCTTGCCAAAATTTAGTTTACATATTGATAAGTCTACCATTCATCCATGCATTGAATATTGATGCCACATCTGGTTCTTGCAATTGAATATTGCTGCCACTTCTGCTATGCATTTAGAGAATCTTGATAAAATGCAAAGAAGAATCTGCAATGTTATTGGTCCTGACCTGGTATCACTACTTTAGTCACTTTCCAACTGCTGTAATGTAGCTTACTTATGCTTTTCTATAAATATTTTCATGGTAATTGTTTGATGAAATTTTCTCTATCTTACCTAGACTTTATGAATGTGAATGAAAGTGCAGTATTAGATTAGTGGCAATGTCTCATTATTTTATAATTGAAATGACTAGATGTAGCCATAATTATTCAGACTTTCGTCCTCATCTTTGTCGCCATATTTATTACAACGTTTCGGCCGTTGTATGCTCCGGCCTTCTTCAGGTGGTTGGAATGTCAAACTGAACACTTTATTTCACACACTGGGGTAGACTGTTCTATTTCCACATGCCATGTTTAATGGATGTCAGTTATCAGTTATCTCCTGTTAATTCCCCTCTCCATGTTCTCCACTGCCTTAACCGGGTATTGAACTCACACTCTTTGGGTCCTGTCACTGGATCTAACCAACGCCTTTATCCACTGTGCCATATGTCCTTGAAATAAAGGGTTCAGTTCAACATTCCAACCACCTGAAGAAGGTCGGAGCATACAACGGCCGAAATGTTGTAATAAATATGGCGACAAAGATGAGGACAATAGTTTGAATAATGTAAATAGTGTACAATAATACCTCATCTCAGAAATATAGACAGATACTGAAATGCTGAAACGTTGTAATAAATATGGTGACAAAGATGAGGACAATAGTTTGAATAATGTAAATAGTGTACAATAATACCTCATCTCAGAAATATAGACAGATACTGAAATGCTGAAACGTTGTAATAAATATGGCGACAAAGATGAGGACAATAGTTTGAATAATGTAAATAGTGTACAATAATACCTCATCTCAGAAATATAGACAGATACTGAAATGCTGAAATGTTGTAATAAATATGGCGACAAAGATGAGGACAATAGTTTGAATAATGTAAATAGTGTACAATAATACCTCATCTCAGAAATATAGACAGATACTGAAATGCTGAAACGTTGTAATAAATATGGCGACAAAGATGAGGACAATAGTTTGAATAATGTAAATAGTGTACAATAATACCTCATTTCTTGCTTTCCAGTCAAATTTGATTTTTTTTTTTTTTTATAATCATATCGCCCCAAGCAAGGCCAGAGGCCACTATCGCGCAAGGGGTTAAAGAAGGGTTGGAGGAAGAGCAGATAGGAGTGGCAATGGAGGGGATGAGGAAGAAGAGAAAGACAGTGGGTCGATCAAGGCAAGGGGGCCACAAAAGATCCGGAGCGAGAGCAGATAGGAATGAGAAAAGAAAGGATGTGGAGAAGGGAAGCGGATAGATCAAGGCAACTGGAGATGTCGATTGACGCTACACTTAAACCTTTGGAGATTGTATTTGTCAGGGAAACAGTAATAGGGAAGGGAGTTCCATAGGCGGGATGTGTGAGACATGAAGCTATTGGAGTAGAAGAGACGTCTACATCTAACAGTTTCCACAGTGTAGGGGTGGGAGTGGGATGCCAGCCTGGTGGGGCGCTTAAATTCACGAGGCCTGGGGACAAGCGAACGCAACTCCTCAGAGCAATTACCGTGGAAGTATTTGTAAAAAAGGCAGAGCGAGGCAACATCGCTGCTGTGAGAGAACGACTGCAGACGAGATGACAGATCAGGGCCAATCACATTGCCTATCCGTCTCTGGATCTTATCAAGAACCCCGAGGCAAACAGCAGGGGCTCCAGACCATATATGGCAGCAATACTCCATGCATGGGCGAATGGTCGATTTATAGACTTGAAGGATCGATTCAGGGGAGAAAAATCTCCTGGCTCGGCACAGAGAACCAACTTTCTTTGCGGTGGCTGATGCAACTGACTCGATGTATTTGTTCCATCTCAGATCAGCAGACAGCGTGAGACCGAGCAGCCGCAGGGAGGGGCTCTCAAGAAGATGGTCATCAGACATTCTAATGGGATGCAGGGATGGAACCTTGTGGTGGTTGATGGAGAGCAGTTTTGTTTTAGACGCGTTAAAGTTAACCATCCATTTCTCACCCCAGATCACAACTGATTGGAGGTCCTTTTCAATTTCTTCAAAAATTTAAATTTAATATCAATTGTTAACTTTTGTT
This sequence comes from Acanthosepion esculentum, assembly GCA_964036315.1. Lineage (NCBI taxonomy): Eukaryota > Metazoa > Mollusca > Cephalopoda > Sepiida > Sepiidae > Acanthosepion > Acanthosepion esculentum. Next base: position 35,452,723 of record OZ038476.1, on the reverse strand, counting down.
TTCTTAATTCCTGTTCTTTTATGGTTCTATCACCTTAATAATGTTTTTCTTTTTCTCATATTCTTTTACACTAACTCCTTTGCATCTTAGTGAGTGAAATAATGAGAAAAAACAATGAAAAATACTTTTTAATCTATAGATATAGATTGTTTTTGTTCTGCTTTCCAAACCTAACAACATCTCATTTTGTTTTTTCCCTATGACTGTTCAGTTTTTGGTTATTCTATTTCCAGTGAATCCCATAGTAAAGTAGCCTCGTGGATTGGTTCATGAATTTGGTGATATTGTAATTGTGAGTTCAATCCCTAGGCTGGGCAGTGGAAACTGAGTATTATTAAAAGATACCCCTAGATATGAAGAACAGTCTGCCCTTCATATATTAAATAAAAGCTCCAGTTTGAAATTCCCTGAAGGTTACCCAGAGCAACAGTCACCTGAAAAAGGCTAGAGGGCTCAATGACCAAAATGTTGTGATAATAACAGCAAAGATGGTAAATTAGGGAGGTGTTCCTCCGAGGAGTGAGAAGGCTCTGGATCTGTTCAAATGAGCTCTCATCCCTTGTACTTTTTATTTTTATTAAAAGCATTAACTTCAGCAGCACAAATTTTGTTGCTCATATTCCTCCATGCATGAAGGGGAATCAACAATTGTGCAGCTTTATACAGTTATTAGGTAAATTTTAATCTAATATTTTCACTGCATAATGATTAAAATTTTGTGACCCCTATTCACTAATGAATTAAATGCACTTATAAAGATGCTGACAGTTGAAAAATAAAAATGAAAAAAGATTTGTGCTATTTACATTATTCGGACTATTGTCCTCATCTTTGTTGCTATATTTATCACAACGTTTCGCCCGTTGTATGCTCCGGCCTTCTTCAGGTGGTTGGAATGTTAAACTGAACCCTGAACACATAGCACAATGGATAAAGGTGTTAGTTAGATCCAGTGACAGGACCCAAAGAGTGTGAGTTCAATATCTGGTTATGGCAGTGGAGAACTTGGAGAAGGGAATTAACATGAGATAACTGATAACTGACATCCATTAGACATGGAACGTGGAACTCGAACAGTCTACCCCAGTGAGAGAAATAAAGTGTTCAGTTCGACATTCCAACCACCTGAAGAAGGTTGGCGCATACAACGGCTGAAACGTTGTGATAAATAAGGCAACAAAGATGAGGACAATAGTCTAAATAATGTAAATAGTGTACATAATACCTCATCTCAGACATATAGGCATATCAAAATGATTTGCTACACAAAATAAATGCTTTTTTATTATTAGACAAAGTTCTACATTAAGGATATTTTCTAGATCTGTTATTTTCCAACTATAACATGTTAAACTTCATATAACACTCCATGTCTAGTCAGTGGTTCCTCCAAGTTCCAAGGATAAAAAGAAAATTATTGAAGAATGTTTGTATTAACTTAAAATATGAACTGAACTTAATCCCAGGAAGAAATATTTGAAATTTCTAGGGCACATAATGAAAAGAAAGGGTTTGTAAAATTTAACACACACAGGACAAATTGAATCTAGAGGAAAATAATGCATAACCTACCTAGCAAGCTTGAGTAAATGTATGGTGGAACAAGGTTTAGGAGAGATAACAAAAAAATACAAAGGACAGGAAATTGTGGCTCTCCACAATTTCCAATATCCTAAAAGTACACAGCACATGATAATAATAATAATAATAATAATAATAATAATAATAATAATAATCTTCATTGATTTGTCTCTATAGCAATAAGCAGCTTGATAATTATCTATCAGAATATGTTGAACAGTATTTTTTTCTTTTTGTATATTTCATGGAAATTCTAATTTCTTTGTATGAACAAAAGCATTAAATATTCCAAATAATATGAGGTTGGCAAAAGTGTTGAAAGGTTTTTGAAAAGTTCAGATTTCAAAACACTCTGATGACTTTTGCAGCACTCTGGAGTAATCTTTTGTAATAAATAGTAATCCAAAAATTAGCCATTTCCGTGCAGAAAAGATCTGGCATTTAATGATCAAACCGCCTTCCAAACAGTTTTATATAACCATTCTCTTAAAACAGTTTTTCAGGCTAATAGGCTTATCAAGCCCACTGTATTGATGAGGGTTTCCTTCCTAAACTTTTGTTTAAGGTGGTGTAGAAAATCAACATCTTGATTATATCATTATTTTCTCTTCTCGTTACATGTGCTACTCATTCTTGTTGTTGCTGTTAAAAGTATTCAAGTGATGTGTTATTTGGCAAAGTACTTAATGATTTTGTAGCACCAGTCTATATGATTTGATGATGGATAGTTTTCTTTGAGACCCATAGGTTTCATTCATTTTTAATCATTGATCCGAGAAAACTTGCATATAGCTGATAGTTTAGGCGTTTTTGAATGAGTTGGATGCATGATATTTGCAAGTGTCTAAATCTGACAAGTCAATTTAAGATTAAAATTTTTCTTTTTAATTGAGTTCACCCCAAGCAAGGCAGTAAAGCCACTGAGATGCAAGAGGTTACTGGGTGTGGAAGAGTTAGATACAGGAACATTACTAAGGACTGAGAACAGAGGAAAAGTAATCAGGACAACAGATTGTGATTGACATTGCATTTAAAATCTAGCAGATTAAAATTGGCTAGAAAGCATGGAACTGGAAGGGAGTTCCACAAGTGAGAAGTGTGGGAGAAGAAACTTTTAGCATAGCATTTATCATTACATCTAGCCAGCTCAACCGTAAATTGGTGAGAACCTCGTTATTAGTCTAGATTTTAGCTTTTCAGTTAATATTTTGTTTTCGCAGCATCTTATAGTGTTTGACAAAACTACCCCTGGTACAGTTTAAACATTGTTCAATTTTCTTATTTCCTTTTCTAGATTTCTTATAACTGATCCATACACTGAGATCCTTGAAGTATTTAGCATTTATTAATTCCATGTTCTGATTTTTTTTCTGATAGATTCAGATTAGATGTTATCACTTCTTTCATTCCAATTTCAGGTCATAGTTTCTATTTTGAGGGCATCTTGACATGGTGTAATACTTAGCAAGCTTATCTCAGTAGAATAATTATGAGTGAGTAGAGAGTTTGCTCCTCACCGGGTGCCCCATACATTTGGCCTTGTGCCACATCTAAGCTGCACTTACAAAATTACCATAGTTTCTATTTTGGAAAGTCCAGGTTTTTGGAACAATTGGTAGAGTATGTTGATTAAATAATAAATAAGTTTCTGAAATGTGCTGATCCAGCATGAACATTTTAAATTTTTCTTGACAAACTATACAGGAAATAATGAGATTTCACAATTTGAAATGACTTTGAGATTCACTAAACTCTCAAACAAAATATAAGCTATGTTAAAATTTCATCATCGTCATCACTGCAAATAACCAGGTGTGCTTGTAAGGTCACTGTGCATCTAGTGACCTGACCAGGTTCCTCCACATATATGAGTTGAAAGTGTTTATTCATGCATAGCATGTTTTGGCAAGTGGGCTTGACAGAGCCGATCTTTCTCCAGGACAAGCCACAGCTGATTTCCTCCAACTTGAAGTCACGCCTTGTGGCCATTGATTCCACCAGGAAGTGCCTCTACCTTAGCCATTAACTTCAATATGGGAAGCCCTCCACCAAGCAGTGCCTTATCATCACTATACTGTCTGTATACATAGCTATGTAGCCCAGTCTACCACATTGTGCTAGATGACCATTAACCCAACAAGAAGGCTCATCCAACCTTTGACTGGTTTTGTTCTTAAACTTGTTGCTTGTCTAGCTGCCCTCCTTACCAGAAAAGCTAGGTTGGGGACAAGTTGACCTGACTTTGTGGCAGATAGTACTGGATTACATGCTACCAATTAACACTTGTACAGTGAGATGATATAATATTAATGTCGGTACCTCCAAAGAGGAGTGATACCTAAAGTTTGAAATGAATTTTAAAAAATGAAAAATCTTTCTTAAAGCTTTTATTTTAGTTTTAATTTCAAAGTAATAGATTAAGTTTAATATTTCCAATAAGCAAAATGATGTTATATTTCAAAATAAATTTAAATTGATTGGAAATATATTTTTTAAATCACTGATTTTAGCCATATTTACAAATGTTTCAGCGCAGTGTAATTCTCTTTCAAAAATTAAAATATACTTTTTAGAAACTTTATTTGAAGATTACCTGATTTAAAGTTTAATCAATCTGATCTGAAACAAATATTACTTATTTTTTGTTGAAAATATCACAGAAAAGCTTTTTTTAACACAGAACTGGATGTTTTTATAAGTTGTTGACCACTTTATTGACAGCCTGATGTTTGAGAAATCTAATTGTTTCTATGGGGGGATATATCTGTAAAAGTTACTTGACAAAAACAATGTAATCACCTATTTTATATAATTTTTAACTACACAGTAATATTTAAAATTTAGGAAAATATTCTAAGAAATTTTTTATTTTATTGAATTTATTATAGTTACCATTCTTATTTTCTGATATGAACGTCCATATTTACAAAAATTGGCACATTTATGCACATACAAAAACAATTCAAAATTCTTTTTAAAATACTGAGGGTCACTGAATTGTAGTAAGCTTTTCCATTTATCATTATAAATGTAGTTTTTACTTAATAACAATATCACCTAACTGCTACAAATTAATACAAAATTTTAAATGATTTAAAGTTTTATAAATTACTATAATTAATTTTTTTAAAAACTGAAAACAATTCTTGTAAAAATTTATTATACATTGAAAAAGTTTTTTTCTTATGACAATAGTGTCCATGATATATCTTATTCATAAAAGGAAGTAAAAGTTTTCTAATTAAATAATGTCTTAATTTTATTACATTTTTTTATTTTACAATTCAGTGCAGATTTTCAGTAACTGGTTGTCTTATTTTAGAAGACTTCTGCATATAACTAATATAAACGTTAAACACTACAAAAATAAATTTCTCAAAATTTCAAAAAATTAAATAAGTGGGAGGTAACAGATGTAAAAAAATGTTTTTATCAAGATTTTTTAAAAAGAAACATTTCATAAATAATTTCATTTATTTGTGAATAAGTTCTGAAAATTTCAATAAAATCTGACAATTATTTGATTTTTGCCAGAATTTTCAAATCATTGTTTTTTCTCCACAAAAAGATTCTAAAATTTCCTCTACTGATTTATGGTTGCTCGCTGACACAAGAAAAAAAAATTAGCCAACATTTTGACGGTTCTAAAAAGGATTAAAAAATATAATAAAAAATCCTCTGATATTTCCTCTTAATAATGGCATAAAGATTTTAACAATAAAACTTTGTTTTTATTAAGTTTAGTGAATTTTTTCATCATGTATGTTCATTTTTTAGTGAATCTTTGGATATATTACAAAATAGTAGAAATAAGTATCATCAGAAGTTATGAAAATATTAATGTCAAGAAGAAATAAAAATTCAAATTGCAATTTGGATGCATTTGGATGTTTACATAAGAAAGGCATAGATAAGATATCAAATCAGTAGATCTGTTCATTTTACAATATAATTGATGATTCAAACAAGATGAAATTTTGGGCAAGAAAATACAAATTAAGACAATAAATATTTGTCTAGCAGAGAAACATGAGGTTAAATTTAGCTATTTTTGAAAAAAACATGTAGATCTTCTAAAGTATGCAGTCATCTTGGAATACAACCTAATGGCAATGCTAAAATTAACTGTTTCCATACAGGAAATATTTGATACACTATTTACATTATTCGGACTATTGTCCTCATCTTTGTCGCCATGTATTTCACAACATTTCGCCCGTTGTACACTCCAACCTTCTTCAGGTGGTTGGAATGTCGAACTGAGCCCTTTATTTCGCTTACTGGGGTAAACTGTTCTAGTTTCACTGTGCCATGTATCCTCAAGGACACATGGCACAGTGGATAAAGGCGGTTAGATCCAGTGCCAGGACCCTAAGAGTGTGAGTTCAATACCTGGTTAAGAACTTGGAGAGGGGAATTAACAGGAGATAACTGATAACTGACATCCATTAAACATGGCATGTGGAACTAGAACAGTCTACCCCAGTGAGCGAAATAAAGGGTGACATTCCAACCACCTGAAGAAGGCCGGAGCATACAATGGCCGAAACATTGTAATAAATATGGTGACAAAGATGAAGACACTAGTCCGAATAATGTAAATAGTGTACATAATACCTCATCTCAGAAATAGACAGATACTGAAATATTTGATATTCATTGACCAAACAGCTAGAGTTACTATCAGTTTAAATTTATAATAGCTTTTGATCAAAACAGTTTGTCCCGCAATTAGACTACTCAAGTCCACTAAATGTTATACCTCTTTCTAATACTGATGGAAGTTTCTATCCAAACCTTTTGTTTATGGTGTGTGGAAAGTTAAAATCTTGATTATATCATTATTTTCTCTTCTAATTACATGTGCAATGCATTTTTGTTGTTGGTGCTGTTGAAGGTTTGCCTAATTTAACAAACATCAAGAAAATGAAACATTTAATGTCAATAGATTTTACATACGGTTTTATAATAGATTTAAGTTTCAAATTAACTGTTTTCTCTGTTTTGTTTTAATTTCAATTTCGTAAATTGGATTTTTTTTCTTAAATTGATACAGAAATTAGAGTTGTAATTATGTCATACACGACTATGTTCACTCCCAAGAGGTAAAGAATGAATGCATCAACATATGAGCTCCAGGGGAAAATCTCGAGTTTGATATATCAGCTTTTGCTAATGCAATTTAAATTACAGCCAAAAGAAATAAAACTTGTATACCTGCTCTTTTGTCTGTTTCCACCTGAAAGCATTTCAAAAGCAATTGAGGGCAAATGTCACTGTAATGTCACTCTCTTAAAAGGTAATGAATCTCTGTGGATAACAAATGAATACAATTTCATTAAAATAAAATAAAATCTATTTTAAAACATTGATTTCAGTTCTTGTTTCTTCTGAATTATTTGTTTCAAGGATCTTGGGGCAGGTAAATTATTCCTTATCTGTTAGAGTTTAAGTGATTTGTCAGATCCATTTGTTAATTACTATGCTACATATGAGAAATTTGAAGTTCTGAGTTGATTTCATACAATGAAGAGTTTAAATAGGACAAAATAATAAAAGCAATTCAAAGAAAATGAATTGAACGTAAAGAAAAGACAAGGATGATTTAAAAAGCCAAAAAAACCGTTATTTTTCTTTTTCTTTCAGACTTGTTGGCCTCACAGGTAAAGTTAATTTCAAATTACTGTATTAAAATGAGAGCTCATCAATTATATGCTCTGAGAAAGGATTGTAGTTAATTTCATAACAGGAAGACAATCCTCAGTGAATAAAGACATACCAGAATTTTTTTATTGGAGGACATAATCTTTACATAAGATATGTGGATGACACTGTTGATGGCAGATCCAAGAGGAAAACTGAAAAAAAAATCTTCTTAAATAAGGTAGTTAAGGAAAGCAAGAAGAAAGAACTAATTATTAATTGTTAGAAAGGTTAAACATGGTTGTCGGCAGAAAAGAGCATTCAATGTGACACAAAAATAGAAGGTGCATAGAAAAGACCATTCAATGTGATACAAAAATAGAAGGTGCATAGAAAAGAGCATTCAATGTGATACAAAAATAGAAGGTGCATAGAAAAGACCATTCAATGTGATACAAAAATAGAAGGTGCATAGAAAAGAGCATTCAATGTGATACAAAAATAGAAGGTGCATAGAAAAGACCATTCAATGTGATACAAAAATAGAAGGTGCATAGAAAAGAGCATTCAATGTGATACAAAAATAGAAGGTGCATAGAAAAGACCATTCAATGTGATACAAAAATAGAAGGTGCATAGAAAAGAGCATTCAATGTGATACAAAAATAGAAGGTGCATAGAAAAGACCATTCAATGTGATACAAAAATAGAAGGTGCATAGAAAAGAGCATTCAATGTGATACAAAAATAGAAGGTGCATAGAAAAGACCATTCAATGTGATACAAAAATAGAAGGTGCATAGAAAAGAGCATTCAATGTGATACAAAAATAGAAGGTGCATAGAAAAGACCATTCAATGTGATACAAAAATAGAAGGTGCATAGAAAAGAGCATTCAATGTGATACAAAAATAGAAGGTGCATAGAAAAGACCATTCAATGTGATACAAAAATAGAAGGTGCATAGAAAAGAGCATTCAATGTGATACAAAAATAGAAGGTGCATAGAAAAGAGCATTCAATGTGATACAAAAATAGAAGGTGCATAGAAAAGAGCATTCAATGTGACACAAAAATAGAAGGTGCATAGAAAAGAGCATTCAATGTGACACAAAAATAGAAGGTGCATAGAAAAGAGCATTCAATGTGACACAAAAATAGAAGGTGCATAGAAAAGAGCATTCAATGTGACACAAAAATAGAAGGTGCATAGAAAAGAGCATTCAATGTGACACAAAAATAGAAGGTGCATAGAAAAGACCATTCAGAAACTAGGTAGAAAAATTTCACTGTACTGAACTGCTCTTTAATCTACTATGTGGTTCTTCCAACAAATACCAAACACTATTTCCATGGCAGATGTTTTCAAGTGAACTACATTCCTTAGTTCTACCAGTTCAGACATTGACAACTACAACCCGCCAGGCCATATACACCAAGAGCTCATTTCTTTCATATTCCATTTGTGAGGAAGAAGTTTCACTCAGACAGCTTTTTCCCCAGAACTGATGCTACACTAAATACTACAATCTTATCCTCAAGTTTAGGGTCAACTGTTATCTATCCTATATATCCTCATAATATGCACCTCTTATTTTATTTCCTCTTTGTACATTCTGCAACAACGTCATTTATTAACTTTCTACCTTGAGTGGCTCCTGGGCCTTGTATTTGCTGAAAAAATCTACTGTGGACTGAACATAGTTTTAAAGAGAATAGAAACTATGAGGAAACTCTTGTAATTAAAAAGTGGCAGTTGAAACTTCTGTGACCTATAATGTGGAAAGAGGGCTTGGAGATTTTGATACATACAGGATTTATTGAATTCAAGAGAACCAGGGCGAGCAGCAAGTAACTTAATGATGAATAATATATATATATATATATATATATATATATATATATATATATATATATATATATGATAAAAATATAGATTTAAGATTTAAGTGCTCAATATCAGGGGTAGAGCATATGTAAATATAAAAGTGAAGACAGTCTGTTTCATGTTTAAACACAATCTTCAGGCCATGTTTTTTTATTTGACCCCAAGCAAGGTGGAAATGCCACTAGTACACAGGAGGTTACAGGGAGTGAAAGTGAGAGAAAAGACTGAGTATAGGGAGAATTGAAGAAAGGACAAAAGATGAATGGGATTCAGGAAAATAGAAGATGGCGATTGAAGTTGCGTTTAAATTTTTGAAGATTGTAGTTATCAGGGAAGCAAGTAAACAGTGGGACCTAGATGCCAATCTAGTAGCACACTTAAATTCATGTAGTCTGGGCACCAGAGAAAAAAAAGCATGTCAGATATATATATATATATATATATATATATATATATATATATATATATATATATATATATGTGTGTGTGTGTGTGAGGGTTTATCTTTTCTTTCTTTTTATTCTTCTTAATGATTGCAAAATAGAAAAATCTGGATATTTGTTGTTGGAAAATTATTTTGCTCATTGATGTGTTTAATAGCGTATGAGTCGTAATTGAATACCAGTGAACTGAGAAGACATCACCTGGTAGAACCAGCTCTAAAACTGCAGGTACAGCTGAAACTACTTTACACTTGTTATGTTTCACTCATAAAAAAAAAATAAAAATTGAATTCTGATTTTGCTGACTAACACTTTAACATCATCGTCTCTTTCTAGAATTCAAAGTCAAGCAGGAACTTGTTTTACACTTGCAGGTTTTCTGCAGTAATTGAGTTTTCTCCAATATTTTATTCATTTACTCTGAATGTTGGGTGCGTAATGAGGTTGGTAGCCATTTTAGCTTTTTGGCATGTTGTTTTTTTTTTTATTTGTTGTGTTTGAAATGAATTTAGCAAGGAACTCTTTGAGTGGGTGGTTGCTGGGTACTTCAAGAATTCAATTGGAACATTAATTTCTGTCACTGAGTGTTTCCTTTCATTGGTGTTTCAGAGCTGGTATAAGATATAACAAAACTGAACGTCTATTCTGATAATTGCTTTGTAACTCTATCATATATATATGTGTGTGTGTGTGCGTGTATGTTTTTGTGCATGTCAGTGCTAGTAAATATATATCAACTTAAGCTTGTCATCATATATTCAAGAATGTGTGAATTCATCTACATGTGTTTATTAATATTCTAAAATTATATATATATATATATATATATATAATTCTTCTGTATGAATTATATATTCATATATTTATGCACATCAATTTGTCAACATCTCTACTAATAAATATCTAAGCTATGCTATATTTAAAGGTGGGCTATATTTGTAGGTAAAAGAGATAGGGTGTATGTGAATGTAGAAGTGGACACTGACTAGCAACAGTCTGTTTTATGCTTCAACACAATCTTCAGATTATTATACTCAACAAGATTGAACAAACTCCTGAATTAACATATGAAAAAAACTTGTCTTTTTGGAAATTATGTGTATTTAAAGTGATACTAATTTAGTTTATGGCTTGAAGATTGTCTTTAAGCATGAAAGTGCATCTGGTGTTGACCTCAGTGTCCACTTTTAATATGCAAATGTTCATATACATATATATATATATATATATATATATATATATATATATATAAGATGAAATGATAAAGCTTTACGCTTCTGTACTATCTAGGTTTCAACCTGCTTTGCATGTTCAATTTTCTGAACTGTGTCATGAGCACTTTTTATATACCCTTTTCTGTCATGGTATTTAATCGTCCTATTTTGTGTGTGTATATATTAATTTTATATATATTGTCATCCGCAGATAGACTGTTTCACAGCTCATCAGTGTAGGTAGACATCTGAATTTAGTAAGACCAGGCAATAAACTGTAATATTCCAGTCGTATATTGTTTCAGTATTAATTTAGTAAGAATGTGCAATAAACTGAAATATCCCAGTAATATATTGTTTCAGTATTAATTTAGCAAGGCCAGGCAATAAACGGTAATATTCCAGTCGTATATTGTTTCAGTATAAATTTAATAAGACTGGGCAATAAACTATAATATCCCAGTTGTATATTGTTTCATTATTAATTTATTAAGAATGGGCAATAAACTGAAATATCCCAGTCATATAAATTATAAAGGACTCATATATCACAGTATTAAATTCATTTTCCGCTTTATTTATACTATTTATGTTCAGACTATATTTTTTTTGTCTTTGTTGTTGTTATCACAATGTTTCAGCCCTTGTACCCTCTTGCCTTCCTCAGGTATATATCCATCTAGGCAACCTACAAGGTATTATGAACTGAACTTTTTATTTAGGCTATTCTTGTTTCACTGCCCATATCTAGGGATGTCTTGTCTTGCTCTTATTTTTAGCACTGCTCAGTTATTGCTTGCCTATTTCCAGTGAGTCCAAGTACACACTGCCCAACCCTGGCATTGAACTCAAAATCACTATGGCACCAAATTCCTGAACCAGCACCTTTAATCCACTATTGTTCTGTGGGACAATTTGCCACAGTGAACTTGTAGCCTTACACCTAACCTGCTCGTTGATTAGTGCTGCAACTATTGCTGAAATCATCTTCATCTGTGTAAATCATATTCAACATTATCCAGACAAAAATTGTGTACATGAACATTTCACTGACACACAAGGGCACTGAGTAGGTTTAATTTTAAATCCCTCTTATATATATATATATATATATATATATATATATATATATATATATATATTAAATCTTGGAATGTTTTATTAATTTTTTTATTGGGTGGCAATGTTTCCATTCTATTTGGTATCTATTTACATTCAATCCTGCTTCTGATATAAAATGAACTGATTTATATTGATTAAATTTTTATTGTTTTTGAAGTGTTTGTGATAATTTTTTTATATTGAGATCAGATAAATTAATTTCAAGTTCATCAGTTATATGATTTATTGTTAATATAATGAGCCTACATTTTGCGTCGTCATTTGGACTATTTTTACTTCATTGTTCTGATGTGAGTAAGACTTTGAAGCTTTTTATTTATTGACTTATAGCTGACATTTAATTTTAAACTAGTATCAGTTCAAATTCACAGAATATAAAAAAAGAGAATTTTTTGTCTTTTTTTCTTATCTTAATTCAATAGTCAGTTCAATTTTGTTTAGTTTATTAATGAAATAATAGTTAGTATTGTGTGAATATATAAGTAAGATATCATTTATATAGTGAAAGTATTTAGCATTTTGGTGGTAAGATATTTTTTAATAGGCTGGTTTCTAAGAATTTTTTAAAAAAGACAGAAACACTGTTGATAGGAGAACTCAGAGGCCAACAAAAATTTTGCCTGTAAAAACTTTTACTGAATGTGAAATAACATTGGTTTGTATAAAGTCAGGAATTTTTTATAGCTTTGTTGATAGTTTTTGATTTTTTAAATCTTAAAAATTGTCTTATATATTTACTATTCTGCCAGATTCTCACCCAGCATTACTTACACACACACACACACACATATTTAGGCAACAGTCTTTAAATGATACATGTTTGATTAAAGAGGGGTTCTCAACTTTGCTTGCCCCATGCACCACTTTCACCATTTGTCAGAAAGCCACCAACCCCCACTTCATTTCAAGGTGAACAACCAGATAGGCCAAATTCTATAATTGCTTTCCTCCCCTGCTAAACTTTCTGTGGTCACAATTCATCCCCAAAAATGCAAAATTCACCTCCTAGGGGTGAATTTCACTCCTTTTTGAACCCCTGTTTTAAAGTCTCTTTCACGTCCAGTAAACCCTTAGTGGCATTCTAACCTTGCTGAGATGAAATTGATTAAAAAAAAATATTTAACTTGTTATCATAAAAAGAGTATTTATCTGGTTCCAATTAAAGTAAATGTTGTCTAAACGTTTGTGATTGATTATTTCCAACCACATTTCTGATCATTATCAAGATCTGGGCAATTCTGTGGATACTGTCGAATCTTCACATTTTCAAAATACTTGTAAACTTGACACTGAACATCTGTGCATTATGATGAGGTCAAGCTTGGGGTCAACGTAGACGCAAAGATCCTTCACTGAGCTAAAGGTATAATCAGTTGTTGGATACATTTAAAATCATAGTTTCCAAAACTAAAGGGATCTTATCTGTCCATATTTTTGAGATGAGGTATTGTAATTATTTATAATAATTACATTGTTTGGACTATTAGCCTCATCTTTGTTGTCATATTCAAATTTCGGCTGTTGTATGCTCCGACCTTCATCTGGTGATTGGAATTTTGAACCAAACCCTTTATTTAAGAGGCATGTCACGTGGAACTAGAACAATCTATCCCGGTGAATGAAATAAAAGGTTTGGTTTGAAATTCCAATTATCTGAGAAGGCTGGAGCATACAACTGCCAAGATGTTGTGAATTAGACAACATAGATGAGGACAATATTCTGAATAATGTAAGTACTGTAAATAAAGGGAACTTATTTATTTTAGAATATTTTGATTTACTTTAGAGTTACTTAAGGGTTTTTTTTATTTTATGGTTTGGGCTTTGAGAATCTGAACTTCTACATTACTTCTTTTTACATTTCAATTTATATAGTATATACATTTGATTTATAGTTACTAACCATTTGCTAGTGGGATTGTCAGTGCCTAGCAAACTATGTTTATTATTATAAAGATGAATGATCCATTGATTTGACAAACAGTAAGTTCCCCTACCAGTTCATCATGAGGTTCTTGATAAAATCCAAAGAACGATATGTAATCCTGACTTGGCATTTCGACTTCAGTCACTTTCTTAAACATGTGATATGACTTTACCTCTATTGTTTCTACAAATATTTTCATGGCAACTGCTTTGACAAGTTTTTTTTTTATCCCTAGTGCTCCAACTATATTAATTTAAGCTTGATACTAGATTAACATCTAGGTCCCACCCATTTAATGTTGAAATAGTTAAATGTAACTGCCACTTCTACTCCAACAGTCTCTTTCCTCGCACTTCCTGACATTAGAACTCCCTTCCTCTCACTTGCTTCTCTGACAACTACAATCTACAACAATTTAAATGTAATGTCAATCACCATCTTCTGTTACCTTGATCCCCATCCTTTTTTCCTTTCCTCCCTATACTCAGTCTTTTCTCCCACCTTATTCCCTATAACCCCTCTGTACGAGTGGCATTCCTGCCTTGCTTGATGTGAAATGATTAAAAAAATAAAGACGTATGAATATATGATGCTTGTGTATTTTATAGATACTTCCCAAAGAGCAATTCTTAAATGAGATCAATGCAATATAATGGGGTCTTCTGAGAGCCCCGCCTTGTTAATAATAATGAGATCAGGTGTTTTTAATTCTTTGCAATAGATTTTCTTAATTTAAATTTTTATCACATGCAACTAGGGATGTGTACCTGGGGATAATAATTCTAATAGCTGTTTTATCTTATAGATTTAGGAAAATTAGTTACAATAGAATATGTTTGTTATACTTTTGTTTTTATTTTTGTCATTATTATTTATGTTGTTATGGAGTTTATTTATAGATTTTATTATTTTATCGGTTGACGCCATGATTTGAAAATCCATTATTTAGTAATGATTATTCTTTATAGAATAGCATACAAAGTGGGGTAAGTTCAGCAGATGTTTAATAGCAGTTATCTGATATTGATGTGGACATTCACTATTTATATAAGGTTTATGGCCATATCCCATTGAAACACCAATTCCTGTAAGATCACCAAAGTTAAGCAATGTTGAGCTTGGTCAGTACCTAGATGGGTCACCACTTGGGAATACCAGGTGCTATAAGCTTAAATGTGCTGTTGGTTTAAGGAATATTGGCTCAGAATTGTTAATCAAAGTTTTGAGTTCAAGTTCCTATTGTGTTCGCTATATTTCACTTATACACAAATAACTTTTGGAAAAGGTATGAATCCACCTCTTCTTCCCTACTGCTATGGGTTAATTAGTAAATATCTGTGTCACTAAACCATTATTATCTCAAAAAAAGAAAAATTCTTGCAATCTAAAGATATTTCCTGGCTTTAAATAACCTGCAAAGGGTTGATAAGACATAGAAAATGAATGAATCAGTCAATCACTATTATAATGACAGTGACAAGAATTTAAATTTTAGGGTTGTTTTTTTTTTATAAAAGAATCTGGTAAAACTTTCACTATAAGTCAGGACATTTCAGAAAGGGATTCTATATACTGTCTAAACTGGTGTAATGCACAATCTCGCATATTGTGCTACCCACAAATTTTCACTTATAAAAAATGATTTTATCATGTATCTTGTGTATCATGTGAGTTCCTTTTAGAAGAGACCAAATTACCATAAACTAACCTCTTTTCTTCTATTTCTTCATCCCCATCTTCTAGTATAAATAAGTTAAAAAGTAAAAGAGAATGATAAAAATATTGTTGTCTACAACCAAACAAGAAACAGCTAAATATCTTATAAATGTAAACAATAGAAAATATGCATATTCATTATGTTTGTGTTATATAATACGATACTAATATGTGAATATTACATGCATTATTATTGGATACAATTAAGTAAAACAAGTTTTATCAAAATCATGTTTATTTTAAATAAAACTTTATTTTTTGATTGCAGTAAATTGATATATAGTTTGGTCAATGGTGTAGTAGTACATACACTAATTTTATATCTTATGTATGATGCAACCCCTTAAAATTAACTTAAAAATTAGGTATTCAAAAGTTACAGGATATGCAAGTATATATATGGTATATTTTTTGGATAAAAGTGATCATGCTAAAATTCTTATTGATGGCTATAAAATATGTGAAAATTTTTTTTAAATTTGAGAGTTATGTTCTTGAAGATATTTCATATTGTTTGGCCTATGAAAGGCATGAACTTTTAAATACTTTGCTCTCTGCCCATCACAACATTCAAAGAAAGTAAAAGATCATGTGTAAATCTTTTTGAGTACAACTAATGTATCATTTGTTCATCATCTCTGAGAATGTAAAAACTATCTATATATAATATAGACATAGAAATGTGTATTTGTCTACAGGCTTATTTGTTCAAGCTTTTCTTGTGAGGCACACAGATGGTCTTGCTTCAACTTGGTCTTGCGATAGACTTTGTAATTCCCATATTTGTCATTCTGATCTTTATTTTCTTTTGATAGTTGTTTCTATTTCGAGTCATTGTTATATCAAAAACATAAAATTTTTAATATGAAAATGTATTGAGAAAAAAACAATTTATATAATGCAAAAAGTAATCAATAAATCATTTATTTGTTTCTTCATCATTTCACCACAGGCAAGGCAATATAGTCACTAACATGCAAGAGGTTACTGAGTATGAAAGAATATGAGACAAACAAAACATTATTAAGGAGAACAAACAATAAAAGAACAGGAATTACAAAGACAGAAGATAATGATTGACATTACATTTAAATTTTTGAAGATCAAACTTGACTAGAAAGAAAGAAGCAGGAAGACAGTTCCTCAAGCAAGAAGAGGCAAGCTTTGAGCCAGCCATATCAAAGACAAATTGTCTTAATTTGAACCCTGTTTTCTTCCTTATCACTGCTTTTTTTGCAAAGATTATTGAAATTATGCTATTTCTTTTTGTTTTCTGAAACCAAATGTGCTGCCCGAGGTGGACCGCCACCTCAGCCTCCCCCAACCAGCTATGCTACTGATTGGCATCATTAAAACATTAAGAGGAATAATAAAATTTGCAGACTGTATCAAAATTCTGGATGAAAATCTACAATTATCAGTGTAAAATCTTCATCTAGTTCAGCAATTTAAATTCTATCAAGATAATGATCCCAAACATACGTCGAAATCTGTGAAATTGTCAAAATCGAAAAAGAAGATTACAGTTCTGCCATGGCCTTCAATGAATCCTATTGAAAATCTATCACAAGATTGGAAGTTCAAATAAATCATTGGTCACCAAAAAAGAATTAGAATGTGTAACCATTGAAGAATGAAAGAAAATCCCAGAAAAGACTTGTTCAAATCTCATCAAAAACTTTAGAAAACAATTGCAGCAAGTTATAAAGCTGAGAGGCCATGCTATTGACTATTAATATTGTGAAATTTGTTCAAATTTTTTTTTTTTTATACTGTACAAATAATTTTGCCTTTTCCTATTTTGCATAATTTGCCTGTCAAATTTGTTGTGTTCAGCCATTTATTCTTAAAATTGATTTTTGTATTCTTTTTTGTGCTTATTAACATATATATATATAATTCTCCACCCACAAAACCTCTTATGAAAACATATGTCAACAGACATATCATATCTACATGTTTAGTTATTTATATATTTTTTCTTCAATATATGTACAGGATGTGATGGATAAATTGTCACCTAAATTATACAAAAATGGAAATAACACTGATATCTCATTTTAAAAGATATATTTACCAAAATTATACAAAAATATCTTAAAATACTAAAGAGTAAATTTATTCAATAAAATTGACATTGGCTTTAACCATGGCCTCCAGACAACTTCATAATCTCCTGCAACTCTTCTGGACAGTCTCCTTGTTTAAGTTGGTGAAGGCTACCATAATCCTTGTATTCAGTTTCTCTTTGGCATTACAAGGAGTTTTGTTGGTCTCTCACTCAACTGCATCCAACACATAATAATCAAGGGGGTAGCAGTCTGGGGAGTTAGGTGGCCAGATGTAAGGGCTAATGTGGTCACAGAAATTGTCAGACAGTCATGACTGGGTTCTCCTGTTTCTGCGATATGGTGCAGTGTTCTGTAGCCAGATACAGGGTTTTCCAGCAGCCATCCTCTTGACCCAGGGCAACACTACTTCCTCAAGGCACTTGATGTAGGCCTCCATGCTGAGTCTGAGGCCCTGTGGGAAGATGAATGGAGGCATAATGTTGCCATCACTAGTGATCACTCCAAACCCCTTAATAATTACTAGTTGACCCTACTATACTGTGAAGCTGGCAAAAATCAAAAGGCAAACAACATTAAAATTAAAAATATAAAAAAGCGATATGATCAGTGTATGTGGTTTTGAGCAGACTAATTTCTTGATCTTATATTGATAATATTGATATTATTTCCCCCTCCACATCAGTTCAGTCTTCTTCGGGTGTGTCTTTGTTTGTTAAATTCTATCTATCTCCTCTAACACATCATCTTGAAAACAAATCAGTCAATCAATATATATATATATATATATATATATATATATATACACACACACATATATATATAAACATTATAATATTGTTTTTAATGTTTCTAAACATGAGTATATTCAAAAAGTCTTGTCAAATAGGTACACAATATATATTAAGCAAACACAGATCCTGGCTTGTGGCTGACGTTGTTGCATATTTTCCTACTGTTTCCATTGGTTGGTCATCTAGTCTAGGTAAAAAATAAATAACAATTCAGAATTTTTAAATCCTGATTTTGAAGGCAGCTGAGTACTTTCCCACTTTCTCAAATGTCAACACTAAATTGACATAATCTTCATAAGCCGTTTTACCTTTTGTCTAGGACAAAGCTGAAATCCATAAACATTCATTTCTATTCTTGATCTCTGACAAAGGCTTAATAAAGGTGAAAAATGTTAGATTTAAATTCTTTTTGTACTTTGTTCTTTATATCATTTGAATAATATATATATATATATATATATATATATATATATAAAAGTGGACATGGAAGTCAGCACTTAGAGGCAACAGTCTGTTTCATGCTAGTGCAATCGTCATGCAACTAGTGCTGTTATTTTTCTGAGATATTTATATATAAGGGTCAGTGGTGCATTATGGGTAGTCTATTTTGGCGGTTACTTTTACCGGAAGTCGCTTATTTGTTTATTTGTTTATGTCAAATTATTTTGCTTGTTTTTTTGTTTGTTTTAATTTTATTTTTATTTTTTATCTTATATATTTATTTATTTATTTTTTATTTTAAACAAACAAAAAAACAAGCAAAATAATTTGACATAAATAAATAAACAAATAACCGCCAAAATAGACTACCCATAATGCACCACTGACCCTTATATATAAATAGCCGAGAAATATAACAGCACTAGTTGCCTGACGATTGCACTAGCATGAAACAGACTGTCGCCTCTAAGTGCTGACTTCCATGTCCACTTTTATATTTACACACGCTCTATCTCTGATATTGAGCACTTTATCCCATAAATATAGCACACTTTAAGACTATATTTCTTCATATATATATATATATATATATATATATATATATATATAACAATGAATCATTCATACAAAAAGTAAATTGTAAAGTTGATGATATAATATGGCAAAATCCCTTCACTAACAAAATTTTAAAGGTGCATTAACCTACCAATCACTTGATGAATGTTATGATCCTTGTTTTTAAATTTATAAGCTGTATAAGGTCTTTCTTAATTACACAAGTACTTTTGACTGTATATTCAGTCATCTTCAGGCATGGAAATTATTTTGTTATATATTGTCATCCACAGACTGTTTCGCTTTATCACATCTCCTCAGTGTGGCTAGATGTCAGATTGCTTCAAGCCGGGATCGAAAGCCAACTGATTTGACATCAGTCATATATCTTACCCCTAGATCATCATCTCACAGTAGAAAGGAAGGGAATTTTAACATTTTTCCCTATACAAAAACTGCTAACGGCTCTGAGAACTCAATTCATACTTGAACAGTAATGCTTAATAGCAGTAGGAGCCGATATTTTTAAAAAACCCTTTCCCTAGAGAGCTCAACCGGATTTCCAGGAGCATATATAGTCCTCCACAGACAGACTATTTTGCTCTATCACATATATATGTACACACACATGCAAGAGAAAATAAAGATAAAAACAAAATTATACAATGCTTGAAAAGACTCATAATAAAACATAATAGACATTCGTAGTCTGTTATATTTATGAACAATGATCTGCTGTCCCTATACACTAAATACATGCACACACACACACACACGCACACACACACACACACACACACACACATATATATGTGGGTAAATCAAATAATAAATGCAATTTCCATCTAACACCTTTATTTCTACTAATTAAGAACAAATCAAATGCATATGTCACTTTTTGATTTTAACAGAGTCCCACTGCATGAAAATTCACTTTTGGTATCATTCAACAAGCTTCTTTATCCATTCTGAAAAGATGTTTTTTGGTTGCTCATGAAGCCACATTTGCATTACATAGCCATTTCGAAAGTCAATGGGCACAAACTTTATACCACCCAAAGTCATCATGAACAATGGATTGTATAGATCCATAGCTGATGTCCACAATTGCTTCCAGTTGTGCTAAATGGATTTGTCATTCTTCACTGATCTTGGCTGTGTTCTTTGATGCACAATGTCGATGGGTGACCAAATAGGCTTTTATCAATTACACTTGTTCTTTTTACTTTTAAACATTCTCCCCATGTTGCGGGTGTATGCATAGGCTGTGTGTTTGTGATCAAGAATCTGTAAAACAAATTTTTTCAAAAGATAGTTGACAACAAACTGAGTAAAAAACAACAAAGCAGTAGTATTTGTTTAAAATTAAGGACAAATTTTATTTTTGGCAACAAAACCAAAATGCATACAAAAGATATTCAATCAAAATAAAGACAAGTGATTTTTAATGATGTGCTGAAAAGAAATATTAAATTATGCTTGTTAGTCCCTGCAAAGTATAAGAATGTTTATGCAACTGATGAATCAAAAATGTCCTTGTATGAAAAGGGATGTAAAAAAATGTGTGCAAAAATGTCCTTCCGAAGTGATCATGTATTTGATGTAAAGTCCTCAAAGAAAGATTGAGTTTGTATGAAGAAAACTCAGTAACATTTGTGCTGAAGTAACATTAAGGAGAGCTCAAGTTGTGGTGTTATCCTGGGTGAAAGAAGTTGTGTAGCAGTTTGAACAAAGGGGAAAAGAGTTTGTAGCAAAAACTCATGGATGTTAATATCAGTACAAAAGATTTAAGTATTAGTCCTTTAAGAGGAACAATAAATCCATTTGGTGTAGTCTGAAGGATATGTGCGTTGCCAAGGAGAGGATAGACCAAAGTTCATTGAATCAGCATGAATTAAATCACTTGAGTAGTGGACAGTGAATAAAATCCATAAAAATGAATTTGAGATGTCTGCATGTTGATTGATGTTGACTTAGGCCAGAATTGTTTTGTGGGAAAACAATCGAACATGCCGGAACTTACATGGTGTAAAATTGAAGGTTGGCATTGCAGAAAACCTTTGGTGTACATGTGCAGGAATATATCAATGCCATATTCAACCACCAGGTAAGAATTGTTAGAAAAGGAATTGAACATGCCAAAAAT
The DNA here is from genome assembly GCA_964036315.1 of Acanthosepion esculentum. NCBI lineage: Eukaryota > Metazoa > Mollusca > Cephalopoda > Sepiida > Sepiidae > Acanthosepion > Acanthosepion esculentum. The sequence goes on along the minus strand of OZ038476.1, from coordinate 35,431,184 downwards.
GGCAAAAATACAAAAGTGGTGATGAGCCAAAAGCTACACCAGAATGTGGTGTGTTAGAAAATTAACAAAACGATGTTAGTTCCTCAACAAGCAAAGGGTTTGGGTTTGCTCTACGATTAAGCAGGATCAAAATCAACTGCTAACGAGAACAGAAAGCTAAGTAAAGTTTAGAAAAACCATTTTTTCCAAGAAGAATAAATGTGAAAAGGGAGAGAGAAAGTAAAAACAAAAAAATAGGAAGGAATTGGCCTCAACACTAATTAAAGCAGAAGTCAACTGCTACTTCCTTTAGGCATCTCCCGACAGAACATTTCATTCTAGAAGGAGAGACCAAGATTTACCTTGACACTACCACTGAGCCAGATTGTGACTCAAGGTTGATTTTTTAATGTTTTCCACTCAGGCTGTTAGTCTAAGCTGGTCTAAGGTAGTCATAACCAATTGTACCACTGCTACAAGACAGATGTTATGGTGGTACTAATAATAATAATACTAGGGCTTGTGGCACTGTGCTGAGTGAATCAACATTCAAGTATATCTATTTCAAAGCATCAAAAACATTCTTGACTTCAGCTGGATCCAAAATTAATTGTTTTAAGTCCGTGCCTCAAAATATTGAGAATATTGACCAAAATCCATTTTGCTGATATTGTTCATAAAAAATAAGAAAGAAAAAAGAAAGAATGTAAGTAAAAAAAGAATGAAATTAATAGGTAATGTATTCCTTGCTTTAATTTTATATTTTAAAAATCTCAATAACTTGTATGCCCTTATTTTCAAAGAACACATTTTTATTTCAGCTGTTTTCAAATGTCCATTTTAAATCATTTATTCTGTACAGTATAAGTTTTTTAGCTGAATGTATCAATTGAAAAAGGGCAAATTACTTTTAGCCCATCTTACAGTCAGCAAAAATCAAGGAAAGCAGCAGTCTTAACTCATCAACTGGAGGGTTATGATGAGGACTGTGAGTGGTATAATGTTCAGGAAATATGATATCAGTCAGCAGTATTGATCAGTAAAAGTACAATAAATTAAACTAAAAATTTACTGACAAAGTGATACATAAACACACTAACGCATAGATATATGTATAAACACACACTTGAGATAGATACGGATGTTATTTTTAAAAAAAAAACATATATCACTAGTGCATTCCACTAACCCTAGCCTCCAAAATGTGTTTTTTTTAATTTCATGCAAAGATTTTGAAAAATTATATATTTTAGTTAGAGTAAAGAAATTATTTTAGCATCTAAGTTATACCAATAGTATATTTTGTTGAAGATTGTAATGAGCCTGACAAAAATTAATGACCTAGTGTTGCCACTGATATATATATATATATATATATATATATATATATATATATATATATACATATATATATATATAAAATTGAGCATAGAAGTCAACACTTAGATGTGACAGTCTGTTTCATGCTAGATGCAATCGTCAGGCCACAATAGCCTGACGATTGCATCTAGTATGAAACAGACTGTCACCTCTACTTTATCCCATAAGTATAGGACATTTTAAGACTATATTCATTCATATACATATATACATATATATATATGAATATATATATACATATATATATATATATATATATATGAGATGAATGAAAATAACTAAATTAAGTTACAAAGCCACCTAATACTTTGTGTAATATTTACACAATTGTAATTTTATATCCTTATGTGTAGTCATATGCATTTTTTAGGAATATATATAAATGTCTGTATATATATGTGTGCATGTGTGTAAATATTCTATATATACCAGCATATGTACACAGTATTATCTATTAGCTTGAATATTCTTTAGGGCAGTATTAAATATTTCTTGACCTCAATTTTCTATATTCGGCAAAGTGAAGACAAATCTTTAGCTTCAGGGTTTGTGGCCAAATGACGATGGAAGCATCTGTTCAGAAATTGAAAAGTGTGCTCTTTGGCATTGTTTATTTCGGAATCCTATTTATTTAAGTAATAGCCAAGCTTTTCTGGGATTGTGAAACTCATGCCTCCAAGACAGACAAGCAATGTTTTCATTCTTTGTTCTTCATTTCTCGTATATATTTGAAAGTGTATGATTCGATAATGAAAAGATGAATGTATACATTCCCATGTGTATGTCTGCATACATAAAAAGCTAGATTTGAGTAAACTTTATGCGTATATAATCTTCGTGGTTGTTAAAGATTCCCAAAATTCTGAATGAAAATTTATTAGTTTTTAGAATAGATAAAGTGAATTAAAGTTTTAATTTGGTGTATCCATCTTATTTGCATGATCAAGACAGATTTCAGGTTGTCATCAGAGTGACAGGTAATATCCTTAAATCACAAACATTTTCTTACAATCCTCACAGATCTCAGCAGTGTTTAGGTCTTTTGGCAGTCTCAGATTCCGATTCATCTAATCCTAATTCTAATGTTTCTGGAATGGTTCAAATACTATTATCAACAGCACAACTCTATTACTATCAGCATAGTACCTGTAAACTATAATTGAAATTCTTGTTATTTCTGCCTCAGATCATGTATACTCTGTCTCAGATCAAAGTGTCATTTTGTGACATTTTTGCTGAAGGTCAGTGCATTATCTGTGCATAGTATTAAAGTATCATTCCTAAAATCAGTTTAATATCTATGTGCATTGTGAATTTTTTTAAAACTCTTTTTCTCTATAGAAGGGGGGTCTGTCATGAAATTGATCCCGACCCAGACATATTGACTTCAGTCACTGTTATAACTTAGAGAAAGTTACTGAATGAGGAATAACCAAAACAGAGGTTGGAAATGAAATGGCAATCTTTATATCATCAACTAAATACGGTACTCGCCAACGTCGTGAAGTAGGTAAACCACTGCTAGTGCTAGACTACTTAGACAGCATATTACCCCCACTTTCAATAGTGTCCAATGTATTTATGAGGATTGGGACACACCCGTTAGTGTTTATAGGTACACGGTATATAACAGTCACTTTCTCACTTATATGACATGACTTCCATCTGTCTTTTTACAAATATTTTGATGTCAACTGTTCTAATGAGCTTTTTTCCCCTGGTGCCCTGACTATGTAAATTTAAGTGTGCTACTAGATTGGCAACTAGGTCCCACCATTTCACTGTTGAACTAGTTAGATACAACCACCACTTCTACTCTAACAGTTTCTTTTCTTGCAATTCTCACCTGTAGAATTCCAAGTTCTTGCTTACCTGATAAGTATAATCTTCAAAAAAAATAAATGCAACATCAATTGCCATCTTCTGTCTTCCTGAATCCTGTTCTTTTATTGTCCTTTTCACTCACTAAGTCTTCTGATTCTCTTTCACTCCCAGTAACTCCTTTTGTCTTAGTGACATTATTGCCTTGCTTGGAGCAAAATGATTAAAAAAACATTATCATAGCCAATAGTTACATCATTTCATCAAACCTCCACACTTTAGTCTTCTCATTTTTTTTCACTCCTTGTAACCCTTGCATTCTAGAGGTATTATAGCCTTGTTTGAAGTAAAATGATTAATATATATATATATATATATATATATATATATATATATATATATATATTGTTTAACTCTTTCTGACCATGAGAACTAGGTTCAAGTCTCACCATTGTCAGGAATGTGAGTTCTTGATGTTATTATTCTGGGGATGAGATCCCAGCATTCGACACCATTAGAAAGTACCTGAACAACCATACCATAGATTGAGCCAAGCTTTGTGAGTGAAATTAGGTAGCAAGAATTGTTTTTGACCTGTTGATGGTTGTGTTAGCACAAAATCACAAGTCATCATCACTGAGGGTTTTGAGAATACTGGCTTTATTAAAACTGCTATTCATACAAGATTATGGACTCTCTACCAGAAACTTTATGGTCTGGTCAGCATATCTGCAACATAAACTACATGTTGTACACACACAAATATGCCTGACCAGGCATCTATGTGCTGGTATCCTTGGAAACAAGTAAACAGCCATATAAATAATTACATTTTAAATTTGGTATATTTGAACAGTATCTATTTTTTAAACATATATTATCAGAAGCAACATTTTGTCTGTCATATTTCATAAAAATTTTTCTAAGTTACAAATAACCTTTCACAGATGTCGCTATGTCATCAGAGGTAGGGACAGTAAGAAAAGAAAATTAAATGTGTTTAAAGAAGTATATTGTATCATTATTTTGTATTCTATATGTGTAAATTATTATTTTGTGGGAGTAGAATGATGACCTTTGACCATAACCAAATTGGCAGAAATAAATCATTTTAGGATCAACTCTCAAATTAAGAACTTGAAAACATAAGAAAGTTGTTTAACATGTAAATTTAAGAAGATCAAAAGGACTGAATGTTTGACCAAAGACAGTGCTACATTCATTTATCTCACAAGATAAATGGATACCTACTATTACTTGGGCAGTTAAGTGCCACATGTGATACATGTTTGGGCAATCATGCTTCTTTTGATCCATGACTATCTAGGGAGAAGAATTTCCCAGAGAAGGTTGCTATTTCTTTTTGCAGTAGACTGGTTGCCAATCAAGGCTATATGACACAATCTGTCTTGCTATTCAACTGGGGGGGAGATGGATTCATACCGTTTCCTTTGATTATTTGTGCGTAAGTGAATGTAATGAATCTGACTAGAATTTGAACTCTGCTCCCCGATTTCTCATTCTGAGCCATTATCCATTACACCACAATGCATATCATCTACATGTGCTGCCACTTTTCTCCAATCATCCACCAAAGTAGTAGTAGTAGTGGTACTACTACTACTACTACTACTACTATTTTAGTAGCTCATATAAGGATTTATTTGCAAATTCACTTCTGACAACTTAGTCATTTTATGAAATTTTCACACTAATATCTAGGTTTTGTTGATGAAATTAATGTGAAAGTTAGCCCCAAAATAGAAGAATAAGAATTTTTAAACTTAAAGAAAGTGATGCACATTTGAGGAAGTTTGGAGAGTGTAGTGGCTGAAATATAATTACAAAAATGCATAAAATCAGAAATGAACACATTCTTGAGAATAATTCCTGGAATTGGGATAATACTTCATTTCAGAACTTCCGTCTGTTACATTTTTGTTCCAGATTCATATAGTTCCTCATTTATATTTCTTTCCTTGTCATTATAAAGTGAAATATGTTTCTTAAATTTTTTGAATATCTATCTATCTATCTATATTTTTTTTTTTTTCATTGGTATCCTTTGAGCTAAGATATGTGAATACAGCTTAATGCTGTCTGGTTCTAACAGCAGCCAAGCAGAATGGCTTGAACAGGATGAAGAGGTCACACCATAGAGTTAATCAGCTGCCTGGTTGATGGCTATCAGCAGAAATAATATTGTGCTCTGAAGAAAAAGGAAGTGAATTCAAATCAAGGTAACCACTTTGTTCTGATTCCCACTATTCAGTATACGAACAAAGTCAATGTGGGATATCATTTATTGGCACAAAAAATATGCACAGATATCAATGTCCAACTTTAGATCTATTCATTTATTAAAATACATGCTGTGATGAGTCAGGCACAAACACAAACACACACGCACACACATTTATATAACTATATATATATATATATATATATATATATATATTTATATGTAGTATATATTTATATATATATATTTATATATAGTGTGGGAGAAAATGAAATATAATTTTTTTTATATACCAGAACAATGTTAGGAAAATTAATGACAAAATAAAAAAAATGTTCATGTTGTGTATTTGATCCTTTAGGAGTTCGTCAGACTAAAGTGATATTTATGTTGACATGACTACACATGAAAGGGAAGGGACATTGGAATTTAAAAATTTAGATTTAAGATTTAATATTTTTTATATCTGTAGAGGTATAATCTAGCTAGTTTTATTTAGTTTCTTTTTCACATTGTGAAATGAAACGTGCCCCCTACAATTTTTTTCTCTTTGTCATTAACTTTTGTGCATATATATATATATATATATATATATATATATATATATGTGTGTGTGTGCGTGTGTGTGTGTGTGTGTATAGTGCCATTCGCATACAGAACTGGTTCACTGTCTCACAGCTCATCAGTGTGACTAGACAACCGAATGCTTCAAGCCAGGATCGAAACCCGACTGATTTGGTATCAGTCGGAGTTTCTACCCCTAAGCCATTGGTGCTTCAGCAGAGAGCAAGATGAATTCTAGCGTATTGTTTTTATGAATATATTGTGTTCAGGATTGTGTTCAAGCATGAAACAGAATGCTGCCTCCCGATGTTGACTTCAATGTCCACTTTCATATTTAAATATTCTCTATCCCTGATATTGAGCACATAAATATAGCATATCTTAAAGCTATATTTTATCATATATATATATATATATATATATATATATATATAGGGTGTGATGTGTAAATTTTTGACATTTTGTATTTTTAATTTTGTGCATACATGTTGTTTGTTTTGTATAGTAGGGTCAGATGAGAAACATCTCTGTGAAAAAGAGCACCATGAAATTTGGAAAACAGCATGCTGTACTGCTTGGCATTTGCACTGGAAGCTAAAATAGAATCATTTCACGGTGTTTGGGTGTCTGTCTGAGGACAGGGCAGAGGATTTGGAAAGATTAGATGTGTCTAATGGTGATTACAAAGGTACAGCAGCTTGGAAAGCTGACTCTGGTCATTCTGATAAGAAAAGAACTCCCAAATTTGTTGGTAAGGGCCTAAGACTGAACACAGAGGCCTACATCTAGTGCCTTGAGGAGGTAATGATGCCCTGGGTTAAGAGAGTAGCTGCTGGAAGACCCTATGTCTAGCAACAGAACTTTGCACCATGCCATACAGGCAGAAGAACCAGTCATGTCTGTAGACAAATTCTGCGACCACATCACCCCTAACATCTGGCCATCTAACTCCCCAGACTGCAACCTCCTTGATTATTATGTGTGGGGCATAATTTAGTGAGAGACCAACAAAACTCCTTGTAATACCTAAGATAAACTGAAGGCAATGATTATGGCAGCATTCACCAACTTAAACAAGGAGACTTCCAGCAGAGTTGCAGGAGGTTCTAAAGTCATCTGGAAGCTGTAGTTGAAGCCAATGGCAGTTTTATTGAGTAAATTTACTCTTTAGTATTTCAAGATATTTTTGTATAATTTTGCTCAATATATCTGTTAAGATGAGATGTCAGTGTTATTTTCATTTTTGCATAATTTAGATAGCAATTCACCCATCATACCCTGTATGGCCAAGTGGTTAAAAATTCGCATTCTGACCACGAGATCCGGGTTCAAATCTCATCAGGGTCGATTTGTTAGGATGGAGACTTCCTGATGTTATTAGACTTGAGGGGGTCGGTCCCAGCATGTGGCACCTTTGGAAAGGTTGACCCAAGCCTTGTAAGTGAAATTGGGTAGATGGATCACCATTCATAGCTGTGCTAGCACAAAGTCACTCATCGAGGTCTTGAGTGTACTGGCCTTGTTCAAATTGTTGATCATGTTAAATAACACATGCTTTCCCAGAAACTGTAACTAAGGTCGGCTCAGCATAGTTGCAGTATAAACCACAGTTGGGCTCTGTGGTTGTTGAACAAACACAAATGCGCCTGAACAAGCACATGCAATAGGGATTGGTTAGCCACCCTATACACACACATATATATATATATATATATATATATATATATATATATATATATATATATAGTGAAAGAGAGAATGAAAATAAATACCTAAAATGAATTGATGTATGTATATTGACACACACATTACATCACATCTGAGGAAAAGAAGATAGTTAATCAAGAATATCAAAATTCTTAAGTAGATTCACACTTTGAGATATGATAACCAAAAAGTAACTAAGATTTGTGAGATCAGCAGTTTCTTGTAATAATTAATGAAAGAGAATAAGAGTTCATTTTTATGGTGTCCTTTAATGTTAATCTGAATTGTCGCAAATATTATATAACTAGTTTTAAATGATAATTTTGAAGAAAACCTTGGAATTCCTCAATTCACTCTATGGAACTTCAAAACCTCACTTTAAATCTGACGCGGGTTAAATGTCCCATTCCACCCAAAACACTGGTTTGGGTCAAAATTCCAATTCAGGCTGAAAACTGAGTTCTTCAAATCACAGGCTCTGTGGAAGTTCAATTGTGTTGAGTTCTTTATATCACAAACTCTGCCAGACTTCAAAACCTTGTGTCATGAAATCTCTCTATTTAACTGTCATTCCTTAGCATTTTGAAGAAATAAAATTGATTTCCTCAATTCACAAAGTTTTGGAGATATTTTAAATTGAATTTAAAACAAAAATTTTAAATTCAAAATGTTTTTGTGTTAGTTTAAACTCAATATAAATTTAAAAACATTTAAAATCACTAAATTTGCTCAGTTATTTTAAAATTTGAATTTTTAACTGTTCCCTCCTCATCCAGATAGAAATCCCAATGCTTTTCAATCTTGGGATCATCTTGATTCCAAAAAGCTATAATATGTCTATGTAGAGTAAGTGTAGCCCAAGTTAAAAGGGTTTCAGAAAGACAAATGGACAGGCAGAATTTGCTGTTCATTTACTTCGATCAGTCACTTATATGTCATACGTGATACACGCTTAGGCGATCTTGTATTTTTCGATACGTGACTAACGAGGCAGATTTTTTCCTGCAGTAGGTTGCCATTTTTTTCTACGGTAGACCAGATGCCATCCAAAGTCTGTCCTGCTATTTACCCATAGCTGGGGTGGGGAGAAGAGGAGTCACACCTTTCCCAAGAGTATTAGCATGTAAGTGAATGTAATGGATTCAACTGGAATTGAAACTCAGCTCTCTGATTCCTCAATTTACTTAGATATTCATTTAACAGCCTTGATATATTCCAGTTAAAACATTTTCAGAAAATGATGAAAAAAATTTTAAAATTCCTAGCCTGTCTTACTTTGCTAAAGTCAGTGTTGAATTTGTAAATTTTCAGTTATTTAATTTGCCTTTGTTACAAGATGCATGAACACATTGCAGAGCGAAAAAGTAAAAAATATAAAAATGCTGTTTCATTTGTTTCATTTTTAAATGAATTTTCACCATATCTTTTTCAAAACTCCTTTCATTATACATCTTCAGTCTGGGTAAGCACTTTGTTCTTTCTTTTCATTTTGAAAACCTGTCCTTGCTGCAGTAAACAAATTTAACTGATAATAAAAACTTTAATAAAACACATCCTTATCTATGTATATACATAAACATACTGTATACATGTCTTTATACACAAAAAGTACACAATACAATTTTACATACAACACACATGCATATATATATATATATATATATATATTAAACTTTTCACCCCAAACACAGGGAAAATATCACTAGAATGCAGGTTACATGGACTGAAAGAAAATAAGAAGACTTTAGTATGGAGGTTTGAGGAAAGGAACAAAAAGCAAACAGGGTTCAAGAAGAGAAAAGATGGTGACTGATTTTATTTTAAACTTAAAGATTGTAGTTATCAGGGAAGCACGAAGTCAGAAAAGAGTTCTACAAGTGAGAAGAGCGAGAAAAGAAACTGTCAGAGTAGAAGTGGTGGTTTCATCTAACTAGTTCAAAAGTTAAACAGTGATAGCGAGTTGCCAATCTTGTAGCACAAATAAATTCATGAAATCAGGGTACCAGCTCATCAGAACTGCTGGCATGAAAATATTTGTAGAAAAAACAGAAGAAAGCTACATTACATTGGTGTGAATGTAACTGGTCAGGATCAATTACATATATAAAAGCTTTTACATTTACACTTGCTCTGTCCCTGATATGAGTACTTTTACCCATAAATATAGCATACCATAAAACTATATTTTCAGCATATATATATATATATATATATATATATATATATATATATGCACATTTCATTAAAAACGACTGACAAGGTGCTTTTATTTAGTTTTTTACATAATTTCTCGTGAGATCTAATAAAGTTTTTCTTTTCAGATGATAAATTATATAAAAACTGTTCGAATGTTCTTTTTATCTGAGCGCTTTTGGCTATACATTTAGCCATTTTCAAGGATTATATTTCAACTGTTAGAATTAGAAATTAGAAAAACATTTTATAAAACATACATATAACAAACTATTTCTAATTCTAACAGCTGAAATATAATCCTTGAAAATGGCTAAATGTATAGCCGAAAGCGCTCGGATAAAAAGAACATTTGGACAGTTTTTATATAATTTATCATCTGAAAAGAAAAACATTATTAGATCGCACGAGAAATTATATAAAAAACTAAATAAAATCACCTTGTCAGTCGTTTTTAATGAAATGTGCATGAAAGAAGGATTGCTGCCTAAATACACAAATATATATATATATATATATATATATATATATATATATATATATATAGGCATTTGGCTGAGTGGTTAGAACATTTGCTTTCTGACCATGAGACCCAGGTTTGAATCTCACCATGGTTGATTTGTCAGGAAGTAGACTTCCTGATGTTATCTGGAGGGGGAAATCCCAGTGTGTGGCACTTTTGCAAAGTGCCTGAAAACCATACCACGTATTGACCCAAGCCTTGTGAGTGAAAATGATTAGACAGAACACTTGCAGGCCATTGACAGCTGTGCTAGCATGAAGTCACAAGTCATTGTGACCGAGGGTTTGAGTGTACTGTCCTTGATTTCTGGTCTCACTAGATAACATGTTCTTTCCCAAAACAGTAACTAAGGTCTGTTCATCATAGTTGCAGTATAAACGACAGGCTGGCTCTGTGGGTGTTAAACAAACACAAATGTACCTGAGCGAGCATCTGCAATAAGGATTGGCTAGCCGCCCTAACAGATGGGTATCCTCAAATACAAGAGGCCAGCTATTAATATATATATATATATATATATATATATATATCGTCCTGGGTATGATGATAAATTACATCCACAACCTGGGTAAGACAATAAACTATCAGGTCATCCCATAAGTTATGTCCGTATTTTGAATAAAGAAAACGAGTGACCAAATGTTACATTTAATTACAGATTCAATCAACAATGTATTTTCCCTGATTATCTATGACTTCCTTCCATCTATTAACAAGCTTACTAATTCCATTACTGTAAAATTCTTTTGGCTTTGATTCAAAGAACTCACAAATGTCAGTTTTAACCTCTTCCTGTGTTACAAAAGCTTTTTCTTCCAAATGATTCTGTAAGCTACGAAAAAAATGGTAGTCTGAAGGAGCAAGGTCAGGAGAATAAGGTGGATGAGGAATTTTCTCCCAACCAAGTTCTTCGAACTTTTTGACGTGATTCTTGCTGTGTGTGGTCACGCATTGTCCTGATGAAACATCACCCATTTTCGATTCACTAGAGCAGGTCCTTTTTTCCTCAAAGCTTGGTTCAAACGCTCTAATTGCTGACAGTATATTTGAGCATTAATTGTTGCATTAGGTGGTAAGAATTCAAAGTGAATTATTCCTTGGCAATCCCACCAGATTGAAAGAAGAACCTTTTGCCCATGAAGTTCCCTTCTTGGCTGTGGCTGGGGTCCTTCCCCTTTACCAAGCCACTGTCTACGATGCTTAACATTTTGATAAAAGATCCATTTTTCGTCGCCAGTCACAAGTCTATCCAAAAAAGTTGAAACATGTTGGCGAGAATGGAGAGAAGAGCAGATGGTAACTCGGGATTTGAGGTTGTTTTCAAACAATTCATGAGGCACCCATTTTCCAAGTTTAGGAACTTTTCCAAGTTGTTGAAGATGATGATGAACAGTTGTATGGTTTGAACTGAGAACCACTGCCAATTCCTCAACTGATAAAGCAGGATTTTCTTCAAGGGCTGCTTCAAGAAGCTTTTCATCAAACTCAACTGGACGTCCGGTTCGATCATCATCTTCAAGGGTAAAATCTCCACCTCTGAATTTTGTAAACCATCTTCTGCAAGTTCTTTCATTCTTCATTCACTCAGTTTATGGAGAGGAATGTGTATTCCTCGCCATAAACTGAGTGAATGTTTCTAGCTGCTTCGGCTGCTGAGTTTCCTTTCTTGAACTCATAAAGCATTATGTGCCTCAAATGATTCTTGGGTACTTCCATGTTAGCAGGGTTTTAATCAAACAAAATTTAATTTTATTGTTCTCTGAAATAAAATTTGATCAGTTTAAATGCATATAAACATAATAACAATGTTCAGCTCCATTAGACATTATAAAATACTCTTTAAATTTCGTTCATTTTAACAAAAAGTTAAAATTTGGACAGAACTTATGGGATGACCTAATACATCCAACAGCAAGCCATCTGATCAGGAGGTTTTGAAGAGCATGGGACCACCTCTTAATTGCTGGTGTTCCCAGGTTCACCTGACTTGGGGTGGTAGCACCCTGTTAGGGTCCCAGCTATGGGCATATAGTTAACCCCAAAACTGGGGTTAAAACACTATGAAAGTGTAAAAATAGGTTTAAATACCAGAAATAATTTGTAAAAAAATTATTACCAGCAATACATTTTTGGATAAAAAAAATATTACCAGCTATACATATTTGAAAGAAAATTATTACCAGAAATGGAAGGAAAATTATTACCAGAAATGGAAGGAAAATTATTACCAGAAATGGAAGGAAAATTATTACCAGAAATGGAAGGAAAATTATTACCAGAAATAGATTTTGAAGAAAAAAAATTTTACCAGAAATGGATTTCTTGTAAAAAAAATATTACCAAAAATAGATTCTTTGAAGGAAAAAATATTACCAAAAATAGATTTTTGGAAAAAAATATTACGAACAATAAAAATTTTGTTGGCATTAAATAAACCATTGTGGTTGATATGCTGTAAAACAAACCAAACCAAACCAAACCAATATTTATATGAATTACATCGTAGTATATATATATATATATATATATATATATATATACATACAGGGGTTGGAGAAAATAATTGGAACAGTTGCAAAATCCACTCCTATATTTCAAAGACCTATTATATTAAGAACTTTAACTAAAACTTCCTAATTGCAGGTTATATCTATTGTAAATACATTTATTTATCTAATTTAGTTCTTTGTCTTATTTATTTTTAGAATTTAGTAAAATTTAAGCTAAATGCGTGACCTCTCCAAGTTCGAAAAAGAGCAAATTGTTGGAGCTCGCATGGCAGGAGCCTTGATCACTAAGGTTGCTGAACTGTTTGGTTTTTCAAGAGATACCATATCAAGAACACTGATGCATTTTGAGAAACAGGGTAAGACCTCTAGCAACCGTAGCAATTCGGGCTGGACTTGCAAACTTACTAACAGGGACTGACATGCATTGAAACGCAATGTGGCAAAAATCATCAGACAAATGCAGCCAAAGTGACTGCTGAGTTGAATAACCATCTGAATAGTTTAGTTTCTACTAAAACTGTTCATCGTGAGCTCCATAAGGTTGCATATCATGGAAGAGCCGCTGTGAGGAAACCTCTTCTCTCCACTCACAACATTCAAAAGAGGTTGAAGTGGTGCAGAGATCACAATGCCTGGTCTGTAGACCAATGGAAGCAAGTCATATTCTCAGACAAGTCCAGTTTTTCTCTTTTCCCAACTTCAGGGTGAGTTTATGCGTGGAGGCAGCCCAAAGAAGCTTACAACCCTGACTGCCTTCTTCCAACAGTGAAGCATGGAGGTGGATCAGTGATAGTTTGGGTCGCCATATCATGGAGATTTCTCAGTCCAATAGTTGTCCTGCATGGTAGAATCAACACCAAAGATTACCTGAACGTTTTGGGAGATCATGTTCATCCAATGGCCAAGACTTTATTCCCTGATGGTGACTGCATCTTCCAAGATGATAATGCTCCAATACATCCCGCTCGGGTGGTTAAGAATTGGTATGAAGTGCATGAAAGTGAGCTAGAACACATGGAGTGTCCTCCCCAATCTCCAGATATCAATATTATTGAAGATTTGTGGTGCATTTTGGAGTGACAAGTTAGGAGCCGCTATCCTCCACCATCGTGTCTTAAAGAGCTGGAGCAGGTATTAATGGAAGAATGGCGGAAAATTCCTCTGGATGAAGTCAGGAAGCTGTATGATTCCATTCCTCCATGTATTAAACCTGTCTGTGAGGCTAAAGGAGGACCAACTCCATATTAAATAAATATTTGAATTTAACAAGTGTTCCAATTATTTTGTCCAACCCCTGTAGGTATACTTATTATTATAAGAATATTATTTTTATATATATCACACTATTTATATGAATAGATATTTTTTGTGGCACTGATGTTCGAAGACACATTGGATTAAAAAAAGATGCATTTCAAATCTAAACCAAATATTAAGAAACAGGAAATCTTATTTAGAAACAAAGCAAAAGACTGCTGAATTGATTGGTGTATCCATCCTTTTGTATGGCAGTGAATGATGAACAATCTCCTCATAGATACAGAGAAAACAGAAGGTAACAATTATTTTTTATCTGGAATTTTATTTATTCTCATCTACTGGCCTGAATACTTGAGAAATCTTATTGAGGGCACATCTTTTCTTTATTAAAATTTCTCGAATATTCAGCCCACTGGTCAAGAAGAAATAAATATAGTGTTTAATAAATAAACAGAGCATCTACTCAAATATGGGCATCCACTAATATAACATTTGATACTCCCTGATGAGTTGACAGTGATTTATGAAGACTCATTCTACAAAACTCTGAAGTTGAGATGCTGAAGGTAAAACCAATCAGCTAAGTGACAAGCTTTATATTTGTATTAATTCATTTCTCTCTCTCTCTCTCTCTCTCTATATATATATATATATATATATATATATATATACAAGTATAGGATTGGTGCATATGGAAAAAATTCCAATAACCAACAATTACTATTCTTAAAAGAGTGCTCAATACAGAGTAGAGAAAATATAATTATTTATTTGAAAATTATAACATAAATATGTTATAAAATCACTACAAAAATAGCCATTTTGTTTCAACACCTCTGGTTTCTTATCAAGTGATGATGTTCTAGTGATTTTATAAAATATTTATGTTATCATTTTCAAATAAATAATTATATATATATATATATATATATATATATATATATATATATATATATACACACACACACACACATTTGACCAGGTATTTCATTACTAGGAATTTTTGCCATTCACTTGGAGTAGTTTAAGTTTAAAGTCAGCCCACATGAAAATCAATATTACTAACAACATTTGTGTGCAACTAAGGCACATCCCCACATGAGGGGTTAACAATTTGAATGCAGGGAGTGGCCCTAAAAGGGGAACTGCATAATAATAAATAACGTTATTGTAAAAATTTAAATTATTTTTATTAAAGTTTTTATGAAAGATATATATCCAAGAACAGATAGTAAATAGTAAAACATTGCAGAGAGTTATAATAGACAGGAAGTAGTGGAGAGTCATTGTCGCCAACAATTTAGACTCAAAACTGGCACTGAAGAATTATCTATCAAACAAAAATATTTCATCAAAATTGGATGAAAACTGAGGAAATGCATAAACACCATCCAATCACACACACACACATACATATGCAAACACATTTTGAGAATTATTTATATATACATATATATATATAT
The DNA here is from genome assembly GCA_964036315.1 of Acanthosepion esculentum. NCBI lineage: Eukaryota > Metazoa > Mollusca > Cephalopoda > Sepiida > Sepiidae > Acanthosepion > Acanthosepion esculentum. The sequence continues at coordinate 35,415,542 of OZ038476.1, read as the reverse complement.
ATATATATATATATATATATATACACACACACACACGCACATCCATGTACCTAAACGTATATATACAAACACACATCCACCCACATGTACTCAGAAGTCTTTGTGTGTATGAATTGAAGAGTTGAACACTATCCATTGCCTGAAAAAGTCAATAGCTGAATTTTGATCAGAAATTTTCACTGTGTAATGTTTTATCTGTGTAATTCATGGAGAAGTATTAAGTGCATTGAAAAAAGGAGAATATTGAAAAATATTTGGGTAAAATAAATGGATTTTACATCATTAGATTATGGACTTGTCTCTCTCCATCTCTCTATGTATATGTCTACGCACTGACTCATGTCATCACAAGTGTATATGTATATAAACACATATGATGGTTGTGATCAATGAAATCAATTGTCCATGATAACTATTGAACAAAAATAAATATGTACATACATTATCATATTAGATGAATTACACAGTCACAGAAATAGATATCACTCTATCCATAAAAAATGTAGTAAAAATGCCAAGTACACTAGATATGTGATAACACATTGCTTTTATCCATGTACATATGGCCATTCCAATATATGTATATGTACTTATTCATTGATATTCAGAAAGGCATCATTGAAATCAATGGCCAAACATGAAATAGTAAAGATGGCAAATATCTTCTCATTTTTGTCTTTTCTGTGAGAGTTAATGCTTGCTAGTTGTGTATCAAGGGATGATTCTAGAATTACATATGCCAAACTGAATAATGCAGCAAGGTCCAAGAAATGTTGACCATATGGTCTTCAAAGCAGAGAAAAATAGAATGAAAGATAAGAATGACTTAAAGACTGATCACTATGATCCGTGCTTGGCTTAAAGCAGACTGAAAAATATTTATGGGTAGAATACAAAATATAATGGATAAAAGTTAAATCTGTATATAAAAATTTGCATATGTACCTACAAATATTTGTGTGAGTGCATATGAACATAATTCTATATATGTGTCATGTTGCAGAGTCAATTCAAAAAACAGAATTATTAAAAGCTAAAAATAGAAACAAAAAGGAAACAGACTTACAGTAAGAAAGAGGGATTGGAGAATTTGACACTCACAGCACATATTGATGGCAAGAGAGAAATAGAAAGTAACCAACCTAATGAGCTTGTGTTGACCTCAGTGTCCACATCCACTAGAATATATTATTGTTGTAAGCTAGGGAAGGTTACTGAATAGAATAGTCACATGAAGGTTGGTAATGAATGACAATACTTAGGACAAGAACACACATATAAGATTCACCAGTGGCATCCAGTTGTCAACTGCTAAAAGTGAGTCAAGTTAATTCCATAATGAATCTTCAACTGCAGACCAACATACAGTATTTACTACTGCATTTATGTGAATGAGGACATATCCATTATCGTCTGTAGGTATGTTACAACAATTATATATAATACTCTGCCAGTTTGGCATTGAGTTCTATTTTTCTTGTGTGCCTCATTAGCAAAATCTTTTGGATGGTGTGATGGGTAAATTGTTGCTATTTTATATTCTGAATTTAATGTATGCATGATGTTTTTTTATTTTGTTGACTGCACAGTATAGTATGGTCAGTTGGGCACCATTTGTGAGAAAAAGAGCACCATGATACAATTCACTCCACCAGAAATTTGGAAATGGCATACTGTACTGCTTGGCATTCACCAGTAGCTCCATTACAAACATTTCAGTGTTTGTGTATCCATCTGAGGACAGTGCAGAGGATTTGGAAAGAGTTGGATGAGTCTAATGGTGATTACAAAATTATTTGGAGTGATTACTAGTAATGGTGATGTTATGCTGCCATTCATCTTCCCACAGGGCCCCAGACTCAACATGGTGGCCTACATCAAGTGGCTTGAGGAGGTAGTGCTGCTCTGGGACAAGAGGGTGGTTGATGGAAGACCCTGTAACTGGCATCACTCCTTACATCTGGCCACCTAACTTTCCAGACTCCAACCTCCTTGATTATTATTTGTGGGGTGCAGTTGAGCAAAATACCAACAAAACACCTTGTAAGACCAAAAATGAACTGAAGGTAAGGATTATGGCAGCATTCACCAACTTAAACAAGGAGACTATCCAGTAAAGTTGCATGGTTGAAGCCAATGACAATTTTATTGAACGAATTTACTCTTTAGTATTTGAAGATATTTTTGTGTAATTTTTTCTAAATTTTTGTGATGTCAATGAACACTCATTTGACACTTTTGTAATGTCAATGAATACTTGTTGTCACTTTTTAATGCTTGTTGTAGTAGAGACTTTGTAATCACAGATACAACTATAGTACGCCATTGAACAATACTGGTGTCAGATGCCTTTGAATAACACTCACACTAATAGTACTTGCTCAATAATACTCACTCAAATAGTAACCCATGTAGTGATCCGAATAGAGAAATAGTATAGTGAATAGAGTAGAGAATAGTGGTCTGTATAGTAATAGAGGATAGAGTAGAAATAGCGATCCATATAGTAATAGAGGATAGAATAGAAATGAAACCCTCTAGATGTCATGTGACTTCCCATATATATGTTTCCTCTATGGTCACGTGGTCTACTTAATTCAATAATGGGATCGCCTGTGTTTGTTCCCTGGTGATATATGTTCAAACTCAAGTGTCAACAGTGACACTTTATTCCTATACAACATAAATATATCTGTTAAAATGTGATGTTAATGTACTTTTTATTTTTGTGCAATTTAGATGACAATTCATCCATCACATACTGTATATAGATGCTCTGGTATGGGGCTTTAATGACCCCAGCAATGTTGAGCATATTTTTGCTCTTTTACTGATGTTTAAACTTTCCTGTGTCACTTTTCTGTTTTTAAGCATACCTGTAAATTATTCTGGTCTTTTGTGGGGAATGTTTGTTTTTTTCCCAAACAATGGTGATGTTCCAGCTTATCTATTGTTAGCCACATGGGTAACCCCCTCCAGTAGGTTTACCTTGTGTTTGCATGTTATGAAGATGTCAACTCCTCTCAGAGTAACATCTTGAGCTAGTCAAAGGGGTATAAAATGCTTGTGTCATTGAATACAATTACTGATGACCTGAGGATTGCACATACCACCATATTTGAAACCATTAGTTTTGGTTGATCAAGAGTATGCCAGAATATAATGTGATATATATATATATATATATATATATATATATATATATATATATATATTACTTCAAAAGTTATTATACTGGATACTCATATTTGAAATAGACCCCATTTTTAACTATTAGACCTTATGTCTATTGTCCTGCATATTCAAGAAAACTGATTAAAGGAAAATGTGTTTTGCTCATGATCAAATCTGCATTACACTTTGTAGAGAAAACCTTGCTGAGATATTCTCTGTAGCCAAGTGGTAAAGCACACTGGATCAAATGATGATTTTCCTTACAAAAGGAAATGTATGATCAGTCCTTGTTGGAAAATGCAGATTTCTTCACTAACATTTTCTCAAGTGTGCAGGCCAATAGATGTAATACACACTGTTTAATAATTAAAAATGGGGTACCTACTTCAAATACAAAATATCCACTATACTAATGTTTGAAGTAATAAAACTGTTGGATTAAAAACAAATACATTAATTCTTTTGAATTATATATATATGTATATATAACTGATTGACTGTACTGTACAAGAAAATTCTTTTCATCAGAATCCATCTTGCACAGTTATAAATCTACAATTCATAATCCTTTAGAAATGTATATATATATATATATATCTTGATATTCTTGTTAAGTTTCAAAGAAGGGTCTGTCCTGGCATCCCAACATTAGTCACTTTCTCATCACTGTGACATGGCTTTCCTCTACCCTTTCTATAAATATTTTCATGGCAATTGTTTTGATAAGCTTTCCTCCTTGGCGCTTCAGCTGCATAAATTTATGCATGCTATTAGATTGGCAACTAGGTCTCACCTTTTAAATGTTTTACTAGCTAGATGCAACAATCTGTTCTATTATAATAGTTTTCTTGCACTCCTTCCCTGTGGAACTCCTTTCCAATTTCTTGCTTCTCTGCCACCTACAATCTTCAAAAATTTAAATGCAATACCAGTTGACATCTTCTTTCCCCCTGAAACCTGCTCTTTTATAGACCTTTCTTCTCCCTTCTGCTCACTAAAGTTTTCTCACTCTTTTTCACTCCTAGTAATGCATTGCACCCTAGTGGTATTATTGCCTTGCGTTGGGTATATATATATATATATATTATTTGTTTATTGATATAACATTCAGTTTATGTTAAATTCCTAGTTTATTTTGTGGAGAATTTAAACACTTAAATTAATATCAAATGTTAACAGAAAAGTATAAAAAATTTTTAAATTATATAAATCTGTGTTTTTCCAGATTGTCCGCGATATGCCCACATACGTTAATTCTCTTAATTTCCCTCTCCAAATTTATATTCCCATTTCTTTCCTTCAAAACCCTAAGTCCATCTCTTATTTCTTACATCTTTACTTCTCTCTTTTTTTCTCTCTATATCCTTTCCGGTGAGTTGACCTATTAAATAGGTCCATGTCTGATCCTTACGCCACTCTTACGCATTGTAATAAAAATAAATTTAAAAGCATTCCTATTCTCCCTTCCGTCTCTAATTTCGACCATGTCTGTCACACTATCTCTCACCACTCTCTATATCACCTTACATCAACTTAATACTACCCTTCAAAAGTGTAAAAAATTATATGTAAATTTAAATTCATTTTTTCATCCTTGGAATTGAGGTCTGATGAGCCAGGGAAAAAAGAAACTCTCTGGGGAAATAAATTATAACCATGAACCTTTAAAGTTGTCTGTTTTCTTTAAATTAAATTATAAATATATATATATATATATATATATATATATATGTATATATATATATATAAATATATGTGTGTGTGGGTGTGTGTGCATATTTATTTTAATTGCTCTCTACTTATATATGACAAAAAAGCAAAGAGATTATTTATAAAATATATATGCAGTAGATAATCACCATCTTCATAAGGATTTTTATGTATGGCATTAATTTTTATTGAAGAGTATTTCAGAGCATACACACACAGCTATTGTTTCAGTCATGTCACTCTTCATCTGTAAATCCAGCCTATAAACTCCTACACATGAAACTAAGTAAGAACATATCAAAAGATAAGTATTAAGTCAGATTAGATATTTGTGCATTTTCCAATAGAGAATAAAACATTCTGATACTGTCAATGACTTGACTTTGAAATTACTGCTTTTGTAAGCAATGAATATGTTAGTGTCAGATGCAGATCATTTGTACTTTACACCCTTTCCAACTCAACCAAAAAATTTCTGAATTTCTTTGGCTGACAAAGCACCTCCGTTCACCACGTAAAATATCCATTGCATTTGGTCTCATTATCCTTATTCTCTTACTGACAAGACAGATAAATTTGTCTTGCAACATCATTAAACACTGCTTCCTAAAGCATGAGTGATTAAACTCTCCTACTTATGCCCATGATTTTTTTTATAGCAACTAGTCAACTAGGCCAATAAAAATCAAGATAAAAAACCTGGATTGCTATGAAATGTCTGATTTCCTACATGGCTGAGAATGGTGAACAATTTCATCACAAGGTTGTCCCAGTGTAGGTTACTGGTTAGCAAAACTAGTCTAGTTGACCTTTTGCTTTTGGTCATTTCACCCCAAGGAAGCTGACAATTCAGCTAGGACACAAAGGGTTGCAAGGAGTTAAAGAGAATGAGAAGATTTGATTAAGGATAAATAATGAAAAGGACAATAAAGGAATGGGATTCAGCAAGACAGAATATGGCAATTGACATTGCATTTAAATTTTTGAAGATTGTAGGAGGCAGGGAAGCAAGTTATCAGAAGTGAATTCCACGGAGGGAAAGTCTTTAGAATATCTAGTAGGAGGTACCAGACCAGCAGTATTAAATGCACAAATGGTAGATTTATAAATGTGCAAGATGGATTCTGATGAGAATAATTGTCTGACATGACACAGGAAATCAACTTTACTTGTAGTACTTCTTGCAGTTGATTCAGTATAATCACTCCACTTCATGTCCATGGAAAATATACATCCAAGAAATTGCACAGTGTTTGCCTCCTGAAGTTTAGCATCAGCCATTACTTATTTCAAGCAGAAGAAGTTCTCTATGATGATTAAATGAAAGCAGTTTTATTTTGGAAGCATTAAAATTTAAAGACCATTCCTTACTCCAGTCAAACCCCTGTTTGATGGTACTTTTTGAGAAGAGTTGTCAGTTCTACTTTGTCATATCTAATAAGATAGGAGTAAATAGTTATATCATCTTCATAGATACCTAGTTGGGAACTGATGACATTGGGAAGGTTGTTGATGAAGATCAGTAACAGAGTATATCCAAGGATAGAGCCATAGGGGACTCCTGCATTAATATGACATAAACAAGGTGTGTCCATTTAACACAATCTTCATTACACAATTTGTTAGAAATGATTGAATTAGGCCAAATATTCATCCAGTAATAATGTAACACTTCAGCTTGTGGAAAAGAAGAGCATGCCAAACCCTGTCAAATGCCTTGAGATATCTATGGCCAGAACCCAAGCTTCACTATACTCATCTAAAGCTTGATAGAGAAATTCAAAGATGGCCATTAACATATAAATGGTACACCTGGAGAAATAGAAGCATATTGTTTATCTAAAAAGGCGGTCATGTGAAGTAAGATGCTTAACCAATTTGGCATTGATTAGAGCCTCTAGTACTTTGCCAAAAAGAAGTAAGAGACTAATAGGGAGATAATTTGAGCAATCAGAAAGTTCCCCAGAGTTCTTAAAGATGAGAACTACAGTGTAGGTCTGAGTATAGAGCCCCAGTGGTCTCCTTCATTAATATAAAATGAATTAGAACTGTGTCCATTCAACATTATCTTCATTACACAACATGTTAGAAACAATTGGATTAGTTCAAATATTCATCCAGAAACACTGTATCACTTAAGCTTGTGGGTAAGACCAGTATGCCATACCCTGTTAAACACCTTTGAAATATCTAGGGCAACAGCCCAAGTAATTCCTTTGTTATATAAAACTTGAGAGACAAATTCAGTGATGGCTGTTAACATCAGTGGTAGACCTATAGAAACAGATGATGTATTGCTTATCCAAAAGGAGTTTATGTGAAGTCAGATGTTTAACCATTCTGGCATTAATTAAAGCCTCAAGTATTTTGCCAATTTTGCTGCATCAGAGAGTTCCCCAGAGTTCTTAAAGACAGGAATTCCAGAGAAAATTGGAAAGCTAGAAGTAGCAGGACATTTATTATAAAGTTTGTGTCCCATGCAAAAGTAAACTTGATATAGACAAGTAAAAGTTGATGTCATAAAGCAAACTGAACCAATTTCATGACAAATGAAAACTTCAAGCAGTTGAGACATGTCACTAATAAGAACTACTTAGTATACTATAGATAGTAACAAATGAGGAAGTTTTAAAGAGAATGGAAATTTAGAAAATACTGTTAGAATAATGAGGAAAAACAGGCTTGTAGAACTTAACACTCAAAAGGAACTTTGAAGGAAATAGGAAAACAATAGGTATCTGACTTGACAAGCTTGAGCAAATAAATAGCAAAACAAGCACCAAAAAGACAAAACAAATTTAAGGAGAAAGTATTGATGACAATTAAAAAGGAAGCTGGGAATCACGTAAGCATGAAATAGATATAGAACATAGAGAGACTCTAAATGATCTGAAACCTGGTTAACTGATCATCCTGAATTATGTGAATTTTGCTTGTGCTGATTAAAATAGTTACTATAAAAAATTCTCCCTTTTCGTAACAACTGTCAAGGAATTTTCTTTAAAAACTTTTCATTGTTGATAACTATATTTTAGAAATAGAAAAGATTAAGAGGTATAGAATTAATTGGGGAGATTTTCAGTTGCATTAAATTATTAGTGTCGTAACCTTCATCAAAAATAGTTCTTGTTAAAAGATTAGTGACAGTAATGATGTCAGAAAAATACCTGACAAAATTAAAAATAAGTATATCTTTTTGTCCTCCATCTGTTCAAACTAACAATGTATAAAATGTCTATTATTATGTTATTAGTAATTATAGACATTATGCCTATTATGTCTTATCCTCATTTTTGTTCTCAAAAGGATGTATAGTTTTTTTTCGGCAGTTTGTATATTAAAACAAATTTTACTTGATAATTATGGCATTTTGTCAGTTTATGGCTTTATTTTTTGAAAATTCTGCTAAATTGTTGATGTTTGTTAGATTTAAAGGTGTTTTAATCAGTTAAGTATCTTTTCTGCTTTCTAAAATCAATGTTTAGAAATAGCTTTGTGTTAGTCAAGCCTATGAGTCTTGGTGAAGACCATGCTTCTTTGAACCTTGTGGACTGGCACTACAGAATCACCAATAATAAACTGTACCACATAAGAGAAATCACATCCCTTGAAGACTTTCAACAGAAGCAACATCTAAAATGGATAACATATGTAACTTAAAGAGAAAATATTGATTTAATCAAGATTTTGAATTCCACACTACTTCAAATAAAAGGTTAGGAAGGAAACCCCCATACTGAACATGAGAAACCTGTTTACCTGAAAAATTGTTTTACGGGAAAGGTTTTAAAAAATTCAATTGACAGTAGTTCTTGCTGCTTGGTCAGCAAATAATCAATGTTTTCTTTATAAGGAAATGGCTAATATTACCATTACCATTTTTGGTCTTAATCAGTTCACCCCAAACAAGGTGATACTTCCGCTAAGATGCAAGGAGCTACTGGGAGTGAAAGAGAATGGGAAAACTTTAGAAGGAACTGGAAACCTAATCCTAAACAGGAAAAACTTGTTAAAAAACTGGGGAGGAGTGTGAAGCAGATGATAGGCAAAGATATCTATTCCTTTGGCTGCTCTAATGTTACAAATATACACAGATAGATAACATTTAAGCTGAAAATCCATATCAGTGAATGTTTAAATAAATTCATTGATTTAGCAAAAATGCCAAATTTATTCTTGCTTGTTAGATGGCGTTAGATATGTTTTATTCTTTTTCTACACTCACTCTTGATTCCATTTGTACAGGACTTGTCATATCAGTATACATTTTTTTCCAACTGAGAAATTATTGATTTTTCTTTCTTTTTTTTTAGCCAAATGGCCTTCTGGAAATCCTTTTTTATTAACCAACATTTTTTTTTAAGCAAATCACCCCAAGCAAGGCAGGAGTGCCACTAGCATGCAAGGGGTTACAGAGAGTGAGAGTAAGAGTAAAGTGGAGTTTTGGGGAAAAGGATAAAGAGAAGGATATGGATCAAGGTCATGGCCTGAGAAGATGTTGATTGACATTACATTTGAAGATTTGAAGATTATAGCTATCAGGGAAGCAAGTGATAGGAAGGGAGTTCCACTGATGGGAGGTGTGAGATAAGAAGGTATTGGAGTAGTAGAGATGGCTCTATTTAGTCATTTTGATAATGAAAGGTTGGGACCTAGATGCCAACCTAGTATCTGTCTCTTGTGGTCCAGCCAAGGATTGAACTCCCCATCCTTGCCTAACAAATTTCTTAAGATATTACTCCCACTGCCTAGCTTAAAGCAGTGGCAGTAGCAGGCTTGTCTCCCTTCCTGCCAAAGTGGATTAAACATTTAGGCATTATTTAAGTTTATTGAAATTTCTCCTCAGGGTAAAGTTTTCTATTGTTTGGTGAAGTGCTGTCACTCAATTTATTGATCAAGATCCTGTTTTATCAATGAGTACCAACTAAATATTGAGCAGTAAGTCCTTCATAACCTAAAAACTAATGCACAAAAATGAAATCTTCTCTAAAACTGGTGACTATTTGTTGTCGTCTTTATTTCTATTTTTATGTTAAAAAATTGCACTCCAGTTTTGAATTGTCAAAATCTTCGTTTATTAATTATGAAATAATAATGCTTCCTATTGATATACATACAAGTGTGTTTATATCTAAATGAAATGATTATTTGGCTTTTCAGTTGTTGTAGAAAATTCACAAGATTAACACATATCAGTGTAAAAGAAATTTAAATTTGAAATTTAGCATATATAAATAAATAATGGTACTATTAGCTGTTTTCCTTATAATGAAACATTCAGTATGCACTAAGTAGCTAGTACTACTGTCAGTTGAAATTTATAAAATCTTTCTCTTAAAACAATTTTTCAGAAAAATAGATTTCCAGTAATTGTTATTGCTTTCTAGTATTTTGTGTAATGTCGACATCTTATGTTATTATTTTCCTTTCAAATTACATGGGCTATCCATTTCAATTGTTGTTGTTGAAAGTCCACAAGTGATGCGGTTTTTGCTATTTGGTACAGTTCTTTGTTTATGATTCTGTAGCACCAGTCCACAAAATTTGTAGAAGGATGGTTGCCAAGACCCACTCATTAAAAGTTATTTTCAATCACTGAAATGAGAAAGTGGTTGTACCTGTCTGACAGATTAGGCATTTTTGAATGAGTTTTGTCCCATCCATGACATCTATATGAAAGTGTTTATAAAATAATAGATTTTCTGAAATCAATACAATCATACTTATCAAAAGTTCTGATGAATGAAAAAATTATTAAACTCATAGTTGATGTTTGAACTGATGTATTGAACCTTATTATTTTTGATTCAGTAATACTGATTATAATATACAGATTATGAGAAAATAAGCAACATTTTTTATATATTGTGATTTTTATTTGAAGAAAGGTAAAAAAAGGTACAACTCAAAAAATATAAGGATGAAGTACTGTGTGAGTTACCAAAATGTTAAACGTTGTGATCTCTTACTGACTCTGATATTGCACAGATGAGTTGATGTTAATAGCAGTGAAATCATGGCATTGCTTGAGAATCATAAAAATGATATACAACTTTGTGGTTTTGCATGGCAGTGTGGTTCATTTCTCATTGGTATTTGAATACACTAGCAAAAAGGTTAAAGCTGTTGATAATGATAGTGAGCTGATGTTAAGAGTTTATTATTCACATGTAGAAATGAAATAAGAATTATTGAAGAATTATCTATTTGAATCATTAAAATCTGTTATTAATCCTCAGAATGTTTACTTAATAAGCTCATGGGAAATAATTGATACTGATGACTTTTTTGGATTGACACTTTTTTCCCGCTTAGGCAGATTTAAAAATAACTTTGTCTTTTGCTAAGCTTGAAGGAAGATTTTGGTAGACAATTCAGCAGGAAATTGATGTGTTACAAAAATTATATTACAATTTTACATTATTGCACTAGTATATATATATATATATATATATATATATATATAAATATATATAATATATATGTACATATATATATATATAATATATATGTACATATATATATGTAGATATAATATATATGTACATATATATATATATATGTAGATATAATATATATGTACATATATATATATATATATATAATATATATGTATATATATATATATAATATATATGTATATATATATATATGTATATATATATATAATATATATGTATATATATATAATATATATGTATATATATATATAATATATATGTATATATATATAAATAATATATATGTATATATATAATATATATGTAAATATAATATATATGTACATATATATATGTAGATATAATATATATGTACATATATATGTAGATATAATATATATGTACATATATATGTAGATATAATATATATGTATATATATATATAATATATATGTATATATATATATATACATATATAATATATATGTACATATATATATATAATATATATGTGTATCTATATATATATATATATATATATATATATATATATATATATATATATATATATATATATATATATGTACATATATATATATATATATATATATATATGTACATATATATATATATATATATATATATACATGTACATACATATATATACATATATATATATATATATATATATATATATATATATATATATATATATATATATATATATATATGTACATATTGGAAACTTTATGAAAAAGTGGAAAAGTTTACTTGTGTTCAATCCTTCAGGACATCATTGGACTAATTTTGTTATGTTGGTAGGACTACACATGCATGTGACAGAGGTGTAAATGTCTAGAGAGTGCCTTAATTGCAAGGTCATCTATGGTAAATTTGCATCTTGGCTCTTACAACATTTCACCATTTCTGGCAGATCTTCTAATATCACAGTGTGGAATACTTACAAAAGTGATAAATAGAAAAACTCTCAATGAATTTGGCTGAATAAAAAAGAAAATTCTAAAATTCCCAGCACCCCTCTGCCATGTGCATGTGTAGTCCTACCAACATAACAAAATTAGTCCAGTGATGTCCTGAAGAACAAAACGTGTGACAAGTAAACTTTTTCCACTTTGTCATAAAATTTCCCTTTGTTATAAAAAATATATATAATTATCTCATGTGTAAGTATACTAAAAGGTCTTTAGGTATCAACCAGTGATGAAGTTATTAAATGATTCAGTAATATATAAAAGAAAGAAGAATGCATAGTTTTACAGCTTGATATCTGTGACTTCTACCCATCCATCATGGAAAATCTACAGATGGCTGCTATTAATTTAGTAAATAACTACTGCCATATTTCTGACCTAGAAGTAAATATCATAAGAAAGGCACAGAAACCGATTTTATGCAACAACGGAACTCTGTGGACTAAGAAAAATAACCCAGACTTTTGCATATCCATGGGAGCACATGTTTCTGCAGAAGCATGTGAACTTGTAAGGATACTGTTACTATAGAGACTCAGAATTATCTCTGATATAAAAAATAGCCATATATGCAGAGACAAGAAGATAATTCTTCTTAAACTGAGACCAAGACAATCAAACTGGATGAGAAATGACCTAACTAAATTCTTTAAGGACCGTATGCTAAACAATACCACTAATACCAACACTAAAGTGATTAATTTCCTAGACATTACATTTGACCTGTGTAAGGGTATGTACAAACGATACACTAAGGATTCATACAACCACAGGTATGTTAACAGAAGATCAAACCACCATAAAAGGATACTTGACAATTTGCACAAATCAGTACAATATAGGTTATTGGCCAACTCCAGTAACAAAGAAATATTCAATGATAATAATTCTAGATATAACAAAGCACTAGAATGCAGCAACCATAATGTGAAATTGGAGTATGTCATAAGAAATCACAACAAAGATGAAAATAATCTAAAATAACACAAACGTAATATGGTGCAACCTGCCATACCACAGTAATGTCAAAACCAATGTAGGTAGAATTTTCCTGAATTTAATTCACACTTTCCTTATTCTGCAACACTGAAAAAGATTTTCAACAAAAATAATATATAGCTGTACAAAAAACATAGATAATTATATATCCAAACATAACAATAACGTATTAAGCATGCACCCAAACAAAACATTAAATAATAATCCTACTAAAGGTTAATGTAACTGCTGTAAAAATGTAACCTGCCCATTAAATGGCAAGTGCATGACTGAAGGCATAATCTACAGAGATAGGAGCAATTCAGATGATGATGTTAAATATTACTTTGGATCCACTGAAAACAGCTGGAAATCGTGTTTTTACCACCACAAAATGGCACTGAGCAATATCAAATACAAAAGCTGCATAACACTTTCAATGTATCTTTGGTAATTAAAAAGCACCCATTATCTGGGAGATAATCATGAAAGCTAAGCCAAGGAAGACAGATGTAACTTGTGTTTGTTGGAGAAGCTTATTATATAAAACACTTAAATAACCCTAACTTGCTGAACGTGAGATCAGAATTGATGTCTACATGTATTCCTAAGACCAAGCACCTGCTCAAACACACTCATCCCAATTAAAAGAATTTACAAAATAGAGTTTATGAATATTAATATAATATGCAACAATTATTATTATTGTTAGACCCCATCATTAATAACATTTCTTATATATCTCTACACACATATAATCCTATATTACTTTACTCAATTTATAGTGTGTGTATATATTTCACCCTTATAAGTATAAGGCTTGGTTCCAAACACACTAGATATACAGTCCCAACCTGTTATTTTTATATTTACACCCTGAGTATTAGTTTAATTTAAGTGTTATAACTATTGTATTTTATGCAAAAAAGAGTTATCCCCCTTGATATCTCGTTTACTTAATTTTAAATCTAAATAATTTCAAACTTAACAATTTGAATTATATAAATTATAAATAACTAATTTTAATATTTTACGCAACAGTAATTAAATAAACAAGTCTTAACACACAATTTTGAATCATCACCATGAGAACACAAACTCTATATTGGTCAGATTATGCTCTGCACCTGAAGATTGCAAGACTGCATAAAACTCTAAGTCATGCTATTGATATTGGTTATTATGTATATCTATCTATCTATCTATCTATCTATATATATATATATATACATACACACACATACATATATATACATGTGTGTGTGTGTGTGTGTGTATATATATATATATATATATATATATATATATCAGTGTGTGTAATGTATATATATATATATATATATATATATATATGAGAAAATCAGTATTACAAGTTTTAATCTTCTTTGTGCCATGTTTCTATCAGGATGTTGGCAATCATGGCTCTCCACAATTTCCTGTTCTTTGCAGCTCTTAATAAAGTTTATCTTTTTGCTATCTCTCCTAATCTTTGTTCTGCCAACCATTTACACAAGCTCATTAAGTAGCTAATTCGCTGCTTTCTTCTGTCCTTCTTACATTTAGTATGTCCTGTGAGTGTCAAATTTTCCTAGCCCTTTTTCCTTGTTTGTAAGGACCAGAAATATTAAAGTCTGAAGTGAAGCAGCAGTACTAGATGGAATTGTAATAAAGATACTGGCAGCCTTAGATTATTTCAGCATTGACAAAATGACAGCAATAATAAATGGAATTTATGATTGTGGTTTTGGAAGACCTAAGTAGATCCATTTTCATAGCGCTGCCTAAGATGTCAGGTGTAAACAAAGGCAAACTTCATTGCACAATTAACCGAATGAGCCACATAACAAAACCTCTTATCCAAATTATGCTGAATAGAACATGTAACAGAATTAAACCAGAAATACAGTGCATTTTTATTGAAAACATGGGAAGAGCTCAGAATGATATCAGAAAGTGTAATACAAATGTAAAAGGATATGTACGTATCTTTTACTGATTATACAAAAGTGTTTGATAAAATATGATACGAAGAACTATTTGAACTGTTAGGTAAGCTTGATTTATTTGGGAAAGATATTAGAATAATGCAGAGCTTATAGTGGGAGAAAACCACCAGTATACATATAGAAACAAATTCAGTAAATATCCAAAAATAAAAAGAGATGTAAGACAAGGATGTGTCTTCTCACTGGATGTATTCAAACTTTGCAATGCAACAATCCTTTGAGAATTAGAAGTCTTACCAGGATTCATTATTGACAGGCACAGTCTTAAAAACGCAAGATATGCAGATGACACAGTGTTGGCAATAGACACAGAAAGGACACGATAGAAGGTAGTAAAGGAAAGTGAGAAAAAAGAACTAAACATCAATTGTAAGAAGATAGCATGGATGGTTATCAGCAAAAGGAATAGCCCAAGATGTGAAGTATGAATTCAAGCATACAAAAATTGAAATATCTAGGTAATATTTTAACAGACGACAGAAAATGTGTACAGTATTTACATTATTCGGACTATTGTCCTCATCTTTGTCGCCATATTTGTCACAACGTTTCGGCCATTGTACGCTCCGGCCTTCTTCAGGTGGTTGGAATTTCGAACCGAACCCTTTATTTCGATCACTGGGGTAGACTGTTCTAGTTCCACGAGCCATGTTTGATGGATGTCAGTTATCAGTTATCTCCTGGTAATTTTTCCCTCTGAAAGTTCTCCACTGCCTGAACCGGGTATTGAACTCACACTCTTTGGGTCTGTTACTGGATCTAACCAACTCCTTTATCCACCGTACCATGTGTCCTTGAGGATAACTGATAACTGACATCCATCAAACATGGCTCATGGAACTAGAACAGTCTACCCCAGTGATCGAAATAAAGGGTTCGGTTCGAAATTCCAACCACCTGAAGAAGGCCGGAGCGTACAACAGCCGAAACGTTGTGACAAATATGGCGACAAAGATGAGGACAATAGTCCGAATAATGTAAATACTGTACATAATACCTCATCTCAGAAATATAGACAGAAAATGTGTCACCAGAATTCAAAAGTTCATTGGAATAGTGAAAGATGCCTTTCAAAAGATAAGTAAAATATTAAGAAACAGAAAAATTAGATTAGAAACAAAGAAAAGAGTATTGAATTATTATGTAATATTGGCTCTCTTATATGGCAGGGAATGCTGGATAATCTCCTTACAGCTGAAGAAGAGATTTGAAGCAAAAGAAATGTGGTTCTACAGAATGATACTGTGAATGAAGTAATGTGGAAGTTTTAGGGAAGATGGAAACAACAAGGACACTTAAACTTAGAATCAGAAAGAGCAATTGAAATTTCTTGGGCACATTATGAGGAAAGAGTGTTTGGAGAATTTGATACCCACAGGATATAATGAGTGCAAGAGAGAGTAAAGTAGTGAATAATCTACCCAATGAACTTGTGTAAATGGCTGACAGAACAGAGATAAAGAGAGAGAGCATAAAAGATAAGCCTTACTAAGAGCTTCAAAGATCAGGAAACTGTGGAGAGCCATGATCATCCACGTCTTGAAAGGACATGACACACAGAAGAAGAATATCTTTTTATGGAATTGGTAAAATATTTAAATTGCTCTTAGTACACAATTTTTGACTATTAATTTTGAATAATACATATTCAAATGATTTACACAATTTGAAGGTAAATCATTTTTTGCTCGACATATAGTATTTTCCATGTTAATGGAATCCTTAAAGAGTTTTAACTTCTAGACAATCATTTTTCTTATGCTCCTCTGGATGAAATGGGAAGAGGGGCAAATTGGTATATTGGGTTTTGGAAAATGATTCCATTTGAATTACAACTTCCTTTGTATTCATGATGCCCAGAACAGCATAATTCCAACCTTTTCTTTTGTTGGTCCTGTTGACTATTACCTATAATACAATACATTTTATGAGTGAGTACCATGCTTTAATACTGTACATGGAATAAAGAATGACTATAAAAATAACTGCATGCTTCAATTTTAAAAACTAGAGTGATTGGAAAAAGTGATTGCTCATCATTGAGTAGATATTGTCTTTTGTGAAATCATTGTTTGATATGGTTATAATGAGCTCTCTTGTTTAATATAATATTAAATTTCTTTGAGAAACTTCAATATATTATATTTTATTTGTGAGTGAATGATGAAAAGTACTTGAGCCAACACATTTGTACAAGGTAACCAAAAAGTCCTTGCCATTATTAATTTATTAGAAAAAAAAGGTATACAGCAAATTTGACTGTTAATCCTCAAAGTAATCCTCATTTGCATCCAGAAACTTTTGTCAATGTGCCTCCAGCTGTGCAATGCCCTGATAGTGAACATCAGGTGTCTTGGATGCAAGGAAGTCTGTAAGTGCCTGCTGAAAGTATGCCTCGTTTGTGAAGGATATTCCATGAAGGTGGTTGTCCAGGGACTGGAAAAGTGGTAATCTGTAAGGTCCGGGGATAAGGGGGATAACCAGTGTCTCCCAGCCAAGTCTGGTATCTATGGTCACCCATGCCACATGAGGCCTGGCATTGTTATGGAGAAACAGTACACCCTTGAAATTAACTAATGCTGGCTCCTGATTCAGTTTCAGTTGCACATGTTCCAACTGCTATGAGTACATGTCTGCAGTGATAGTTTTGATTATTCATCACTTTTCCTCCCGAGTGTTAACGGGCACATGTGTTGACTTGAATAAACCTCTGGATTCTATCCATTCATTGCGTTGTGGTCATTTCTTTCATGGTAGCAGAGCGTAGTTAACAATATGGCTTCAAACTACAAAAACCCACCGACCTTTAACGAACAAAGTTATGAGGAATGGAAAAACGAGCTATTTATCTGGCAGCTCATGACAGATATTGACAAGAAGAAACAGGCCCTAGCAGTAACACTATCTTTAAACGGGAATGCCAGGAAAACGGCGTTAAACTGCAACAAAGACGAGTTGCACCAAGAGAACGGCATGGATATCCTCATATCTGCACTGGATGAACTGTTTTTACGCGAAACAATCGATACAGCTTACGAAGCATATAAAAACTTTGATGGATTCCGAAAACCAGAACACATGGCCCCTTCGCGTGTCCCCCCGCGCATGCGTGCTCTCGCAGAGTCTCCCTTAACAACGTCCATTCTCATGGGTGTAAGGAAGAGAACCCTTAACAACCCTAACAGTTTGACCCATTCACAACAGCTTATAGTGCGCACCACTTGTTGACTAGCCCACCAGACACAGAGCTTGATCTTTCATGGGTGTGGTGGTCTTATGGTATGAGGTACATGGTCTCCTAGTGATAGCCAGTGTCTGGTATACTTGTGAGTGTCATACAGAACCCACTTTTCATCACTAGTGAGCACTTTATCAAATAATAATATGTTGTAGTGCTGAGAAAGCAACAAGTAATAGCCTGTCACACATTTTTACTTGCTGGATTCTAACAGTATGAGGAGTACCCATTTGCTCAAATTGTATACCTTCCCCATGCAGTGCAGGTGAAGTCTGACTGTTTCATCAGAATCCTGGAAGCATTTAGCAAGTTCACCGCAGGTTTGGCTATTGTCCTCTATCATCACCTTCAGGACCTCATCATCCAGGACCTGTAGCCAGCCACAGTGGGGTTCATCACAAAGGGACAGTTCTCCTGTCATGAATGTTTGAAACCAATGCCTGGTGGTGAGTTCACTCACACCATTATCCTCAAAAGTTTGACATATTCAGCAACCTGATGCAGCTGTGAACAAGTCCACCTTTGAGTCAAAAAGCAAACAACCCCAAATAATCTGCTTTAATAGCCACATGTTTTCTCACTGATGCTCAAGCTATGACTGATGTGTATGTGTTCAATGCCACCCCTCACCACTTTCCCAGCATGTGTCCCAATTCTTACTTGAAAAGAAACTGTTTTTTTAGTGGGGGGACACAGAGAAAAATATTTAGCAAATAAATGAAGAAATACAACTGCTTTCTTC
This sequence comes from Acanthosepion esculentum, assembly GCA_964036315.1. Lineage (NCBI taxonomy): Eukaryota > Metazoa > Mollusca > Cephalopoda > Sepiida > Sepiidae > Acanthosepion > Acanthosepion esculentum. The sequence goes on along the minus strand of OZ038476.1, from coordinate 35,396,262 downwards.
ATTCTATCACATGTTTGATTACAACCCTCTGACAATAATCACATACCACATGGTATTTGGAAGGCTCTTCCTCTTCTCTCTTGGACTTTTGGAGCAACAACACATGTTTCCTTTCACTCCGATAGACATGAAACATGTAATTACTTCAGAAACTCATACTGAAGATTGTATTGAACTGTTCGTAACTCCAACTTTGTTTCTTTCTTTATCCTTCAGTGACATGTCTTGTTAATACATTTATTAACTGTTGTTTTGTTTTTTTATTCAATGTTTTTGGTCCCTTTTAATACTCAGACTCACATGAGTCTGCTCAATATTGCTTGTGGGACAAATGTACCAGAAGAATTAAAATGATAATTCTTTCTATTTCTGCAACAAACTTTTTTCCATTTCTGTCCTTCTTTTTCTCAATACTTCTTATTGCTTTCAGTCCCTTTTTTCTTGTCCTTCTTTTATTAATCCTTCTTTTTTCAGTCTTCCTTTCTTTTGTTTTCTCTCTCTCTTTCTTTCTTTTGGTCCTCCTCTTACTGTTCAGTCCTTCTTTTATTAGCAATGTTTTTTAAAAGCCAATAAAGTAAGTACTTGAATATCTTAAGCCACTAAAAGAGATAAAGTTGAGCACATTTGCCACAAAAAATATTATTCAATATTTGAATATGGTGTACACTCATGAGAAGTAAATTAATAATACTGTTTAATTACATCAAACAGAAGTGATCATGTAAGTGGGTTAATTATCTTTATGAGAAGGCAGCATAAATACAGCAGCATTATATGTTTTTTAGTGGAGGACATAGAGAAAATATTTAGCAAATAAATGAAGAAATACAACTGCTTTCTTCATTCGATCACATATTTGATTACTACCCCCTGATGATAATAACATGCCACATGGTATTTGAAAGGCTCTTCCTCTTTTCCTTTGAACTTTTCGAGGAAAAACACACATTTCTTTTTTACTCCAATATACATGAGACACGTAATTACTTCAGAAACACATACTGAAGATTGTATTGAACTGTTCATAACTCCAAATGCTATTTGTCTTAAAAGTAAACCATGCATAAGACTTGTGTAGAATGCAGTGCCCAGAATTATGGCTTTTGAGTCTGCTAGAAAATATCTTTCGTTGTACTTTTATTACATTACTTTTTTCCTGATCCTTTACAGAACATCTTCATTTTCTTTTTAGATGAAAAACTTAACCTTCCTGGATGAAAATATCTATTTCCAAAAAAGACTCAAATTTAATGATATGAATTTCTTGGGAATTATTTTGTTTTCATGTCAAAATAATCATTATATTTTATTGTTATACCATACCTATGGACAATAATGGGTATGTTCCAGTCCATATAAATACAGTAGTATATACTGTATGTTTTCTTCCACTTGAGATTCACTTGTGATTCACCTTGATTCACTTCTAACAGTTGATTACTTACTACATGCTACTCATGAATCTTGTGTGTTGTTCCTGTTATAAATATTATTGTTCTGTTTCACCCCTCATTTTGGTTATTTTTATTTAGTAACCTTTTCCTAGGTTACATCATTTATATATTTCTTTCTATCAGCTAAATAGTAGCAAAACATATTTTCATTTTGTTTCTTAGTAGTGCAATGCAGATGACTAAAATTAATTTCAAGTATCAAAGACAAAATAAAATTATTTTAAACCATAAGTCCTTCCAACTCGTAATCAGTTCCTGGAAATTTCTGAAATCTCTAAATAATATTAAAATTTTTGGTTCATTAACAGTATATTGGGTTTTGAGTGATAATGTCCTGGGTGAAATCTGGGATATTGCAGCTATGAAAAAAATAAATTTCAAAGCAACAACATTTTATATTTTTCTTTCATATCAAATAGATCAATGGAATTTTGCATTCCGTCTGTATTTGCTTTTGGCATGATTGCTTTGCAATAAGACTGGCTTTTCCTGTACAGAGTAAATATTTGATCAATTCTCATTAATACAGAAATAAAGTGCCAAAAAATTAGAGAGTAGTATATTGGATGGTTTTTACCCTCTCTGACTTGCAGATATAGATTCAATTGGATGGTGCATATATCTATGATGTAATAAGTAAGGAAGTAGTGTAGCTGTGGTAGTTATGGAACATGAATAAAATTTAACACCATTTTAGTGAAGAATAATTGTTGAGAGTCAGAAACATGAGACACTATCTCTGAGCTGGTAACCATTCTACATTTTTCATGGAAACAATAGAATATCAAGAATACCTGAATACCAGACATCAGTAGTATGTGAAAACTGTGGGCACCCATAGTTGGTGTAAGAATAACACAACCTCTTTTTTGTTTGTTCAACAGCATATCAACTCCTTATTTAATGCCAAAATTTAATTTTCTTGGGAACTTTGAAATACTAAAAATGGGATGTTATTCTGCTTTCACAGTTGAGTACATGGTAGATGATATTCAGCTTTTGTGCCTATAAATGTTTGCTGGACATAATTACTAGTGGTAGTGATATGTGTGTTTTATGTTGTACTTTTTCTTGGAATACAGTTTAATCTTAAAAAATTGTAAGATATATGAATTAACATCAGAAATGAGTTCTTTCATGTTTGTTTGGTTGATTTCATTTAATAGCATATCAAGCTCTATGGGTTATTTAATATCAAAATCTAAATATTTTGAATGCAACTGCATGCCTTTAGCTACGGATAAAATGTAATGTTGGTTATTTTACTATAAATATGTATTTTCATACTTTTGTTTTTGGGTTCACTATTTGCCTATAGCTGGGACTCTAACAGATTTTACTACACTGGGTCAGGGTGCACCGAAGAACAACAGCAATTAAGAGGTGGTACCATGCCCCTGAAAACCTCCAATCTCAAATCAGAGGTTTTGCTGCCTGTTGTAGCATACCTATGAATGATAATGGGTATGTCCCCATTCACATCAATACAGTAGTAAATATTGTATGTTGGTCTGCAGTTGGAGATTCATTATGGAATTCACTTGACTCACTTCTAGCAGTTGACTAATTTTTCTATGGGCTACTGGTGAATCTTATATGTGTTGTTCTTGTCCTAAGTATTATCATTCATTACCAACCTTTGTGTGATTATTCTACTCAGTAACCTTCCCTAGGTTATAACACTGCCTGATGTAGTTTATTGTCATACCCAGGACTACAGCTTCTGATGTTAACCACATAATGAATGAGTAGATTGCATGAAATCACATCTGAATTGAACACTATTTCCACTCAACCATTCGATAAATGCACTCTGCAGCATACACTGCATTCCTAATTGTTGATAACACAGTATTAGTAAATGCATCTTGCTTGTGTGATAGAACATTGTCATTGAACTAGAAGACTGTCATTGTGTCACCTGGTTAGATGAGTCACATTTACAGCACTTTCAGTTGTCAAGTTTATAAATAGAGGAGATGTTTTGTGACTTTGGATCCAGGCTAAACTGTCTTGTACAAACTGCAATCATATTTTTATAATGGTGTGTAGGGTTTTCTGTTGATGACCATGAGTGAAATTGGTATCTGTTTTGAAACATATAACATATACAGCTCTTGTTACAAGCCCCATTCATGATGACTATGTTTCCTGGTAGAGGTCATTTATCCCATCAAAGTAAAGTCATTCCCTACATCGAGTGTGGGTGACACAACTTTTTCCAGTAACACTTGGTTGCCTTTTCAGTATTTTATTTTCCTCAGCACTTTACAGATTTAAATTCCATATAACCTGTATAAGACATAATGCTTAAATTTCCTGCAGCACTGTCCAAGAAACACAACTCTTTTATGGACAGTCCTAGAATGGCCCTTGGATAAATATATGCATTTAATTACTCTAACACTCTGGACACTCCATGCCAGTTTTACCACCATCTTTACTAAGAAGGAGCATAACATTTCATTATGTAGTTGTCTCTAATTTTTATTTTTTTGAAACTAGTTTAGATGAAAGTTTCTTCTGTTATTACAACTGAAGTTAAGTCTCTCACAATTTAAAGTCACATACAAAAGTATTGACCACATAAAATTTTAAAAAGTGTTTTTTTAATTAAAACAATTTCCAGTGTAGCTACAAACAAAAAAATTAAGTGGGATATAATAAATACTTCAGGTATTGTATATTGAAGCAAAAGTAATTAATTTTTTGTCATTGCACAAATTTATTGGGAAAGTTAACAATAAACTGCATTCAACATTTAATACTGTATCTTTTATTTGTTATGACAGCAGTTGTTCATCATGAATAATGTGAAATTCTTTCAAAGAAATAAACTTCAATTTTATTCCACTCCTCTTGAAAAATCTCCTTTAGATTGCACAAATTATTGACATTCCTTTGATGAGCTCCAATTTTTAAACTCCATCCATAGATTTTCTATGGGATTTAGGTCAGGTAACTGACTTGGCCAATCTAAAACCCTTATTTTATTTGCCTTAAAAACTCAGTCATTTTTAACTGCAGTAACTTTCAGATCATTATTAAACTGAAACAGTCAAACCTTAGTTTAAGGTATCTTGCAGACTGAACAAGGTTCCTCTCCAGTGTTTCTCCGTATATAGCAGTATTCATTTTTCTTTCCATGATATGTATGCACCTGTACTACAAGAAAAAAAAAAAAAACCTAAATCGTTATACTTCCACTGCCATATTTAACTGTTGGGGTAGTATTTTGAGGGTTATACGAAATGTGTTTTTTCTCCAGGCATATCTTGAACAGTTTACACCAAAGCATTAATTTTCTCTTGTCAAACCAAAATATTTTGTTCCAGAATAAATTAATATAACTGGCCTTCAGAAAAGAGTGTATGACTAATTGTATCTTTGTTCACTTTTGCACTAGTTTTGAATTATTTTCTGATAAATGTATGTAACTGTATGTTTACTTAATTTATGAAGATTTTCTGTTCAAGGAAGAGATGTTGTCAGGTTATTTTGCAACCATTTTCAAATAATAACTCATTCTGGACTGATGAGGATATAAAGTTAATTTGGAATATTTCCATATTTCATTCCACAATTATAATTGCCAATTATCACTCTACAAGCTTCTCAAGAGAGCTTCTTTGACTTTGCTATTGTGAAAAGTTTTGCACATACCAGCCACAAATTCCTTGTTTGTTCAAAGTAGACACAAGACATTTAAATAGTTGACCTTTGTGCATGGTGTATTCTGGTTGGTCAAAGAAAATACGCATATTAATAATTTGAATGTAATTCAATTCCAAATGACATATTTCATTTTCTTCATAATTTCAGAATATATCCAAGACTTCTGTAGTACAGTATGCTTAATTTACATATAAATTTGCATAAAAATTACTTATTTTTTCTTAGATATATAATACCTGAAGTAATGATTATATCCATTTTAATTTTTAGGTTTGTAGACACATTAGATATTGCATTTTTCTTACAAAAACATGTAAAAATTCTATGTATCCAGTACTTTTTCATGTGACTATAATTGTGCCTTGTTATGCATGACTTAATGAATAGATGTGTTAGTTTGTGTGAATTTAATAACTTAATGATCACGGGTTCAATCTTTGGGTCAGAATCTGTGCAAAAGTCATATACTCTTGTTTAGTGAATGAGGCCAGTATAAATTAACTAAATAGAATTGACTGATATGAGATTTCCTCTAGCATATATGGTGGGGGATAAGAACAATTTACCCCAGTGAATTGAATAAAGGGTTCTGTTTAAAATTCTCAGAAGGTTCTTAATTGCAAAAGATGCCTACCGAAATGTTGTGATAAAAACAAAGATGATTACACAAGGAGGAGGAGGAATCATCATCATCATCATCATCATCATCATCATCATCATCATCATCATCATCATCATCATCATCATCATCATCATCATCATCATCATCATCATCATCATCATCATCCTTCTCCTCCCCCTCCTCCTCCTGTTAGTGTATGGATTTCTATTGCAAATAAAGTGGAATTAACACCATACATTATTCCATTGTGTTTTGTATAGATATACTATGTATCAAAAGTTTGAGATCACCCTTTGGATTTAATAATTAGTAATGGTCATACCTTTTTTGGTTTAATCAACTTCTACTAAGCTAGGATGCAGAAATTATTTAACCCATTAGTTCATGGCATCCAACTTTTTAAGTAGTAGGTTACCTAAAATTTAAAATTCTCCATTCCTGAGATTACCATTAGCCAGTAATGTAGATTAGGCAAAAAAGGTTAAAATTTTATGGACAATTGATGCAGCAATTATTATTATTATTATTTAATAATAAAATAAAACCCTTCAGGAAGTGAAAGTCCTCCTTGCTTGAAATGAGCCAATAATTTTGTTTTGAAAAAGGCATGAAACCTTAAAATTTTAGACAATTTATTGAAATGAAGAGGGTTCTCCTGACCTTTTGGTCTGTAGTGTAAATTGCCTTAACTTTAATTTGAAAAGAATATTTTCATTCGGAGAGTTTAATTTGGATTTCCATAAACTTTTTTAAGAAAGCTACTGACAAGAATAGCTCAACAGAATACATTTTTTAGCAATGCAATTTATAATTTCTGATCAATATTTAATGAGTAAAGATTTTAGGAACAGGAATGTGGCTACTGAGAATTGCCATAAAAGAATTATATGAATTTAAATTTATCAAGTTTGAGTGAATAGATATCAGTGAAAAGACAAAGTGTGTTGATAAAAAAACAAAAGTTAGAGCAACAAAAGACAGGAAGTTGTGGAGAGCTATGATTGTCCACATCCTGAAGGTTCATGGCATATAAAAGGAAAATTATATATATATATATATATATATATATATATATATATATATATATATTAATTGGTATTACCCCATTCAAGGCAGTAAAGCAACTAAGACACAAGTGGTTACTGGGTAACCCCTTGGAAGAGAAAAGAGTAATTAGGAGGACTGTAGATAGCAATTGACATTGCATGTAAATTTTTGCAGATTAAAGTTGGCTGGAAATCATGGAGCCAGAAGGGAGTTCCACAAGTGAGAAGTGTGAAAAAAGAAACTGCTAGCATAGAATTTACAGTTACGTCTAGCCAGAACAACTGTAAATTGATGAGATCTCAATGCCAATCTAGTACTGCACTTAAATTAAAAAATTCTAGGTACCATAGTGAAGAGCTCATCTGAACAATTACCATGTAAGTAATTATAGAAAAGGCACAGAGAGGCAATCTTATGGTGTTGGGAAAGTGACTGAAGCTGAGCCACCAGATCAGGACCAGTAATATTGCTGATTTTTCTTTAAAGCTTATCAAGGAACTCATGGTAAATAGCAGGGGCACCAGACCATATGTAGAATCAATATTCAAAGCATGGGTGAGTGGTAGACTTAGAGATATGTATAATAGATTCTGGAGAGAAAAATTCAGCTGTTTTTTCTGATGTTAAGTATAAGTGTCTTTTTTGTTTCCATTATCTCTAAAAACTTGGTCATTACTCATATGTTCAGTTCAAGGTATTCTCAGCATCCTTCTGTAGCACTTAATTTTTTTGCCTCAAGTCTCTTCTTTAACTATAGCTAGAACATGTGACCAATGACACTTGATGCTCTAAGAAAATTGTATGATGTTACTTTTACCCACTGAATTAAAACACACGGTGGTTATATTATATCTCACATGACACAGTAAACCATTTTTCTTAGCAGCTGACCTAACAGTGGATTCAATATAGTCTTCTTACTTCATGTTAGCTGAGAATTTTAGCTCGATACAAGTTATGGGAGGAACATGATATATTTAAGGATGTTTTAAATTTGATGTTTACTTATTATATATGTACATATATGTACATGTTAATAAGATGGGGTACTGAAATCTTCTTGGCCTGACCAAGAAACCCTTCAAAAAAAAAAAAAAAACTGAAGCTTACTTATTTGGTTATATTATGTGAAGTGGGGGTTGAGCTGAAACCTCCTCCTCCCTCATCTATATGCATCAAAGTTTTGTTCTCACAATGCCATGTCCTTTCTGGAAATAGACAATCATGACTCTCCATAGATTTTTCTTTAGTGTCCATGAATTCTTGGAAAAGATAGTGGAGTGGTTTTCTGTTACCTTCTTCATGGTTTGCAAATCAGAATTTTCCTTCTCTTAGATTGGTTGCCACCCAAAGCAAGAGAGCCCTTTCTACCCTATAGCTGGGGGTAGAAAAGACGGATTCATGCCTTTTTCAAGAGCATTTATGCAAAAGTGATTACAACAGACTACACCAGAATTTGAACTCAGCTCAATGATTCCACTTTTTGCACTAATATCTGTTACACCAGCCACACATCATTTATCAGATTTGCATGCAGTTGACCTAAAGAGAAATGACATTCTGCTTTAAATGGAGAAGGCATTGAAAAAAGCCTTGACAAGACTTAGTAAGTCAGTAAAAAGACATCTGGAAAGCATATCAGAGCCTACAAATTGGATTATCAGTATAACTAAAATAACAAACTTTTAAGTAGACAAAATTTCAACTGAAGAAACCTGGAGGAGGGTACTGGATGCAGTGTTTTGAAATTAAACAAAAATAGGACAGTTACAAAGAAGAAAATCTGAACATTCACACAGATTTCATTTTCAGAGAAATAATGTTTTCTTTTTATTCTACTTGGATACAGATGTGGTTCTTAGTAAAATGATTATCTAGCACAACTATATAAAGCATAATTCAGATTGCTCAAGTTATTCCAGATTATTTTCATTGACTGTCAATTGTACTTTTCTTACATTCTACTCCTTTCTATTTTTAATAAAATTGTCATTTAAATACCTGAGTATTTCATAACGGTGTCATATTTATTTAAATTGGTATCACCCCTTTACAAGGCAGTAAAGCAACTAAGACACAAGTGGTTACAGGGTGTGGAAGAATAAGGAACAGAAACATTAATAATGAGTGGAAAGAGAAAAAAAGTAATCAGGAGGCCAGCAGATAGTGATTAATATTGCATTTAAATTTTTGCAGATTAAATTTGGTTGGAAAGCATGGAGCCAGAAGAATGTTCCTCAAACAAGAAAAGAAACTGTTAGCATAGAACTTATGGCTAACATCTAGCCAGCTCAACTGTAAATTGATGAGATCATGATGACAGTCTAGTACCTTGCTTAAATTCAACGTCTAGGTACCATACCGAAGAGCTCATCCGAACAATAGCCATGAAAGTATTTACAGAAAAGACATAGAGAGACAACCTTACAGTTAAAGTGACTGAAGCCGAGCTGCCAGATCAGGTCCAGTAATATTGCTGATTCTTTAGATTTTATCAAGGAGCTCAAGGTAAATAGCTAGGGAAACCATACAATACGTGGCAGCAATATTCTAAGTATGGGCAAATGGTAGACTTATAGATATGTAAGATACATTCTGGAGAGAAACATTGTCTCACACGATATTGTAAATCAATATCTTAGTAGCTGACTGAGCCATAAATTCTACCATCCAAAATGGTCAATCTTCTATGTCCCTTCAGGACATGACCAACTGCAGATATCAACAATTTCCTGTCCATTGTAGCTCTTACTAAATTTTGTCTCTTCGCTATCTCTCCTAATCTTTGTTCTGCCAACTATTTACACAAGCTTGTTAGGTAGGTCATTTGCTGCTTTCATCTATCCCTCTTGCCTTCAGTATGTTCTGTCTCTGTCAAATTTTCTATGTCCTCTTTCTCCTTATGTGGTCTAAAAATTCAGCTGTTTTTTCTGATGTTAAGTATAAGTGTCTTTTTGTTTCCATTATCTCTAAAAACTTGGTCAGTACTCATATGTTCAGTTCAAGGTATTCTCAGTATCCTTCTGTAGTACTTAATTTTTTTGTCTCAAGTCTCTTCTTTAACTATAGCTAGAACATGTGACCAGTGACACTTGATGCTCTAAGAAAACTGTATGATGTTACTCTTATCCACTGAATTAAAACACACGGTGGTTATGTTAGCTCACTTAGAACAATGTTTTATTTAATTCTAATTATATATATATATATATATCAAGTATTTGAAACATTGTCCTTTATGCAACCACAGTTTCTATCAATATGTTTTTATCAGGCAGTAAGTTCAGATATATATTTATCTATCTATCTATCTATCTATCTATCTATCTATCTATCTATATATATATATATATATATATATATATATATATAAATATATATATATATATAGTACAGGTAATTGATCCATTAGTATATAATCTGGGTGGATCCTAGTAATATTAATTGTTAAAACTGATCCACAGAGACCTTGATGTATTTATTATAACAGACCAAATGAATGTCTTGAAATAGACTATCCCATGTTGAGGTAATTTTTGCTGTAAAAAAATACATATGCTCTGTTATAATATATACATCGAGTTCTATATGGATCAGTTTTAATAATTAATATTACTAGGATCCACCCGGATTATATACCAATGGATTGATTACCTGTACTATTTTGCTCCTATTGTAAATAGCCAAGCTCTCTTGGGATTAATCCATCTAGAATTCCAAGGACCTCTACAACCGGCCATCATGTATATGTTCTGTCCGGATTACTTTCGAAAAAACATTCCATACCCATCTCTACATTCATTCAACATATCCCTTATGGAAAAAATTGTGGACTTTATAAAGAGATTACGATGGAAAATGTTTTTCTACCTTAACACCCCAGAGATAACAAATTAAAAACAGGAAACCTTCAACCTAAAGACCCAACAAACTCCACCACCCTGTAAATTCCTGGATTCTTTTGTAAGGGACCTGTTTGTCATAGTTAAAAAAATGAAGCTCAACAAGCGATCTGAAAACTTCCAAAAAGAACTACACAAGGATATAAAGACAATTAGAAACTCCAAGGACATCTGGGTAAGAGCTGATAAATCATAATATATTCATAAATGTAATCCCTCACACTACCATAAAATCCTCATGGACAAAATAACAGAAACACACAAACTAGATAAATATAATAGTAGGATATCTGAAATAGATATAGACCACCGAAATACCCAATAAGTTAAATATTGCAGATAGAGTGGGAAAGATCCAGACTAAGGATGCCTACATTTTATTTAAGGACCATAAACAGAACTTCACTAGCAGTACACAATCTAGACCAATAAATCCAACAAAAACAGAGCTTGGACTAATCTCAATAAATATAATTAAAAAATAACGATAATTTACTTATCACAACCAGTACTAATCTTTGGAAGGATTCGTTAGACACTAATAAATGGTTCTTTAACATGAGGAATAAGGATAAAGTGATGTTTATTAAGTTTGATATAACTGACTTCTATTCCTCTATCACTAGGGAGCTCCTGGTCAATATTATCAACTTTGCAAAGAACTATATGGAAATAATGGATGATGAAACTAATATCATCTTAATGGCAAGAAAGTCACTGCTAACACTGAATAAGTGCCAAAATGATGAATTTGATGTCCTCATGGGAACATATAACTCACAAGTTGTGGATCTAGTATGTTTTTGCATTTTAGATGTGCTTAGTAGAATAGTAAAACTGGAACTAATAGGACTGTATAGGGATGATGGACTCATCCTCATCCCTAATAGTAATGGTCCATTAACAGTGAAATTACAAAAGAAAATTATCAGGGCCTTCAAATTACTAGGGTTTAAGATCAAGTTTTCCTCTAACCTCAAAATAGTTGACTACCTAGATATTACCCTTAACTTTAATGATAAAACCTTTAAACCTTACCATAAAGAGAATGAAACCTCCAACTATATTAATATCAGTTCTAACCACCCCAATGCAATCTTAAAATAAATACCCACTACCGTTTGCACCAGGATTAGTAAACTATTGTCCAATGAAAAAATCTTTAATAAGAATAAAGAACTATACGAAATGGCCCTCCAAAAAAGTGATTTAAAAAATAAGCTGTTTTACGCAACCACCATTAGTATTACTGATACACAAAAAGTGGAATTTAGGTATAAAAATAGGAAAAAAAAAATCACTTGGTTCAACCCCACTTCTTCAAACTGTCAAGTATCAATATCAGACAGTACTTCCTAAATTTAATTACTAAACACTTAAAAAATCCTCTAAATAAGATATTCAACAGGAAGTCAGTCAAAATTAGCTACTCCTGCACTGATAATATGTCCCAAATTATTAATTCCCATAACAATTACATTTTAAGTAAATTCCATGGGAAAAAAAACTAAATCTAACATGGAAACCCCCTGGAATTGTAGAATTTTTTTTTTTTAAGCTTTTCACCCCAGGCAAGGCACTAGCATGCAAGGGGTTACAGAGGATTTGGAGCAAGAGCAGATAGGAGTGATTGAGAAAGGGATGTGGAGAAGGATGGTAGATAGATCAATGCAACTGGAGGACCAGTAGAGGGTAAATGTAGATCCACTACAGTAGTATACCAGGCAACCATTGCCCCTAAAGAAAATACAACAAACCATAATATTTACATCAATACACATAGACATTCATTCACCAATCAAAAATTAAAACACCAAACAGCCCTTTCAAAAAAATTTGGGAATTGAAGGAAAATCCTCAAATAAATTTCAAAATTTTAGATTTCGCAAACACCCCCAATAGTTTTATGGATAGGTGCAAGCTATGTTTAGAAGAAATAAAATCAGGATAATAAAATATAAAAATAAATGCAAACTATTAAATCAACGGAGAGGCTAATCACAAAATATTGACATAGAAAAAATTCCAAATTACATAAGAATACAGGTGTATATATGTGGAAGTGTACATGTTCGTATAGTCGCATATATGTATGGATATGTAAATGTGCATAGTTAAATCATACATTTTAGATGCATCAAGGGTGGTTTTCAGTGATGCACTGTTCTCATCACCGATTTCGGGTTTCACATCCTATCGACTCCAACAGCAACCCCGACCTGATTCTAGGTGAATCAGGCCACCTCCTTGAAAGTGTCATGCTATGCACCGTGACATTGCAAAAAACATTAATCACAAAAACTAGCAAGGCCGGACTTCGACCATTCTTATATACATATGTCAATCAGCGTCAGCCAATGAAAACAGGGCTTTCACACTCCTCTTCTATATAATGGTGTCTTATTGCTACATCCATTTTTTCTATTTCCGGAATTCATACCAAGGTGATCTGGTATCTTTATTGCATTGTTTAAGTACATGTTTTACCTTTTAAATACTAATCTCATATCAATACCTAATCCTACACTCATGCCCAACTCAAAACTAATCTATACTAGCACTTTCTCAAAAGATATTCGCTATTCTAACCATCCAGTCAAAAAAAACAACCCTGTATACACGTTTTGTCATTTACCGACTAAAATAATTTGATGGCCTACTAACAACAAATAAATAACTAAATAATTATGCTATCTACTCAATTAAGTAACCTATACACATATTTACAATCTGATACATATTTCTCAAAATAAATCTACTCAATTAGTACTAGCATCAACTCCCTAAATTTCCAGACTATTATTACTACGAAAGTATATCTTCTCCCCCATTCTATTCCTAATAATAATTAGGCTTACATATTGAAATAAAACCGCGAGTAAGCGCTAAAAAAGAAAAAGAAAAAAATAATAATAATAATGGCAATCAGAAACCGAAAAGCCAAGTAAAAAAAAAGACTCCTATCCATCCCTCCCCACATATAACAATGACTCTCAACATTTATCCATAACAGGTCGACTACGCTAACTTAATATATTGTCTTAATATTCACTTATAACGTATAACATGTCTCCTAATTATGATTGAGATTTCCCTTAATATCCTCACTATTTCTTCCATGGCTCTGATTGCCTAAGCCAAATCCATTTTGACGCAGTGAGAACCGCGTTGGTAATGTCCTTCAGCGCTCTCACCCTAACTGCCCCCACTATGCCTATTTTTGCTAGGGCTCTCCACAACGACTGTCCCGCAAAACCCCTGCAACCAACTTCTACGGGGTCATAGTATATGACTTTTGCGGACATTGTTCGACCAGTTCTTTGTATGTGGACCTCTTTCTCTCATTAGCTAGTGTAATATATTCCTCCCATGACACAGACAGTTCCCAAATAATGCACTGCTTTGTGTTGTCAGAGTGCAATATCAGATCTGGTCTTAGCGATGTTACGGCTATGTGTCTGGGGAACTTCAGCTGGGTTGCTAGGTCCACTATCAACTGCCAGTCGTCTGTGGAAGATAACAGGCTCATTCTGTCTCTTCTCTGTTTCTGTACCTTCTCTCCAGCTTTTATGAAGTTAATCCGATTCAATTTCTTCCCTGGTTGATGCTTACTAGCCCTTATCGCTTTAGTCACCTCATTCGCAATTGCTTTGAGTGCTTGGTCATGGCGCCAATGGTACCGACCATCACCCAAAGCATATATGTATGTATGAAGATATGTACACATATATGTGTGTTGGACAGCATGATTTATTCCATTAGGAGTTCTGGTATGACCCACAATCTATAAATCTATAATTCAACTAATTTACATTAATCTTAACATGTTTAAGTTTAAATCCCCCATCGCTTATTAATAATATTGAACACCTGTAGTACAAAAACTATTTACTGTGAATCCCAGGGAAACATACATGGGGCTCATATATGAAACACCACATAATAGGAACTGATATTAAACTACAAACAATGAAAGGCTCTAGCCATAAATAAGCTCCAACCTCAGACTGCTTCCCACCCCTGGAATAAGATAACTTACACCCCCACCAGTCACTAACACAAGCCCATTCTCATTAACAAGGTGTCTGCCAGAGGAGGACTGACATTGAAAATAAATTTAAAACAATGCTCCAAGACAGACACTTAGGGGCTGATGATAGCCGCAAACAGACTGGCTTGAAATAGACTGTCTCTATGTTGAGGTAATTTTTGATTTTTTGCTGTAAACATACATATATATATATATATATATATATATATATATATATATATATATTAGAGTGTGCAGCTTATATATTATATCATAAAGAAGTAATTTATATAAAGAATTCATTAGTAATGTTAATGTGATTAATGGCAAAATCACTTCACTAACAAGACATAATGAGACATTAACTTACTATCCCTTGAATAATACTATCCTTATATTTGAGTTGTTGTCAGATGAAATTGACGAGCCAAGTACTTTCAACAATTTCAAATTATCATTATAGAGGCGCAGTTTTTCCATATCCAGGCAAAACACTAAGTTTAAATGCAATGTGAAAAACATTTTGTTGTTATATATGTTTTTCAGTTACTCTACTAATTGGATTATACTTAAGTCCTCATCACTTTAACTGAAAAACATATACAACAACAAAATTTCATGGATTTATCACATTACAAAATTCAAACAAAATTCTCACTTGATTGATTTGAACAAGAATTCTAGTGTTGCAGCATCACATGCTCCAAAATAATATAACTGTCAATAAATAGCATACTTTTAAAAAAACATCTTCCAGTCTACACTACACATATTTCATCTTAGTGTTTTGCTTGTATTTGGAAAAATTGTGCCCTGAAGATGACAGTTTTAAATTTTTGAAAGTACTTGGCCCTTCAATTCCATCTGACAACAACTCAACTGTAATGATTGTATTATTCAAGTAATTGATAGTAAGTTAATGTTTCATTAAGTCTTGTTAGTGAAGTGATTTCGTCATTAATCACATTAACATTGTTAATTAATTCTTTGTATAAATTACTTTATAATATATATATATGTGTGTGTGTGTATGTATATGATAAATCAACTGAATTTATGAAGAGATATTGTATTTATGTATGCTGCATAAGAAGCAATACTATTTTTCTTTACATATATTGCAATGCATCTATGAAACCTGAAGTCAGAAAGATAAGTCTTTTTAACTTTTATTTATCTATTAACTATTGTTGCTCTATCTTTTAATATTTATCACTTTGTTTACAAATATATACTTGCCTTTAAATGTACTACAAAAACTCCAGTAATTTACTGACCAATATCTTTTGTTAGGTGTTAACAGAGTATTTTATATATATATATATATATATATATATATATATATATATATATATAACCATTATTAAAATAAAAGAAACTATACTACTGACCATATGCCTCTCCCAGTTTAGATATCAGTAAATATCCTTGAACAATATGAAAGCGCAGCCATTTTCTCGAGTATAGTGAAACAATGAATTTGTATAATTTCTATTCATATTATTTAAGATACTACATCACATGCATGAAACTTCACCTTAATGGACCAATGACTATAGTTTTTACTCGAATGGTTAATTGATTGGCTTCATGGTTAAGTTTAATCTTTTTGGCTCAGAATATAATGTTGTAACGATTGGGTGTCATAAAAAGTGATTAATGAATGTCCAGAGAGCCAAAGGCCACTCTCAATCAATCATAAATAGTTTGGCTGCAGGAAGGGAACCCAGCTGTAAAACTTATGCCTCATAAAGTGGGATAATTTGACAGAGAGAAAGAGTAAACAGCTGTTGAAGCAAAGAAGAGCTGATCTAAATCATTGATGTTGTTATGTCAGATATATGTTAATTATTTCTTGCAAACTTTATAATCTTATCACCCAGAAGATGTTAGCATTGTTGTTTTGGCAAAAGCTCAGTTACCTTCTGAGTATAGACATTGTTGCTTCCAGTTGAAGATCATTTTCAGTTCTATTTTGCAAAACTTGATTACCACTGAAAATCAACTCTCTCTAAAACCATCTTTTAATATTACATAT
This sequence comes from Acanthosepion esculentum, assembly GCA_964036315.1. Taxonomy (NCBI): domain Eukaryota; kingdom Metazoa; phylum Mollusca; class Cephalopoda; order Sepiida; family Sepiidae; genus Acanthosepion; species Acanthosepion esculentum. The sequence continues at coordinate 35,379,494 of OZ038476.1, read as the reverse complement.
TTTTTATGGTTTAAGCTACATTAAAATATATCTCACTGAATGCTAAGATCAGGTCCTACTAAATATTGCACAGATGACTTTGGGTTTTATTGTATATTGTGAAGATGTCTCTGATTTTGGTTGGATATCGCAAAGATGTCTCTGGGTTTTGTTAAATACTGCAGAGATGTCCCTGGGGTTTGTTGAATATTGCAGAGATGGCTCTGGTTTTGGTCAGATATCACAAAGATGTCTCTGGGTTTTATTAAATACTGCAGAGATTTCTTTGGGGTTTGTTGAATACTGCAGAGATGTCTCTGGTTTTGGTTGGATATTGTGGAGATTTCTCTGGATTCACTTGGCTATCGCAAAGACATCTCTTGGTTTGGTTATATATTGTGAAAATGTCTGGGTTTGGTTGGATATTAGAATTGTCACTAGCTTCTGTCTGATATTGCAGAGATGTCTTTGTGTTTCAATGAGTATTGCAGATTTGGCCCTGGGTTTGGTTGGATATTGAGGAAATGTCTCTGCATTCAGTTAGATATTGAGATGCCTCTAGGTTTTGCTGGATATTGAAGATATCTCACAATGTTCTGTTGGATATTGTGGAAATGATTCTTGGTCTGTCAGATTTTACAGAGTTGTCACTAGGTTATCTTGGTTCCATTGGATATTATGAAAATTTATATGAGTTCACTCAAAGAGCTGAAAAAATTATGGCAGATGGATTTTTTTCTTTAATTGATGAACCTAAATTTTTAAGTAATTCATTTGATTTTATTCATATTAAATAAATTTCATCCCAATACCAAAGTTAGCAACTGGAATATCATTTCATAGATTACCCTTTGAACCCTTGTGTTACATTTGAAGTTATACATTTTTGACTGTTGTTCAGTTGTTTTCAGGTTTGATTGTAAATATATAAAATAAGAGTACCTTCACAATTTAACAGAAATTCAGTGTAATTTTACCTTTTGTTGTTAAACATATGCTGATCAAAATAAACTTTGTACTCTGATTTACCTCTTAATATCTTCTAAAAAAGAAGAGACCCACTATTTATTGTTGTAAAATTGTGAGAGAAGTGGTTTCTGAAAATAGCATGACCCACTCCCAAAAATCTGAGCAGATGACTCATCAGAATTTCGTTTTGTAATTTTTTCTTATTCAGGCCAATAACTTTTCATTTCTCCTTCATGTTCACTAAACTTAGCAAAATGTCAGGTGAGATGGAAATGGTAGTAGGAAGATTGTGTTGCACCAATCTTTCTCATAGGGAGGGCCTACCTGTCTGATTTTGAGGCGAGGAGAAATAAAAGCATTAAATTAGCAATTTTCTTTGGTCAGGAGGCAAACTAAAAAACTGATGGTGATGAGAATTACATGCATTATTATAGTGGACTCTTCTTATTTGAAATAGATGGTGCATCCATTTTTATTTTTATTAAACAGTGTGCATTACGTCCACCAACCTGTATATTAGAGAAATCTTATAGAAATGTATCCTCCAGTATGAATCAAATCAGCATCCCCCTTTGTAGGGGAAACTACTGGTTGATCCAGCCTGCTTTATCACTTGGACATGAAGAACTTCACAGTAAACAAGGCTGTTTTTATTCAGAAGACTAAAATGTAAAAAAAAAGAATAGGAAGATAAATTCATTAATAAAGAACACTCCTTTAACCAAACTTGCATAAAGGGAAAATTGTTGCCCAAACTCAGCATATACACAAACACACACACATATATATATATATTGGACTCTCCTGTTGTTTTCAATGGATAAGGGTCAAGCAACTCAGTTCTTAGGAACTGACAGCCAGACACCTGCACATATGATTTGATTATAGTGATAAAGGCTTTGTGCAGAACCAACAACACCTTTTGAAGAGTCAAATATAGAGACCTAGTACACCGTGTGCCACAAGGGCCCCAAATGACCCTCTGCATGTTTTGAATTCAGAGTTGTCCTTCTCCAAGACCAGTTGACATTAGAGACTATAGAATCCAGTGTGACCTATAGGTGGGGAGCAGAAGAGGAGGATTCATACCTTTCCTAAGGGCATTAGTGAATGTAATAGATTTGACTAGAATTCAAACTCGGCTCTCCGATTCCGCAATCTGAGCTGCTCCCCATTACTTCACCATGCCTCCTTACACACACACACACACACACACACACACACACACACACATATATATATATATTCTCATCTACTTTAAATATATTTAGTGGGTCTACACATTTCTGTAAATATCCCTAAATAAATAAAATAAATTGGCTTCTCTTGAAAATTTAAATATAAAATTTTTGTGAGTAAACTCATAACCCATTATCAAAGAGTTTTTGTTTATAATATATTGATTATATAATATATATATATATATATATATATATATATATATATATATATATATATATATATATATATATATATATATAACACATGTAGCAAAATTATGGAAAAATAAAATATAATATATATATATAAAAATCCACATGATAACCAAAACCATTTGTGCTTTCTCTCTTCTTTTTAAAATATACACTTTTCTCTTGTTGGAACAACTATAACCTTTTCCCTATGTGTATATATATATATATATATATATATAAACTTCTACCATAAAATATGAGGAGGGAATTCCTTGCATCAAAACATGGACAACTGATTCTCTATTCTCAACCTGTCACTGTCACTTGATCCTAGAGAGAATACCCAGAGGCTGTGACTGGACCTTTGCAATGACTTACTTACGTAGAGTATCTGCTCACACACATAATGTTCTTAGAAAAGTCCAGTCATTTTCCCTTGAGATAGATAGTGATAACATGAATACATTTGTTTGTATATATAACAGTTTTGCAGATACTACTCTATCATCTTGGGCAAAAGTGGAAAATAAGCAACACTTTGATACTTGGCAGAGTAGAAAAAAAACACATGCTAATCCTTGGCATACAGTCGAGGAGTGACACTTTAATCCTAAATGGATCTCCTGGATCCATGAGAAATGCTGAAATAAATCCATAGATCTCTTAGAAATGCTGAAATATTTTTTACAGACTGGATGCTACCTATCATAATAGTAAGCAGTATCTTATGTATAAGATATTTCCATCAGTGGTGTAAACATACACTATATTATGAATATAACTTTTGAAACAGTACCATTGCTTGTGAATGGTTATGTTATTCCTTTCCTTATAAGGAAACATTCAGCATTCATTGACTGAGCAGCCAGTACTACTTTTAATTGAAATTTATAAAATCTTACTCAGAAAAGAATTTATCAGAAAAATAGGTTTGAAATCCAGTACTTGTGTTGATAGTAGTAATGAGCCCAGTTCAGTAGATTCTCCCCCTGCTTGTCTCTGTGGCTCACCTTTTATTCATGTTTTTGGCCACACATGCAAATTAGTGATGTTTTTAAAAGCATTAGAACCATGCATGCACTTTACCTAAATTGCAAATGGTGGCTCCAACCTGACAGGCAAGATATCATGGCCTCTTAGTCATGGATAGGTTAGAATTCCTTGATGCTGTTTCACCACAGTTCTTTCCACTATTGAAAGAGTTTTTCCTTCCTAACCTTTTATTTTAAGTAGTGTGGAATGTCAACATCTTGATTATGTCATTATTTCCTTATCTCAATCCCAGTAGCTGTTATCACTCTTTCCAGTATTGATGGAGGTTTCCTTCCTAACCTTTTATTTGAAGTAGTGTGGAATGTCAACATCTTGATTATGTCATTATTTCCTTATCTCAATCCCAGTAGCTGTTATCACTCTTTCCAGTATTGATGGAGGTTTCCTTCCTAACCTTTTATTTGAAGTAGTGTGGAATGTCAACATCTTGATTATGTCATTATTTCCTTATCTCAATCCCAGTAGCTGCTATCACTCTTTCCAGTATTGATGGAGGTTTTCTTCCTAACCTTTTATTTGAAGTAGTGTAGAATGTAAACATCTTAATTATGTTATTATTTTCTCTTCAAGTTACATGCTAGCTATTTTAGTTGTTGTTGCTGTTGACAGTTCTCAAGTGATATGGTTTCTTTTATTTGGTACAGTTCTTTGATTGTGATTCTGTAGCACCAGTCCACAAGGTTTGATGAAGGATGGTTTTTGTCAAGATACACAGGCTTCACACACTCAAAGACATTTTTAACCTTCAAACTGGTATAAAATCCAAGGACCAGACATTTTCAATAATAAAAAAAATGTTCTTGATTTTTTAATATCCGTCTCTTGAATTAATTAATTAAACTGGTAATAAAACTTTTATTAAGTGACCAACAAATTTGCCACTTATTATTACTTTTCCTTTAATTTACCTTCTATTTATAATTGTCTTTGAAATACAGTTTTGGTTTTTGCATACAACACAATTATCATGTAAACACAAAAGATTAGTTGACTTATTAAATTTTCACAAGTTTCATGTGTTCACAACCAATTTGTGTGTTTGAAGATTCATTCAGTTATTTATCTGCAATATCTTGTGATTTTTATTGTAAATTATTTGCTACAGTTATTACATTGCATTCTACTTGCAACTATTTGTTCTTCTTTAATGAGAATTGTATTAAGATAACAAACGATCATCTCCTGAGAGGAGAAAACAAACAAATGATTCTTTTTTTTTTGTTTAAACAATATCTTTAAACTAAAGTACAAGCAAATTTTTAGGATCGCATGCTTGCTCAACAAATTCATTGAGATTTTTCCTCTTGAGATTGTAAATATTCATGAGCTGGCTTGAAATTTATTCATTAGAAAACAATTTATTTGCTGTAGAATAACACTGATGCAATAAATATAAACTAAATTTATAAAGATACTTTACACAAAAATCAAGTAATTCTAGAATTTAATATTGAAAGCACTTGAGTATTGATGTTTTACAAGATAATCCTCATTGGATTCACTTATTAATTTAAGCTTTATGACTCTCATTCACCATCTGTGTCATTCTGTACCAAGCCATAACATCAAAACATCACAAGTAATAAAGGATAATGAAACAAAATTCATTTGAGCCTAATTATTACGTAATTATTATTATACTTATTGATAGATTTGTTTCTTACTGTTTATCAACCGTTTTTAAGGTTATTTAAATCTGAAACATATTTTTGGATTGTAAGAATGTTTTGGGAGATAATAATAATTTTCTCATACAAGTCATGCTAATTAACTCATAGCTGGGGGGAGAAAAGGTGGATTCATACTTTTCCCAAAGGTATTTGAATGTAAATAAATGTAATGAACCTGACAGGAATCCAAACTTGGCTCTCCAATTTCTTATTTCAATCCATTATCGATTATACCATCCATACATCCAAGCTTACAGCACCTGGTATTCCCGAGTGACCACTCATCTAGTTACTGACCAGGTTCAATATTGCTTAATGTCAGTGATAAGAGGAAAACTGTTATTATTAATATAAATCTGAAAATAATGAGCTGAACTTGCTTCCAAAACCTTTTCCTGATGGTTATAAATTGTTTGTCTGTTTTTCTTATTAATTTTATCTTTATATTTACACTGTACCTACTAATCTTTCAATCTGACTGAAACACATTGATACTCTTGTCACAAGTTACCTTACTACCCTCAGATCCATTACTGATCTGCTGAAAATCTATTCAAATATGGCAGCAGTAGACCTGATCTGGCTCTTATAAAGGTAAAGGATAGCACAAGGAGTCAGGTACTTACTGGAGTGGTACAGGGAGCTGCATAGCAACAACAACAAGTAGAAGCTTATGAAGTTTTATTTGACTAATTGAGTTAGTGCTGAAAACATTTAATTTATTATAGTGGATGGTTACAAGTTAGAGGACAGATGAGATATACTTATTTTATTACTGCATGTGGCATGACAAGTAAATAGATACATTTTATTTTTCATGAAAATTAAGATATTTTAAATTTTCACTTTTTCAGGTATTAAATTTATCAGATCTGCTATGTTCTCTTCCAGGATATTCAAACAGAGGCAATTCAAACCATGGAGCAAATACTCTTTTGAATGTACTTTTTGCATATTTTCCTCATTTTGTAATGACTCAGATGTATTCAAGACAAAACTGATTTGGCCATAATTCCACAATACCTTTTTGAATGTGTTTTTGATATTTGTCATTTTTTTTCTTTGCTATGTGACCTGGAGTTAATCTTTTGATTTTGTTTCAGCCCAGATAATATTTTTCTGAATTCTAATATTCCCTATCAATGCTCTAAATTGTCTTCTTTACTTGGACTAAAAATCATTCATGGATGATAATGAGTTGCAAGCAATTGCAAGCCGTTCAAATAAAAATTACTGGCTCAAAAATCTCTCATTCCATACTTGGATCAGACTTGAAAATGTGGCAAAAAGAAATATAAGCTCGCTAAGACTGTGTGTGTCTGGGGGTGCAATCTGTTATATCAATTACCCACTGTTTTTTTTTATTTACCATAATGTTCACCCTGTACATGGCCCAAAAGCCACTCAAGCTAGAATATTACTGAATAAGAGGCACAGTTTATGTGAATATGTGGGGAAAATAACAGTTAACGCTAGACTTGAACATGTTAAGATTGTAGCAATTAAGGAAGCATTCACTTGGGAAACAATTCTACAAAGTAGCAGTTCATGGGAAGAAGTTGTTCAAATGGAACTTAAATCTCACCAATGGAATACAAACGGAATGAGAGTGATTTGCTACAATGTGTATGGCATGGTGGGTCTTAGCCGTGAAAGTTAGAACTGGTAGTAATATGGAATGAAGTTCCTCTGAACACTTGGAAATAGTGACTGATCAGCAGCAGACTTGCAATGGTCTTGTCTGTGGGAATGGGGTTGTCAGGAGGAATAATTCATCACCCACAAAGACACAGAAACACTTTTGAACTCTATGACTGGAAAGTGAAGTTGTGTAATCATGTTACTGTGGTAGTTTGAGGGCTGGAAAATCTGTCCTTGTAAAAGTATCCTGTACCTTTTCTATCAATTCTTTCATGGTAATTGTTCAGATGAACTCTCCATTAAGATACCTAGAATCTATGAATCTAAGATTGAAAACAAGGTCTCATCAATCTACAGCTGAATTGATTTGATGTAAGTTCTATGCTTAGAGTTTTTTCCTCACACTTCTCTTTTCTGGCTCTATGCTTTCCAGCTAACTTTGATCTTCAAGAATTTAAATGTGATGTCAATCATTATGTACTGTCTTCTTGATTACTCTTCTATTGTTCTTGTTTTCTTTTTCTCATTCTTTCACATTCAGTAACCTCTTGTAGCTTAGCGGCTTTATTGCCTTGCTTGGGATGAAATGAGTTTTTAAAAAAATGGGACTGTTACTTGATATATTGTCCTCAATAGTGACAAATGAAAATGCATGAATATTTCACAGAAAGATGCTTTCTCTCTTCTAAAGTGTATGACTTAAAATTTAACTGTACATGCTTAAAAGCTGAAATTATGCAGATTAATAATTTGATAGATGTTGTAAATGCTGTGTCATTTTTCTCGGCAAATTATTATTAAATTTTATTCTAAGTAGATATCTACTTGCTAGAGATATCGTTTCAATAAAAAAGTTTTATTTTATGTGAGACTGATTACATCTGTCTAATTTGTTCATTTTACCAAATCTTAATTTCTATAGATTTTTAAAGCTTTTCACTTCAATGTCATACTGTTGTTCTTGGACTGATTTTAACATGCTCTAATCCTTTTCTGATCATATAAAAATACTTCATGCTATTCCAGGTTAACGAGCTAGCAGCAGTGGTTTCCTTTCCTTCATCAATAAACATTCATATATTTCATAGTTGAAAGTTGAATTTGGATCTGATGTAAAACTAGCAATATACTTTTTAAAATCTGAAAATTCTTCAGTATGAGATATTGTTAAGTGTGTGCATAGTAATTGCTGATGTTTTTTAGAGCAAATTCTTGGATTGATTTGGAAACAGTTTACTACATCTACAGTAGGATTTTTCTTTAGTTTCTTGTCAGTTGAAAAACTGTTTTTGATTATTTTTCTCCCCAGAACCGATCCTCCAAGTCTCTAAATTGACCATTCGCCCTTACATGGAGTATTGCTGCCATATATGGTCTGTGGCCCCTGCTGTTTGCCTCAGGGTTCTTGATAAGATCCAGAGACGGATAGGCAACGTGATTGGCCCTGATCTGTCATCTCGTCTGCAGTCGCTCTCTCACAGATGCGATGTTGCCTCGCTCTGCCTTTTTTACAAGTACTTTCACAGTAATTGCTCTGAGGAGCTGCTTTCGCTTGTCCCTAGGCCTTGTGAATTTAAACGTCCCACGAGGCTGGCATCCCACTCCCACCCCTACACCGTGGAAACTGTTAGATGTAGACATCTCTTCTATTCCAATAGCTTCATGTCTCGCACATCTCGCCTATGGAACTCCCTTCCCTATTACTGTTTCCCTGACAAATACAATCTCCAACGGTTTAAGTGTAGCGTCAATCGACATCTCCAGTTGCCTTGATCTATCCACTTCCCTTCTCCACATCCTTTCATCTTTCATTCCTATCTGCTCTCGCTCCAAATCTTCTGTAACCCCCTTGCCTTGATCGACCCACTGTCTTTCTCTTTCTCCACATCCTCTCCTTTACCACTCCTATCTGCTCTTCCTCCAACCCTTCTTTAACCCCTTGCATGATAGTGGCCTCCAGCCTTGCTTGGGGTGATGCGCTTAAAAAAAAAAAATTCCAGTTGACTTGCATGAAATATATTGTGTTCCTTTTTTTAATGAATTTTATGTCAATACAGTTCACAGCTGACAGTAGAATTTTCAATTTCAGTGCAATTTGACAATGGATCACTCCACCTTTGGGTCCACAAACAATTAGTTCTTTTTCAAAATCATCTGCACAAACATTATAATCTAATTGTCTAGTTATTTATTTTTTATTATGAAATGTATATGTTTATTCTCTTATCAGAGTGAAATAATAATGTCTGTTTGCTTAATCCATGTCATTGTTTCTAATAAAATTAAATTTGCATGACATATGAGGAAAGAAGGCCTGGGGAATTTTACTAACACAGAACATTAAAGGCAAGAGAGGCAGAGGAAATTAATGAGTAAGCTACCTAACGATCTTATGTAAATGGATGATAGAACAGAGACTGGGACAGATAGTAAGGAGACAAACACTATTTAGCACTATAAAGAATAAGAAGTTGTGAAGTGCCATAAATGTCCATATCCTGAATGGACATGACACATGAAAAAAGATTGTTCATGTTAAATTCATGAAAAGCTTCACAAATTTAGACAGTGATCTTTGGTACTTGTTATTCGACTTTTGACACAACTTATATATATATGTGTGTGTGTCTCTCTCTCTCTCACATATATATATATATATATATATATATATAACAAAGAAACAATGTTTAGTCAGACACATGTATCTACCAAAATAACATTTATAGCAATACATATATATATATATATATATATATATATATATATATATATATATATATATATATATATATATCCAGGTAAGATAAAAACAAATGGAGTGTAATTCCACTGTCCGTAACATATAATTTAAAAGTGGGCTCAGTGTAGAGAAGAGCTAAATATTATTTATTACCAGAGATTAAAACAAAAACATGTTAAAGACCACTACACAATAGCAATCATGTTTAAACATGACTAGTATTATGTAGTGGTTTTTAACATGTTTTTGTGTTATTTTCTGATAACACACACACACATATATATATATATATATATATATATATATATATATATATATACACACACACACACACATATGAATCAAAAGAAAAAAGGAAAAACTATTCTTAGCTGATGCGTTTCATCCTCTAAGGAACTTTATCAAGGAAAATGTAGGATTTATTTTGTTGCACATGTTTATATACAAGAGCAAGGATGTCATTGGTTTATCACCGCTTTTAAATTTGAGGATGTTCATAAATATCAAAAGGTTGAAAGGTCAAAATATGTGGAGGATAAAGAGTGCCATAATTCAAAGTCTTGTAAGACAAAAGTAAGCAAGTACTATTCAAGAACTTATTTTGATAAATGACTATTGTTTAAATTTGGGTCAGATTGTTATGGTTTGGGATATGCTATACATCTTCAAAAACATGATTTGAATTATGACACTTTGTGTTCTCCACATCTTTTGACTGACCTTTCAACAACCTGATGAATATTCATGAACATTCTCAAATGTAAAAGCCTTGATAAACCGATGACATCCTTGCTCTTGTATATAAGCATGTGCAACAAAATAAATCCTACATTTGTCTTTTTATTCATTTTGTTACACTCTATTGGAAAATAATTTATATATATATATATATATATATATATATATAAAGCAAAAAGTCAGTGTCTACTAAGACACATATATTTATTAAAATAATGTTTACAGTAATATATAATTCACTAAAACATATTAATGTCAGACTGATACATATATGTGAAGTGTCCTAAAATATTCTTGTCACAACTGTATTTCAGTGGTCAGTGTTTGATCCCAGGCAAATTTCAGAATTCACAATACACCTGTGGATATTAAAAAGGTTGTGGGTTTTGTGTGTGTTCAATATATAAACAAAGATCGAAGAAACATTCAAAATAACTTAAGTTTCTGCTATGGACATTTACTCCTTGTATGTTGACCATATTGAGACAAAGCTAAACATCTCTTGAGTATGTGCATTTTCCTTTTTGGTTCAGATATTATTTATGGTTTTATTTCATTTTCTCACACAAAATGTAATTGAGAGACTAGTGCCATACTGCCTTTTTCCTAAAAACTTGTTATTTATTTTCCTGTTAAGTAATAGTTAACTAACATTCACTTTTCTTCCAAAGGTACCAAACTGTGAACCTCATGATGATCAATTTTTCATTTTAATTACAAAGACATCATCCACTCTGTGATCTTCATGTAAGCAATAAATAGAAGACTGAACTAAATGTTGTACCCCCTGGTCTTGTGTCCTCAACCAATGAGCAGACAGAACATCATTGATTTGACAGACAGATTAAACAGAACAGAGAGAGTCCTTTAATTAAACACTTAATTTAACATCTATTTTCAGTTCAAGGTCAAAGTCATGTGTTTGAACCTTTGCCAAAGATTAAATTACCCACCTGACTCAGCAGGAGTTTCCAATTCAGTTTTTTTTTTTCATTTTGGGAATGTGTTCTATTATGTTAAAAAACTTGTAATACATTTTAACATTGGGATTGTACTTTATCTTTTCAGCCTCCTGGCTTTGGTGAAAATCAAATATTAACAATCCAGCCATTTTATTTTTGTGGTTTGTTAATTATTGGGTCATTTTATTTTAATTCATGTCATTTCTTTTCTTCAGTTAATGATGTGTGAAATTAAAATGAACTTCCTTATGATCTATGAAAATAAAATTTTAAAAAAAGTCAAGATTTATGTTTGGCTTTTTCTATAACTCTCTAATTTTTTTATTAACAAAGAGCAGATACCACACTATGATCTTTTTAAATCAAATTTGAAGAACTAGCAGGAAAACCATTATTTTGAAAAAGTCAATTTGAAAAATGTTTTGTTTTTATTTATTTACATTTTTTAAGTTTATCTTCATTCCAGTGGAATGCAAAAATGCTATTGGTATTTTCCTTTAATGTAAAAATAATTAAAAAAGAAACATAAAATGTACATATTTAATTACTAATTATACCAATACTCTCAAGAACTTCAAAAAGAAATAAAAGCTGTATTCAAGGAAACTTTTATATGTTCATTTGATTAACAATTAAATTTTGTTTATTTTTTAACCTATTTTTTTACTGCATAACCAGACTTATTTTCATTATTATTAATAATCAGTTATTATTAAAAAGGTTCTTTTGATGTATCATAAATACATACCAGTAGATTTTTAAGCTACCTATAACCACATCATGAATAAAAATACTAAATAAAATCTCATAATCTAAATGTAATAAATTTTATTCCAAATACCTAAACTTAGAACCAAAACAAATAAAATAAAATACAAATGAATAAACTAATAAATACAAAGAATAAATATGCAATCAAGGTTTGGCTTAGTATATTTTGTTTTATGGCATATCAACCTCAACGGGTTATTTAATGCTGACAAAATTTTTAGGATAGCTTAGTGTGAATAGAATATGTAGTGTAATGTTACTGACTCATAGGAAGTAGTTTGTTTTCAACTGCCTCATAGGCAATAGTCATAGCTAGTTATAGTCTTTGTGACTTCCTGTGTAAAAGAGTCACCTCATCTTCCTGTCCCAAAGAGGTTTTATGCCCTTATTTTCCCTGGTACTACTTCTGGGAGTTTTTGTCTCCTCACTATTCTCCCACTTTCCCTAAGAGATTGTCTAGATAGGAAAGAGCTTGACATTTTTTCTTTTTTCATCGGAGTATTCCTCCAATGATTGTTCATCTTCAGAGTCTATATTGTTTCTTGATTTTACTGTCATGTTTGTCTTGTCTCTGTGTGTTAGTGGCTTTATTGCCTTGGTTAGGGTAAAAAAATTACAAAATAAATATATAAAAACTTTACATGTGAAATTTTAAAATTTTGTTGTTTTCAGATGTAAGGAGTGAATTTTCTGTTCACATGAACAGAAGTACAAGAAGTAATGGATTTTTTTATTTATTAATCTGACTAAATATATAGGTATTCACTAAAAATAACAGTTAAGGGATAAAAAGTGTATGCCTAGACACAAGGAGGTGTTGAAAGTGTTTTGCTTGAACAAGCAGCTCTTCAAAGAAATTCTAATTTGGATCATTTGGGAAGCTGAGAACTTTTCAGTACCCATAAAAATGTGCATTGTGCTAATATTTCAGTTTTTATTTTAAGAGTGTATAAATAAAATTATGCAAATATCTTTCAGATTAAGATTATGATAAATTAACTACAGAGGATGAAAGTGTAGAAATAAAGAGGTTATATGCAGATTTCGCAATAAACTATTGCTAAAAATAAATTTCCCTTCATCTCAATGTAAAAATATCTGTCTTAAATATCTTTTAAAGTCATGTGTCAAAATCAATTTCGACAAAAAAAAATAAGTAAACTATTAATAAGCAAAAGCGGAAATTTTGCAACAGATAAAATGAAATACTGATTATTTATATTAAACTAGAGCCTCGCCCACTTGCTATTGCTTCACAAAGTAAGATATATTCACTACTTGAAATCTTTGAAACAAAAATTTTAAGGGAACATTTCATTCATAAATTGGCTTGTTATAGTTAAGGAAAGTTTTACAAATAGATGCCAACTTGTTGAAGATCAAGTAACATGCAAATTTCAAACATTTTTCTGTGCTATATAAGATGATATTCCTAAATAGAACTGTTTTTGATATGAAAATCTAAACAATCCTCAAATAAAAGAACAGTAATAAAGGACAGTTAATTAATGAAATGAACTTTTTTAAAATCAATATGCAAATTGGTTAAAACTGAAGAATGATACTGCCTAGGAGTAGATATATATAAGCTGGCATTTAGGCAATTTTTTTAAGCTAGCTGCAATTTTGGATACAAAAGGACAATAAGAGTTACTCTCCTTGAACCATGAAAGCAATGATAATAGCTGGTATAATATATTAATAAATATTTTTAACCTCACATAATCTGGCAACCCTGAATCTGAGCTTAATGAAAATCATTTCCTGCACCTAACTTTTCTAGAGCTTTTGAATCATTTAAATCAGACCAGTGGGAGTGGAGGAGTTGGTTGGATACACACATGCATAAACACACACACATACAATGTACTTTATATATAAGATTAATTAAATGTAGATTTTTAATTAAAAAATAAGAAGGTTAAAAAAAAAGGAGAATTTTTAAAAATATCACTTCATATTCCTATTCATATTATTTGGAAAGTACGGTTTTGGAGGAGGAATAAATATTTGTTTGAATTTCTGGGATGAGGAGCTATTATTTAGATTGTTTTTACATGGACTATTGTCCTCATCTTTGTGCCCTCTAATTTTCATCAAATACTTGTTGATCAGGGTAACCTTAAAAAAAATTGGAACTTAATCCTTTTATTCAATCTACAAGAGTAGATATTTTTTTTAAATCATTTCACTCCTTGCAAGGCAGTAAAGCCACTAAGACACAAGAAGTTACTGTGTGTGAAAGTATAAAAAAAGAGAAACATTATTAAGATATGATAACAATAGAAGAGTAATGAAGAAGACAGGAGATAATGATTGACATTGCATTTAAATTCTTGAAGATCAAAGTTGGCTGGAAAGCATGGAGCCAGGAGAGCATTCCATGAGTGAGATGTGTGTGAAAAGGAACTGTTAGCATAGAATTTAGGGTTACATCTAGTCAATTCCACGGTAAAATGATGAGACCTAGCTGCCAATCTAGTACTGCTCTTAAATTTGTAGATTCTATGTACTATAGAGGACAGTTCATTCGAACAATTACCATGAAAGAATTTATAGAAAAGACACGGGAAAGCTAGATTATAGCAGTGGGAAAGTGACTGAAGCCGAGACACCAAATCAGGACCAATAATATTGCTGATTCTTCTTTGGATTTTATCAAGAATCTCTAAATATATAGCAGGAAACACCAGCAATATTGTGGCAGCAATAATATTCAAAGCATAGATGAACAGTGGACACAGTGAACCAACTTTCCTAACAACAGACCTACTAATTGAGTCAATATAATCTTTCCAGTTCATGTCAGCAGAGAATGTTATCCCAAGAAGGTGCAACAAGTCACTTTCCTGGAGGCAGTAAAAGTAGTAAGAGTCTAGGATGAGTCGAGTCTATTTCCTATCATATAAAATCTGTCTTCACAAGAACAAACAGGATAGAAAAAAAGAAATACTTTTTATATCTTAATTTCAAAAATATAAAAGTTTTAGATTTACACTTTAATTGATTTACTTTTCTTTCCTTTTTCTGTGTGGATTAGCTGAATATTTTTACAAGGCCAAATTTTCCCACTCTCAAACTACTGCAGTAACATTCTACTGACCATATCAAGGGGTATTTTATCTAGTACTTATTTAGTACTGCTCAGTTTGTTATAAGAACAAAACAAGATATCTCTAGACATGGTTGATGGAACAAGAACTATATGCCATTAGAGATTGTTCTTGTTTTACTGTCTGACAAAATGAATTTTTATAACATTTAAAGGATTCAACCTTCTATCCAGACAATCTATAAAACATTAGTTTTGTTTCTTCCTGCATTTGAATGTTACATTTTCAGGAATCAAAACTATTCTGTTTCTTTATTCCAAAACCCTTTCTAACCAAGAATCCTCATCATTGTTATCATCTTCATCATCATCATCTTCTGCTTCTTCTTCTTGCTTTGTCCCTTCTTTGCACATAGAATTTTACAGAAAATCAGAAACTTAGTTTTTGTTGTTTTAATACATCAATCTTCTTCTGTGTCATGTCTCCTCAGGAGATAGGCGATCATGACTCTCCACAACTTCCTAGCTCTTAGCAACATTTGGCCTTTTGCCAAAATTTCCACCTTCCATTCCATCATCTATTCATGCAATTAAGATAGCGGGCACCCTACCTTCCTCTGTCCTTTTTTCCTTTAATATGTCTTGTGAGTGTCAAATTCTCCAACCCCTCCTTCATAATGTATTCAAGAAATTTCATCTGTTTCTTTCTGATTCTAAGTATAAATGTCCTTTCTGTTTTTATTTTTCTTAAGATTTCTTTGTTGCTTACACACTCTGTCCATAGTATTTACAGTATCCTTCTGTGGAGCCACATTTCTGTTACCTCCAGTTTGTGAGGATATCCCATTTGTAAAAGAAAAATAAATATAAATGATTAATTCAAGTAATTAAAAACAAAAAAGATTTCTTAGCATTCCTAAGTTAATTTCAGTGTCAATTCCAGCAATAGAATGGTAACCTAATAAATATATCATTTGATTAACTAATCATTAGGATACCTTTGGAATTTTCATGGACCCAGCTATTGATTAATTCATTGATTTTTTGTTTGCCTTATCAATCCTTTGCAGATTATTTAAAGCCAGAAAATATTTTTATATTTTAAAAATTTATTTTTTCAGTAGTAATTATTTAGTAATATAAATCTTATTAATTGATTCATAGCTGGGGGAAAACAGCTGGATTCATACTTTTCCCAAAGGTATTTGCTTGTATGTGAATATAACAAACTCAACTGGAATTGGAACTCTGTTCTTGATTAACAATTCTAAGCCATTCTCCATTACACCACCTGCACATTCCAAGCTTACAGTGCCTGGTATTCAAAATTTGTCACTCATCAATCAGGCTCAATGTTTTTATCTTTGGTGATCATACAAAACCAGTGTTTCAATGTGATGAAGTGCCTCAAACAAAAAATGGTGTGCCAATGCACCTGTAGAATTTTATAAACACAAATGATGCAAAGACTGAAAATTTCCAGGTTAAAATGGTTAAAAATTTTCTTCCCTTACATTTTCCACCTTCAGGATATAAAAATATGCTGGCAATTAAAATATTATGTTTACATTTATCAGTATACAGGCCAATATTACACTCTATTCTTTAATATATTCATATTAAACCATATACCAAAATTTATATGCACCAACATATACATTTCATTTTAGACAAGTTCAAATAATTTTTTAAAAATTTTCCAAATAAAATTGTAGCAAGTGTTCCTTTTCACAGGAAATATAATTCAAGATATATATTTTTTGTAAACAAATTAACAAAGAAAAGGAGAAATAGTGTATATTGGTTTAGTTTTAATATATGTCAGTTCCAACTATGTTTACTTGAGTCAACACTCTATTCTTACTGAGTCATCTGACACATTCATTTCAAAATTTTTTTGTCTCTGTCAGTAATAATTAGTACTAACAGAAAAGGTCAGTTTTTATGCTGTCGTCAGAATAAAGATAAATGGAAGATGATTGGTTCAAATTTAATAAGGCAAATTTCAGTTTCCAACCAATTAAATTTCTTAGCTTGATGATTTAAAAAAAATTGTTTGAGGATGAAAAATATTTTTGTCTTTTTTCAGCCTTATTCAATGAAGGCAACTGAAACTGTCAAAACATCTACAAGTACTAAATGTGGTTAATTTCACAGTACACTGAATAAAGATTGAAGAATTTTCTTAAAGAGAAAAAAATCTTTGTTCATTTTTGGATGAAAGAAGAATTCTTTTCTTTTTTTTTTGAGAAATAAAAAAAAAGACTTCCTAACATGATAGAGTTTCTTATAGACTGTAAAATAAAGCCTTGATTTAATTAGTTGAGAATCATGGCCACTGAGTTGAAAACAAATAGCAAATAATTGGTCTAAATAATATGCTACAGTGTTTCGGTCTTTAAGAGCAGATTTGTGAGGCAGATTTGTGTAAAGAATACTTCAAATTGCAAAACATCCATTCTGCTTTCGCTGGTTCCTAGGCCTCATGAATTTAAACGTCCTACGAGGCTGGCATCCCGTTCCCACCCCTTCACCGTTGAAACTGTTAGATGTAGACGTCTCTTCTAGTCCAATAGCTTCATGTCTCGCACATCTCACCTGTGGAACTCCCTTCCTTATTCCTGTTTCCCAGACAAATACAATCTCCAACTATTTAAGTGTAACGTCAATCGACATCTCCAGTTGCCTTGATCTATCCACTTCCCTTCTCCACATCCTTTCACCTTTCATTCCTATCTGCTCTCGCTCCAAATCTTCTGTAACCCCCTTGCCTTGATCGATCCACTATCTTTCTCCACATCCTCTCCTTTACCACTCCTATCTGCTCTTCCTCCAAACCTTCTGTAACCCCTTGCATGCTAGTGGTTTCCAGCCTTGCTTGGGGTGATAAGCTTAAAAAAAAAAAAGAAGATATATGCATGCTGATGTACATAAAAGATTTATAAAATCATATGTAGTATCTAAATTTTATAGCTAGATCTTAAAACTTAAGTCTTTACCTTTCAATACAGACATTTCCTTCTTACCATAACTTTTAAGGAACCCATAACTTTTTAAATGAAATCAATTCTATATAGAAAGATTGAAAGGTAATAATTATGCAAATAAAAATCTTGATCCTTGCCAAACAAAATAATGTTAGTATTTTTTGTGTGACTCTTGGTCAAATTGGGTAGATTATATTCTGTAGGAAAGAACAAACATCTATAATAATGAAGACGACCAGAGGGTACTTGGCTGAAATGTTGTGTCTATATTAACATCTATAATAATCAAGATGAGAACAATTGATGGACACCTGATGATGATGACAGGGTACTTGGTCAAAACGTCATGCCTATAATAACATTTATAATAATTAATATGAGAATAGTTTGAATAATTTAAAAACAATTTTGACAATTCCTCATCTCATAAATGAAATACAAAATTATTAAAGGGGTACAAGCCAATGATAATCATATGTCAAAACCATTTGACATTAGTTGTAAAGGCTGTTGGTTAGACATGTGTTACTGTCATCTAGTGGTACTGAGTTCAATCAGATAAAAAAAATACTAGTTCAGCTGAAATAAACAATAAGTGGCATCACAGAGACATGCAATAATCAGATATTCCATATCAACCAAACAGACACCTGATGATGTCTAGTGTTTACTGGCCTGAAACATTGTGTCTATTGTAAAATCTGTAATAATCAATATGAGAACCAGTGTTCAAATAAATTAAAATTCTTATTCTATGTACTGCATACCTGTAGGACGTGGGCTATCATGGCTCTCCACAATTTCCTGTCCTTTACAGCTCTTAGTAAAGTTTATCTTACTACTGTCTTTTCTAAAGCTTGATTTCTGCCAACCATTTACACAAGCTCATTAGGTAGGTTATGCACTATTTTCCATTGTTCCTTTTGCCTTCAATATGTCCTGAGAGTGTCAAATTTTTCCAGCCCTCTTTTCTCACTATGTGCCCAAGAAATTTCAACTCACTTTTTCTGATGCTATCTCTAATTGTCCTTTTTGTTTCCCTTTTCTCTAAAACTTTGTTGTTGCTCCCATGTTCAGTTCATGGTATTCTCAGCATCCTTCTGTAGAACCACATTTCTGTTCACTCAATTCTTTTCTCCATCTGTAAGAAGATTATCCAGCTTTCATTGCCATACAGGAGGATTGATATTACGTAATAGTTCTGTACTTGTTTTTTGTTTCTAATTAGATTTTCCTGTTACTTAATATTTTACTTTGCTTTTGGAAGCCATCTTTTGCTACCCCAATGTGCCTTTGGATTTTAATGTTATATTTTGCTTCATCTATTAAGAGATTTTCTAAATATTTAAATTTTTGTAGTTGCTGGATTTTGATATTGCCAATCTGTAATTTGCATGTTCTTTTGCTGGCAACCATACATTCTGTCTGCCTATATTTGACGTTTCGACCTTTGTTCTCATCTTCCTCAAAATTGAAATACAAAAATTAGCTAACTCTATCTTAAAATGGAAAAATACATATTTGTATATATTGTTAATCTGAATGTTTTAAAAAGAAAAGTATCAAAACTTTTATTTTACTTTATTTTTTTACAACCAGGTTCACTTTTTACAAGGCCCAGGGGCCACTCAAGGTAGAGGATTACATTTGGAGGCCATTTATGTGTATAGTGGAAGATGATGGTTAACAATCAGTTGGGATTCAGTTTCACAGGGTTTGTGGGAAGAAGCTGCTTGAGTGGAACCTGCTTCTCACCGATAGAATACAGAGGGAAGATGGGTGGAAGATGGGCAGTGAGAGGCTTGCCCCATCCTACCTGTGGGGGAGAGGTTGAAGGGTGGAGAATAATTTGTCACCCACAAGGGCTCAGAGATGCTTTTGAACACTATCAAGGCTGGAGAGTGAGGAGTGGGCAGCCCCTGCCCAAATATGACAACAGTACTCCTTTTTTGGCCTGATCTGGCTCTTGTAAAGGTAGAGAAGAGCAGGAGGAGTCAGGTATTTAGGAGTGGTACAGAGATCAAACCATTTTACCTGCATCCTTAGCAATGGATTTCATTGGAGGTCGGGTTTGAGTTTGAGATCCAACAATCTTTCAAGGCATGGTGGTTCCCTGAGAGGACCTCCATTCATCCTGATTGATGATAGTTTGGGGTCAGATTGGCAATGATGGAATGTAACTAACTTGGTCTTCAAGGTATTAAATGTAACCAGCCAGTTTTTACCCCAATGGGTAGTTTGTCCAGATCAGAAAAGAGATTAGTTGCCAATCTTTGACCATCAAGAGTTTCAGAGGTGCAACCATATAGCCGTATCATCAGCATATATGTTTACAAATGATCTGTGTATATTCTCAGACAGATAATTTATGTAGATAAAAAAAAGGGTTGGCCCATGGGAATGCTTGTGTTGACCTCTTGGGTAGTAAGCCGTTCGTGCCACACCTTGTCAAAAGCCTTAGGTTATCTAGTACTATGGTCTTCGAGGTGTGTTTGTCATCAAGAGCCTCACTGATTCTGTGATTGATGGTACTTAGGAAATCAGCAGTGGACTCGGCCAACTGAAACTCATACTGCTCGTCGATGAAGAGTTTGTTCTTTTCTAGGTGCTTGACAATCTTCTTATTGATTATAGCCTCAAAAAGCTTGCTGATGATACTGAGGAGACTGGTGAGTCTGTACTAGTAGGATGAAGATCACATGCCCGGGTTCTTGAAAACCAGGCATAGGCTTGACACTTTTCACAGGCTTGGAAAGGATTTCTCCTTCAAGCAGTGGTTGAATAATTTTGCTAGGACTGAGGATAATTCCAGGTTGATGTTCTTAAGGAAAACCACTGGAATTTTGTCTGGACCAGTGACTTTCTTAGGGTCAAAGCCTTTGATAAGTCTAGAGACTTCCTGTGCTGTGATGGTAATATTACTGAGATTATGGGATGGGAGAATTTGGGGAGGAGATAGTCTTTGTCATGTAATGTTGAGTAAGAGTTCACCTTGTTGAGGAAGATATGACCTTGGGGCCACTTATAATTGTGGGAACAGCTGCTTTATTTCATTTCATGATTTGGTTGGTGATCTTCCAGAATTCACACGATCCAATTTGTTTCTTTTCAACCTTTGTCTGGACTGCTCAAGCATAGCTGCACTTGGTGTTTTCTAGAACTATTCTGCACTGATTGTGAACAGTTCTGAATGCAGTGAGGCCCAAACTACTTCACTCCCTGTAATAGATATTGAAGTAGTGGTTTCAGTGAGTTATGGCTGAAGTGCATTCAGGGGGGAACCAGGATTGACAGTTTGGTTTTTGTTGCAATTGTTTGAGGGGGTATAAAACTCTCCATTCCAGAAAGGATCCAATCAGTGACAAGGGCAGCAGTTTTTGAGGCAGAATGTTTGAAAAAGGTTGATTGGAGACCTTCCATCATGTAGGATCGAAAGCTGACCCAATCTGCCTTCATGTAGCCAAAAATAGTTCTATGGAACCGTACATCAAGGTATGCCTTAGGTTTGGCATCAATCTGGACACTGATTAGTGAATGGTCTGATGAGCCTAGTGGAGGTATAACTTTTGCTAAGAATTTATAAGGGGAGGAGGTTAGGAAGAGGTCAAGGAGGTTTGCTTGATGTCCCATCATGTCCAGGACCGGGTAGGTTCTCCTATGATCTGGGTTAGTTCGTAGGTGATAGAGAAATCTCTGCAATATCTCCCTTCAACATCGGTTTTTATTTAAAGTGGACAAACTACTCTTTATGATGGCTGTTGAAATCACTGCAGATATAAAAGCTGGCTGAGAGGAATTGAGTGAGGATATTATCAATTTTTTCAGATATTCAGTCAAATATTACTGTCCCTTCGTCTTGAGGATAGTAGAAAGGAAAGACAAATTATTGGGAAATATTTGGTGAATGATATGAATTTTTCACTTTTTTGTAAATGCCATCTCCCTTCACGATATTCGTGATCATACCCTCTTCAGATTCTGTTTTTTGTATTATCTGTGAATTTCTATGACTTCCTGGTAAATATAGCCAAGTGGTTTTCTATTGCTTCCTCTGTAGAGTAGCTGCCACCCAAGGCTCAAGAGTCTAGTCTACTCTGCTTTTTAACTCATAGCTGGGAAGAGAAGAGATGGATTTTCTGAAAGCCATTTATGTGAAAGTGAATGCAATAGACTATGCATCTCTTCTTGGCTTTACAATCTATGTTGGATTCCAGTATATTTTTCTGAGTAGTTTGTATTTAATCGCAGAGCCCCTTTCAGATGAAAGAAGAATGCAATAATGTATGATGAATGTTGCAATTGTATAAGATCTTCTGAAGATCTTCTGGGTGTTGTGAGTAGAATCAAGTAATGACTTTAAGAGTCTTCAGATACCATTTTCTATAAGTTGAGTGGCTGATGCTCATCAGTAACAATGATTGGTTTGATGGCATATCATAGTCTGCTAGAATCGCCTGTTGAACCAACATTTCCTGTAGAGTAGCTAGATACAGTTAATCGAGGCATCTTGATAAGCTATAAGGAGATTCTCTTAGTATCTGTTGAACTGATTCTCTCTTATACTAAGCTGAAAATGTACACGGAAAGAAGGTCAATAGATTTTCCAGAGAAAAGCAGAAAAACACAAAGGCAGATGAGAAGAGGAACATTAACAATAAGTAAACATGGTTGGGGGTAAGAGGCAGGTGCATTAGCAGAAATAGTTGCAATATGTAGACAATCAGGAAAAAAAAAACGAGAAAGAGAAATAAACTTGGGAAGGGCAAATTGTTAGCTAAGTCTTGTCGATTAAAAATAGAAAGGAAATTCCATGAGAGAGAGAGAGAGAAGAGAAAGGATGTCAGTATAGGGAGAAAAGGAGAGAGAAAAAATTGAGATAACCTGAAAAAAGGAAACATGAAATAGAGGACTAAAAAATAAAAACAAAGTAGAAAATTGTGTGTGTTTTACAATTATAGGTTTATACTAGTAATTCTCAGCTAAGATTCTTTTTGTCTAAATTTTGTCATCATTTTTATCTGCTAAAAACCACTTCTTGCATACACACAGTTACCTCATTATCTACCTTAGTCTTTTGATATCTACCTACCTACATTAGTCTTTTGATATCTATCTACCTACATCAGTCTTTTAAAGATATGTTTGGTGGTACAAAGTTTTATCACTGCCATGAACAAACAAAAATTAGTTTTATTATTACCACTCATAAATAATAAAAAGTAAAAATGATAAACAGGCCAGCTAACAGGTTTTGTACCTCGCTCAATAGAGCTAAATAAAGTAAATTATATAATAAAAAAAAAAACAATGGACAAAGTTTATTGGTGGGAAGAAGAAAAAAATATTTAAATGGTAATTAGTTGGAGGCCTAAGTCCTTCTGTTTACAAAGAGAAGGCTTTAATGATAGAATATAGATGGCCTCCAAAACTTTCAGGTGGTAATTAGAGTGGGACTTGCTAAGGATGTTAAAAGCATCCGCACTAAAACTAACAGCACAATTATGGCTATTTATAAGGTGTTCTGTGATGGATCAGTCTTTTAATATTCTTCTACCTACCCAAGTCTTTTGATATCTTTCTACCTGCCCTATTTTTTTATATTTCTCTACCTACCTCAGTCTTCATATAAATATCTACTTACCTCAGACTTTAGAGATCTATCTATCTACCTACCTACCACAGTCTTTTGATATCTATCTACGTACATTAATCTAGTAAACTTCTGAATACATTTCCTCAGTAACTCTGAAGGACATGCTTCTCTATTTGATCTCTTCCTCATTTCCTCCTTGGACTCATGTTGTACTCTGCAGCTCTGTCCTCTTGGCAACTACCACAACAGGGTAGTTTCTATAGATATCTGTTTCTGCTTTCTCATCAGCCAAGTTCCCCCTATTAACAGAATTTCTTTCTGTTACAAATTCACTGATTGGGAATCCTTTCATTATTTCCTTCACAATGCTCCTTAGATTGATATTTTTAATCATCAACTGTGGTCCCTTCATGGGTGAAAGCCAGCATCAAAGCTTTTGTGCCAACATGGAAATACCAATCTAAACTACAATCTTCTCTTTAGATCTCTGCTGCCTGTTCAGCTGCTATAACACACAGAAATCACTTGTTCCGGCCACACCATAGCAACAAGTCTGATTGTAACAGACACCCTCTTTGTCACCACTCATAATGAATGTAAGCATGTCCTCAAGGAGTCAAAGTCACTATTCACTGATAGAATGAGACACCATATAACGTCTCAAAAGTTTGGTTCTAGCAATTACTGATGGCTCTGCAAGAGTGTGTTAAACAAGAGTAAATTCTCAGTCCCTCTTCTCTTCAATCAATGTCAAAAGTATTGACATCTATTACAGATAAAGCAGAAATTCTCTTCCAATTCTACTCTTGATTCATCTGGAGTATCTCTATTAAATGATATACACATAACTCTGAAAATGGTTTCTTCTATCATATCTAAACTATATCCATACAAATCTTGCAGATTCAATGATATCATTCAAGCTGTTCTAAAGAAATGTGCTCTTGAACTGGCTCCTGTTCTCTCTAAACTTTACAGTAAATGCCTTACTACTTCTTGCTTTCCAGCTTGTTGAAAATCCTCCTCTGTAGTTCTCATCTTTAAGAACTCTGGGGAACTTTCTGATTGCTCAAATTATCTCCCTATTAGTCTCTTACTTCTTTTTTGGCAAAGTACTAGACTCTCTAATCGATGCCAAATTGGTTAAGCATCTTACTTCACATGGCCGCCTTTTTAGATAAACAATATGCTTCTATTTCTCCAGGTCTACCATTTATATGTTAATGGCCATCTTTGAATTTCTCTATCAAGCTTTAGATGAGTATAGTGAAGCTTGGGCTCTGGCCATAGATATCTCAAGGCATTTGACAGGGTTTGGCATGCTCTTCTTTTCCACAAGCTGAAGTGTTACATTATTACTGGATGAATATTTGGCCTAATTCAATCATTTCTAACAAATTGTGTAATGAAGATTGTGTTAAATGGACACACCTTGTTTATGTCATATTAATGCAGGAGTCCCCTATGGCTCTATCCTTGGATATACTCTGTTACTGATCTTCATCAACAACCTTCCCAATGTCATCAGTTCCCAACTAGGCATCTATGCAGATGACACAATTTACTCTTTGTAGCAACTTCGACAGATCTGATAAAGGACCTCCAATCAGTGATTAACTGGAGCAAGTAATGGCTTGTAAATTTTAATGTTTCCAAAACAAAACTGCTTTCATTTAATCACCACAGAGAACTTTTTGTCCTGCCATCAACATGGCTGATGCTAAAAACTAGAACAATTCTTTGCATATTCTTGGGATCACATTTTACACTGACATCAAGTGGAACGATTATATTGAATCAATTTCTATGTCTACTGCTAGAAAAGTCGGTTCACTGTTTTGTGCCAGACAATTCTACTTATCAGAAACCTTCTTGCATATTTATAAATCTACTATTCATCTGTGCATTGAATATTGCTGCCATAATTGGTCTGTTGCTCCTACTATATATCTTGAGATTCTTAACAAAATTCAAAAAAGGGTCTGTAGTATAATGGACCCTGACCTAGGATCTTGACTTCAGTCACTATGTCATCACTGTGACAAACCTTCCCTCCCTTTTCTACAAATATTTTCATGGCTATTGTCCTAACGAGTTGTTCTCCTTAGTGTCTCACCTGCATAAATTTATGCATGTTATTAGAATGGTAACTAGGTCTCATCATTTTACTGTTAAACTAACTAGATGCAACCATTTGTTCTATTCTAATAGTCTTCTTTTTTTTTTTTGCATTTCTTGCCAGTGGAACGCCTTCCTGATTTGCTTCCATGCCACCAAAAATTTAAATACAATGTCACTTGCCATCTTGTATCATCCGGAATCCTGTTCATTTATTGTCCTTTCCTCACTTCTCATTCTCTTGCACTCCATGTACCCTCTCCCCTGTGTGTCCTAGTGGAATTACTGCCTTGCTTGGGGTGAAATGATTAAAAAAGTATTTACTTACATCAGTCTTTTGATATCTATCTACAGAGTGACTGAAAAGTAACTTCCTATTTTATGTATGAGTGGCCAGCCAGGAGTCCTGACTTAACACCCTGTGACTTCTTTCTTTGGGGTTGGTTAAAGGAGCAAGTCTATTATACCAAACCAAGACTTTGAAGGAACTTGAAGAGTGAACACAAGAAGTTATGTCTTCCATACCACAAGAGTTCCTGTTGAAATTTGTTGATGTGATTCTTGGGCAGCTCAAAAAGCTCGTAGAAAAATCTGGTGTTGATATCAAATTTTAAATAAAACCTTATACTAAGTGCTTTCCTCTCATATCCATTTCTTGTAAAAATTATAGTTAATAAATTATAAGTATTTTAAAATGAGGAATTACTTTTTAGTCACCCGGTATTTAGATCAGTCTTTTGAAATCAATCTACCTCAGTCTTTTGATATCTATCTATCTATCTATCTATCTATCTATCTATCTATCTATCTATCTATCTTAGTCTGTTCATTATTTATCTTTCATGTGATAGTGGAAAGTTTCTTTCTTCATTGTACTAAGGGATACCGAAAAGTGTTTGCATCAATGAAGAATAGACTCCAAAATAAATTCTGGCCATGTTTGGTCACTTGGTCAAATTTGGGTAAGCTTGTCTGGCCAAGAACTTATCTGTAACTGAGATCCTCAAAATGCTTTGTAAGCCTTTTGGTGAAAATCATTTAGATTGAACGTGGGCATTTGAGTGACCTATGTGTTTCAAGGTTGGTTGAGTATTGGCTCAAAATGGTGAATATTCAGGGTAACCAATCACCTGCAAAATGACAGAAAATGCAGGAAAAATTTATGAACACATTCATGGGGACCACAACTGTGAAACAATCAATCAGATTTCTGACATGATGGGAATCAGTTAGGAAATCAGCCAAGAGATTTCTGATATAATGCTTTGTTTGTGTGTTTTATCTCTCTCTCAACATACATATATATATATATATATATATATATATATATATATATATATATATATATATACACACACACACACCTACCTCACGTCTTTTGATATCTATCTATCTATGTCAGTCATTTGACATCTATCTACTTATATATATATAAATATATATATATATATATATATATATATATATATATATACACACACATTATTATTATTATTATTATTTTATTTTAGATATTAGAACAAAAACATGTTGAAATCATTACACAATAGCTTTCGTGTTTTGGCACTACATTGTACCTCTTCAGATGAATGGTAAATGTGACTGGTGATTAAATAATTTTTTTTTAATTTCAAAAGCAAAATGTTACCTCTTTTCCAAAAGATAAAGTAGCAGGTAAGAAAACACATGGTCAGAATTAAAAAATAGACTTGTCGGTTTGTCTTGATCAACCAATTAAATGTCAGATCTATGCTAAATAGAAAATTAAGCTTAGAGGTGGGGAAGTTATTTTTTTCATGGCATGATAAACCAGAACTTAGACAGGTCATCATTGACAATAGCTTAGTTAATAACTTAATTTCAGTGTATTTCTGTTAAAAGTTTTAATGAGTGGATTATTTCTGGGCTAGTGCTTATCAATTAAGTGTACTTAATTGATAAACACTTGCCCAGAAATAATCCACTTCTGGGCTAGTGTTTATCAATTAAGTGTACTTAATTGATAAAAACTTGCCCAGAAATAATCCACTCATTAAAATTTTTAGCTATTGTTACTCAGATTTTTGTATTGGTTTAAGATTTTATTATTATGTTTTTTAATATATTTTTCAAGATTATCTGTACAGCTATAGCTTAGTTTCAGTATATTTCTGTTAAAAATTTTAATGAGTGGATTATTTCTGGGCTAGTGTTTATCAATTAAGTGTACTTAATTTTAATCTGCCAGGTATTTTACTTTTTAGTGGGAAAGATTTAAAACTGCATGGCACTTTACTTCAATTGGCTCATTTGCTTGCTTAAACTCAATGTTGATTCTGATTCCACAGAACTGGGTTGGGTGTGAAAAAATATTTGTTGTTAACATTCTTTTTTCATTCGGTTTTTCCAGTTACGAGTCCTTTTTTAAAGCTGATCATTTTGTGTTCATTTTGTTTAATTCTTTTTTCGTAACAGATTTAATGTTTAGTATAGAGCTTAGAAAAAATTCACAGTGTGAGATAGGCAAGAAGTAAGGCATGTAGCAACATCAGCCTGGCAAAGGGCACTCCTTTAAAGGCAAGGAAGGGCAAAAATATTTTAAATCAATTGATAGCGATTGCTGTATGATTGCTGCATGAGTCGTATGATTTTTTAATCAAGCATGGGCAACGCCGGGCCATGCTGCTAGTATATATATATACAGCACTAGTTGCCTGACGATTGCACTAGCATGAAACAGACTGTCGCCTCTAAGTGTTGACTTCTATGTTCACCTTTATATTTACACATGCTCTATCTCTGATATTGAGCACTTTATCCCATAAATATAGCACACTTTAAGACTATATTTCTTCATATATATATATATATATATATATATATATATATATATAAAGAATACACACTGTATTTAACAGCATAAAATATGCACATGCAGATGAAATACACACCAATTTCATCAGGGTATATTCAGGAAAAAGAATTTTAGTATGTTGTTGGATGGTACATCAAATGTTATTAGAACTTTGTCCATGTTCCCAGTTTGACTTACCCCAAAACACTTTTCCTTTCATGCATTTACAACAAATTTATGAAATCCTAATATTTTTTCACATCCAACTGGCATTTTCTATGCAATCGACATGTTTGTATGAAACTTTAAACCCTGCAGTTTCATAAACGAATAACATCAATTTTCTGATCCTGCAAAGCTCAGAATCTTTCATTCATCTGCTAATCACCTGGCCTCATTAATTGTCATTTTGCTAGAAACATTTCTCTCTGAATTCCTCTGATCTAATACCCACTTTTTTTTGTCATCCTCAAGTTCAGGCTAATGTGGGGCTGAGCAATAAATGTTAGGTTCATCTTTTTTGGCTGTATTTAATTGATCTTCTTGTTTTTATCCAACACACTTTTTTTTTCAGTTTTTGATGGGCTGCTGGTCTGTTCCCATGCCCATGAGACAAGTAAATCAATTATAATTATTTACAATATTTACATTGTTCATTGTGCGTTGTATGATCCAACCTTCTTCAGGTGATATACATTTGAATTTTGAACTAAACCCTTTATTTCGTCCTCTGAGGTAGATTGTTCTAGTTCCACATGCCATGCCTTTTCTGGATGTCTCAATTTCAGTTATTTCCTTTTAGTAACTCAATTCTCCAAACTTTTGTTCACCTCTGCTGTGGTCAGGTATTGAACTCACAACACTTTGGGTCAAGTCACTGGATTACTTCAACCAACTCTTTTATCCACTAAGCCATGTGTCCTTGGGGAATTAATTTTTGAAACTTATAAACTTTATGTCTCAGTAATCATTTTAGAGAGCTCATATTACAGTTTGTTGTTATTGTTTTTCTCTAGTACTCTGTATTACTGTTTCCCATATTGTATTCATGTCTATGTTTGATTCATGTCCAACATATTTAACCTGAAGAAGGCCGGAGCTTACAGCGGCCAAAACACTATGAATATGACAATAAAGATGAGAACAACAGTCTGAACAATGTAAATAGTTACAATACCTCATTTCAGAAATATAGACAGAAAATCAATTTTTTTTGCAGCTCTATTCTTGAGGTCAAGATTTAGTAAACTGTTGGTTTCATATTTTCCTACAGTCTTAATGTTATACCCCCCCACCCCAGATTAGTGTTTTGCCATTACTGTTATTATATTTTAGTTACATTTATTTCTTTTGTAGTTTCCAGTTGGCTAATAATAGGAACATGGGAACAGAAGCACCACCAAAACATGCACTGTACAGAAAAGTCCAAGTGATTCTTCTTCTTTCATGTGCTGTGTCCCTTCAGGATCTAGGTGACCACGCCCTCTACATCCTGTCCCTTGTATCTCTTAATAGATTTGATCTTTTTGTTATTTATCCCAAACCCTGTTCTACCATCCATTTACTCAACCCCATCAAGTATGTTACACACTGCTTATCAGTCTCTTTTTCTCAATTTGTCCTGTGAGTATCAGATTTTCCAAGCTCTCCTTCCTCATTACATGCCCCATAAATTTCAACTGCCTCTTCCTGGTGTTAATTATAATTTTCGTTTTTGTTTCCATTTCTAAAACCTTGTCATTGCTCACGTGTTCAGTCCATAGTATCCTCAGCATCTTTCTGAAGAACCACATTTCTGTAGCTTCAAGTTTCTTCTTCATCCTTGAAGAGATTGTTCAGCATTCACCACTGTATATCATGTAACAGCTCATTACTGTTTTCATCATTTCTAACAAATTTTTCCTGTCTCTTAATACTCTGCTTATCTTCTGGAATGCATCTTTGCCCATCCCAATATGCCTTTGGATCTCAGTGTCACACTATCCATCCTCTGTTAGAACACTTCGCAGATATTTAAATTTTTGTACTTGTTTGATTTTAGTATGCCTGATTTGTAATTTGCATTTTGGGCTTGTCCTTTTGCTGATGGAACAAAATAGTAAGTTTTCATAAATAAGTTTTCAAGCCATATTGAGGTATGATGAACTAGTTTTCTCTTTACTAAAGTCATCTCATTCTCTTTCACGCCCAGTAACCTCTTGCATCTTAGTGGCATTATCACCTTCTTTGGGTTGAAATGAATGAAAAAAAAAACAAGCAAATACCTTCAGAAAAATGTATGCCAAGTGTGATTGATCAACTGCAGGTGAATATATGGAATAGCATGTACTTTCTTGGCTCTAGGCCATTCTTCTTGGCCAGGCCAATGATCTTTCAGTACACCCATATATATATATATATATATTAGATCTCATTTAAATATTCACGGAGACCTACCAGACACTATTCATAACATACTTGTTGACAACACAAATATAATAGCATCATCTACATGCCAAAAAGGCTAAAAATAATGGAAGCCTTATTAATAAAAACAAACAAACCAACACATAATAATATTAACTTTGAACATGGACATAATATCTTGACCATGTTTTTAAAAATGAGAACATTTTAAAAAACATACATACAACAAGCTATTTTTTATTTTAACAGTTAAAATATAATCCTTGAAAATGGCTAAATGTATAGCCGAAAGCGCTAGGAAAAAAAGAACAATCGGACAGTTTTTATATAATTTATCATCAGAAAAGAAAAAAATTATTAGATCACATGAGAAATTGTGTAAAAAACTAAATAAAAGCACCTTGTCTGTCATTTTCAATGAAATATGCATGAAAGAAGGATTGCTGCCTAAATACACAAATATATATATATATATATATATATATATATATATATATACATATAGTCTGTGATTATATGTCTAGGAGAAAAATGAAAAAGAAAAGAGAAATAGGTATCAAAGTGTGACTGGAAAAGTAGTGAATGAAATAAAAAGGTTAGAAAGCTTATAGAAAGAATGATAGAGTGATGAAAAGTATATGATCAAAATATAGCACACAGCAATAAACTGACATTATTTACATTCTTCGAACTATTGTCCTCATCTTTGTCGCCATATTTATTACAATGTTTTGGCCGTTGTACGCTCCGACCTTCTTCCGGCGGTTGGAATGTCAAACTGAACCCTTTATTTCGCTCACTGCGGTAGACTGTTCTAGTTCCACGTGCCATGTTTAATAGATGTCAGTTATCAGTGAGCGAAATAAAGGGTTCAGTTCGACATTCCAACCACCTGAAGAAGGCCGGAGTGTACAACGGCCGAAATGTTGTAATAAATATGGCGACAAAGATGAGGACAATAGTCCGAATAATGTAAATAATGTACATAATACCTCATCTCAGAAGTATAGACAGATAATAAACTGACAGTTGGTCAGGAAGGTGATCCAATTGAAAATTCAGGTTTTATTGATTCTGGGGCCCAGAGATTGGAAATAGAGAGCAAACAGGATCTATAAAAAAATCACAGAGAGAAAATTAAAACAATAACATAAAGGAAAGTAGATTGTTTTGGAGATTCTTCTTATATGTACCTTTTTCCTTCAGGACTTGGACGATCATGGCTCTTCACAGCTTCCTGTTCTTTATAGCCTTCTCCTTCCTGTTTTGTCATACATTTGCACAATGTCATTAAGTAGGTTACGCACTGTTTGTCTCTCTTACATTCAATGTCTTTTGAGTGTTAAATTTTCCAGGCCTTATTTCCTCATTATGTTTCTTAGAGATGTCAACTGTCTTTTTCTGATTCTCAAGACAAAACTAAAGCATCACACTATAGTGGATGCCAAGCCACATTGGTATACAGTGTAATGATATAGGTGATTCCGAGGCAAAGAAAGGACTAAACATTAATTACTGAAAGACAAAAATCTCTTATACTTCTTGGGGTGAATATTGAGTTGTTAATGTAAGTTACCCCATGTTACATGTGTTAGTAGTTGATATAGGATCCCTTTTCTCTTTTTTTATACTGAAAAAGAAATGAATAAAACTTACAATAACATACAACAATAAGACTGAGACACATGTTGTAATTAATGACAAGAAGGTGAATTTTTCTTTTCATGATGTTATTTACAATATTGGTTTTGTGTGTGTTAAATGTTCTCAGTGTTATTGTCTCTTTATGTTTGATTAAAACTTAGGTTTACTGGTTTATAATTGTTCCAAGAATTTTGTGGTTAAGGGAAGCTTTTGAAACTGTCAACTCTGAATTTTCATAGAGTAATGAAGATACGTCTTGTCCAGTCTGTGTTGTTCTTTTTACTACTGTTCTCTTGCTTGTGGTGGAAAGATTGTTTTTATAATGATGAAATTTCAGTAGAACCACACTTCTGTTGCCTGAAGTCTCTTCTTCATCCTTGAGGAGTTTGTCCAACATTCGCTACTGTAAAGGAGAATAGATATCACATGGCTGTTCAGTACTCTTTTCTTTGTTACCAACGAAACCCTCGTGTCTTATAATACTCTGCCTTCCTTTTGGAATGTGTCTTTGGCCATCCTAATGTGTCTTTGGATCCCAGCATTACATTTTCTGTCATCTGTCAGAACACTTCCCAGATATTTAAATTTCTACATCTTACAGTTCCTAAAAACTTCTTTGTTGCTTACATGTTCTCTAGATTTCGGTATGTGCTGTCATAGTTAAATTGGTCAAGCCTTCTTTCTTTGTAATGTGTCCTTGAAATTTCAGCAATTTCTTTTTGGTTACTAGCAACAGTTTCCTTGTAGTTCCTATTTTCTTTAAAACTTTGTTATTGAACTGGCTGAAGAACATGGATGGAAATGAGAGTAAAATAGAGGCTGTAAGAAAGTAATAAGAGACTGTCAAAGAATTAGATAAAGTAAGATTGTAACTTTGAAGAAATTAAAAAGCTACATTTTTATGGTAAGCAGAAGAAAGATGAAGAACATGTTGAACTGAGTTGAATAACTTAAATTTATAATTGATGATTATTAGAATTATGTACAGGAAAAATGGGAAATTGATTAGGTCACTCAGTGGAAGGAAAGAAATTAGATGTGACTTGTGCATCTTAAAAGGAAATTGCTTAATGAGGGATATTGTTGAAGGAGAAGTTACTGACCTTGAAAAATGGTTATAACAGACTGATATTAAATACTTATGATGTTCATTCTAACAACAAAAATTTCATCAGACACAACTCAGTAAGTAGAGTTGGATTACTTAACATTGTACATGATGAAACTGTAAAAATAAAAAAAATCTTTGCAGCAAAAAGAGTTAAGAACCATTGTTAAAGAGGAATAAATATAAAATACCTTTGGCAATTATTTACAGGTATTAAAAGCCAGAATATCTTAAATATTGATTTTGAATGGTAATTGTAGTGATATGTAAATGACTGCCTAATTAGCAAAGCGAAGCCATAGATTATATAAATGCCCAAGAAGTAATGGTAGTCCAGCTCTCAGTATGCAAGATAAACAACTGCTGCTGGACTGATAACATATGAAGGAAATCACACTTCATAACAGTAATATTAGCCATTTCCCTACAAGGAAACATTTGGCATTCATTGACCAAGCAGTAAGTAATGCTTTCAATTGAAACAATTTATTTAGGAAAAACATTTTTTCAAGTCCAATAGCTGTTATCGCTCTTTCCACTATTGATAGGGGTTTCCTTTCTAACCTTTGATTTGAAGTAGTGTGGAATGTCAATATCTTGATTATATCATTATTTTCTCTTCCTGTTCCATGTCCCATCCATTTTAGTTGTTGCTGCTGTTGGTAGTCTTCAAGTGATGTGGTTTCTGTTATTTGGTACAGTTCTTTGATGAACAACTGAATATGAAAGATATTCAGATTACCTGTGTGGTTTGTCTGGAGACATGGTGAAGGGGTTAGAATATTCGTTTCCAACCATGAGAACTGGGTTCAAATCACACCATTTTCAATTAGTCAAGACTTGTTGATAATAACATGCTGCATTTTTAGGAAGTTCTTGAAAACTTTATCCAAACCTTGTGTGTGTAATAGGATAGATGATACTGCTTGAAAGCTGTTAATAGTTTTGCTAGCTTGGTTACAAGTACTCACCTAATGGGTGAATGGAAGCCTTTTTAGCTTTGTTTGGTAATCTACCTAGAGATGTCTTGATAAAAGTACCTATCTTTCAGCAGGTTGGCTACTCATGAAAATATTTCAGCCTTCCTTCCACATCTCACAATGAATGAAAATGAAAGAAGTTTACAAGATGCTATGGGTGGAAATAACGCAACTTGAGGTATATTTAGTGTACATGTTTATCAGTTACTTTTATGAAAACTAGGTCTATTTGGGAAAGATGTTGGAATAATTCAAAACATACTAGGAGCAAACTGCCTGCAAAAAGATAGGAAGTGAACTGAGTAGATACAAAAATATAGAAAGAGGCATATGACACGGATATGTCTTCTCACTGGATTTATTCAATTTTTACAGCAAGGTAATCCTAAGAGAACTAGAAGTTCTACCGGGATTAATCATGTGGGTGCAACCATAACAGTATAAGATACACAGCTGACACTGTGTTGATGAGTCACAAGTAAAACAACAGAACCTACTAAACATAGTAGTAAAGGAAAGCAAGAAAAAAGTACTAACCATGAACTATAAACAATTGTTGTGGTAAGACCCTCCTTATTATCATGAATGGATTGATCAATTTATGATAAGTAGTCCTGAGTAATTGTCTACAAGAAGAAGATGATACTATTGTAGTAGCTTTTCTAACTGAATGTTGAAGACTACTGTCACAACTGAATCTGTTAAGTTAAGTGTTGTGTCTTGCTAGACATCACATCACATACATTGGCATGCAAAACTTTTGGGCCACCTTGGTAAATTAATTGTTTGTGTTAATTTTACCCCCAAATTTGGATTGATTAGCAGTATGCTTTTTTCAGTAAATTTCATGGTCCAGAGCCAGTAAACAAGTTACATTTTTGTTACTGCTGTATGGTGGATGATAGAGTATCTTAAGAAGAGTAATACCATAAAAAGGTGATGCAAAAATCACTGGGCCACCAGCAAAAATATCCCTTTCAGATCTTTTCTTAAGGTAAAAAAGAATTCTTTTTGAAAAAAGTGACTTTATTATTATAGAAAGTACAGAATATCAAAATATGGAGTTAACAATTAATGTTGTTACCTTTGGCTGTTAGGATGTGCTTTGTGTGGTTCTGTTAGGATGTGCTTTGTGTGGTTCTGTTAGGATGTGATTTGTGTGGTTCTGTTAGGATGTGCTTTGTGTGGTTCTGTTAGGATGTGCTTTGTGTGGTTCTGTTAGGATGTGATTTGTGTGGTTCTGTTAGGATGTGCTTTATGTGGTTCTGTTAGGATGTGATTTGTGTGGTTCTGTTAGGATGGGCTTTGTGTGGTTCTGTTAGGATGTGATTTGTGTGGTTCTATTAGGATGTGATTTGTGTGGTTCTGTTAGGATGTGATTTGTGTGGTTCTGTTAGGATGTGATTTTTGTGGTTCTGTTAGGATGTGATTTGTGTGGTTCTGTTAGGCTGTGCTTTGTGTGGTTCTGTTAGGATGTGATTTGTGTGGTTCTGTTAGGATGTGCTTTATGTGGTTCTGTTAGGATGTGCTTTATGTGGTTCTGTTAGGATGTGATTTGTGTGGTTCTGTTAGGATGTGATTTTTGTGGTTCTATTAGGATGTGATTTTTGTGGTTCTGTTAGGATGTGCTTTGTGTGGTTCTGTTAGGATGTGATTTGTGTGGTTCTGTTAGGATGTGCTTTGTGTGGTTCTGTTAGGATGTGCTTTGTGTGGATATTGGCTCGAAATGAGAAATCAAAGAGCCGGGTTCAAATTTCAGTCAAGTTTGTTACATTCACTTATGCACAAATACTCTTGGGAATGGTATGAATCCATGTCTTCTCCCCACATCTATAGGTTGAATAGCAGGACAGACTGGTTTCTTTAGTATACCACAGAAAGAAATGGCAACCTACTGTGAGAAAATCTTTGCCCTAGTCAGTCATGAATCAAACGATTGTCTCAGCATGTATGACATGTAGCACTTAACTGATTGGCTGGCTGACCTTTGGCTTGAATAAATGCCTCAATTCAATGCGGCATTGAATGGAACAAAGTCCATAATTTCTCATTGGGAATACTTTCCCATTCTTCTTAGTAGTGATCCCAAAGGTCTTGTGCGGTTTTCAAAGGAACACTTTTTTCTTCAGTTTCCACTGCAATATTTCAATTATGTTGAGATCAGAACATTGTGCTGGTCAGTCTTCCAAAAGTTGAACATCTTCATTTGCAAGATAATAGCATCAGTGACTAAAATGATGAACTAGTCCTTTGCACTTGTTTATACCATCTGACTAAAGTGGTAAACTGGTCTTTTTCTCTTATACCATCTTGGCATCACATTTTTCTTATTTGAGATGGGTTTTTGTTTTTCTGTAGAAAAAAGACAAAGTAGATCATGTAAATAAAACTATATTATCTTTGGGCTTTCTGTTTGAATTGAAATCAAATCTGATAATTTGTATTCACTTAATTTGCTTATGGAGGTGGGGAAAATTAAGTTTTCAAGTATGACTATGAACTATCAAGACAAAGTAAAAAAAAAATAATTCATTATATAAATTAACTGCTCCAAAATCTTCAAACACATGCAAAACAACTAAACTTTATTGAGGGAAATATGTTACATTCTTATAATTCCTTCTGAAATTGAAGCTTTCCACAGGACAGCTAATAATCATCTCAATTCAAAAAACAGACTAAAATTGGGTATGTCTACAAAGCTTACTGATATACAAATAGATGAATAAGAAAAAGAAGAAATTAGATTTGCCTCAAGACAGTTATTATACTACATGGCAGAAATATGACAAAGGGAAGTTAATAAACAGCACTTAATAGAGAAATTGAAAATAGAATAAAAATTTGGAAGGAATTTAATATATATATATATATATATATATATATATATATATATATATATGTGTGTGTGTGTGTGTTTTCTTCTTTCTTAATTGTATTGTGTGTGAATGTGCAGTATCATAATGTTTATTTGTGCAGAAAGTCTAATAAGTATGTTGTGTTCACTTCCCACTATTACCCTTAAAAAGGCATGAATCCATCTTTCATCACTCCAGCTATGGAATTTAGAGCAGGGGAGGAGTACTGCTTTTCTTATTTAGGTGGCAAACAGTCTCAAAGGCCATAAGTGAATATAATACCAAGAGAAAAGTAGTAAGCACCTATTCTATTGTCTTTCCTTCTTGTTTCTTCATAGTAGTTCATGCATATTAAAGAAGAGAAAGCTGTGGAGAACTATTATTGCCTATGTCCTGAAGGGTATGACATATTAAAAAGTGTGTGTGTGTTTTTCCAGTGATTTATATGTAAAAATAAAATTTAAAAAATTAAATTAAATTAAAAAATTTTTTTTTTTTTAACTATATTCCACTCCAGTTTTCAGGGAATCCATTTTTGTGTACACTTAATTTTTATTATGTATTATGAACTGCAAAAAGACATTTGTTGCACATCATCATTATTTATTTCGGTTCTCATCCTGTATAGATATTTTTACACATCTATATGGCAAACTTTATCAGTACAGAAATGATTTGATTGCGTACAGAATAGTGTTGCTAACATTCAAAATGACTGCATAAAGACTATGATTACAAATAACTATATTTTCAACTATTTGGTATCATATATTTGGTATCAGAGTTGAAAATTAATAGAAATAAGTTTCCTCATTCTTTTAATTTAGAAATAGTTATCAAGTGAGATCCAGGGAAGTTAACACCATTCACTTCATTTTGATAGAAATCTTCTTTTTTTGTGATATTTTGTAGTCATTCTATAAGTTAAATTTAATTAATTTTTCATTGTGCTCCTGACTTATTTTATTTCACACCTATTAAAAAAAAAAAAAATGGTTCAGTATGCCAGTCTTGCTCAGAGGTTTGGTCTTAAATAATATAATTGTATATTTTATGTTTCCAAGAACTATGGTTAAATTTTAGTAGGATTAAAATGATAATTGAAATGTATAATTATATTGTTATTCAAATATTGCTGTGAAGGCAACAGTTGTGTCCCTAACCCAGGATACCATCAGAAGTACCATACATAATTATATTTTAAAATATTTGGTATCATAGTTGAAAATTAATGCAATGTTCTCTCATTGTTAGATGATGCTAATTTCCTTCCCCTATAAAGGACAATAATTCAAAATACAATTGCATTACTTCCCTTGTCAGTTTCATCAGATATTTTTTCTTGTATTCATGAGTTTTCAGACAAAGTTCATAAAGCCATTTACAATGTTCACCACAAACTGAAACATGAATTCATTGATTTCAGATTTAAATTAGCAGATCAGATGACGATTTAACTTTTTGAGTTACAATTTTTAATTTCTTTTTAATATCCCAGAGCAGTTAAATAGAAAATGTGGCAGTGAACTCTAAAAATCAGGAACCTGACTCAGAATTCCATGGTCTGAACAAATTTACATGTATAGAGGATATGAGGGGTGCTGAAATGTTTTTCAACTCTGCTAAGATTGGTTGGTTGGTTGGCTGTTTATGGCATATCAACCTCAGTGGGTCAGCAATAGTTTGGTAAAAAAGGTGTATATATATATATATACATATATATTTGAACCATTTTTGAATTACTCATTTTTTTGAGTACAATTAAACTTCTTTTATGAAATTTACAACCTTGGATGGTTTTGTTTTCGTAAAAAGTTTTTTTTAAATTACTTACTTGGTAATATTTTGTTCACACTAGATCAATATCTACACACTCTAACAGTATATGTGGTAATATTTTTTTTTCAAAAATGTTTTGCTGGAAATATTTTTTTTAAAACAATGTTTTGCTGGTAATAATTTTTTCCTTCAAAAATTTATTGCTGGCAACAATTTTTTTATACAAAGTATTTATGGTATTAAAACCTATTTTTACACTTTCATGGTATTTTTGGAGGGGGTTAACTATTTGCCCATAGCTGGGACCCTAACAGGTGCTACCACCCCAGGTCAGGGTAGACCTGGGAACACCAGCAATTAAGAGGTGATTCACGCTCCTCAAAACCTCCTGATTAGAGGCTTTGCTGTCGGACGTAGTTTATTGTCTTACCCAGGACACGGATGTAGCTTAACATCATACCCAGGACGGAACTCTGCCAAGAACTGATTCAAAAATATGTTATGGTTTGGTTATTTGGTCAGATTATGAAAAATGGGTTAGGCTCAGAACTTTTCAGTACTCTAAGGTTTGGAGCAATAATCTGATCAGAGTGAGAGAACAGGTTTTACAGTAGTAGTAATATCTTCATTTTTGTTGTTATTATCACAAAATTTCGGTCATTGTGACCATCAGCCTTCTTCAGGTGTCTGTCAATTTTTATGAAATTTCAAACTGAACACCTTATTCAATCTATAAAGTAGATTGTTCATGTTATATTGCTTGTGTCTTTATTTTACTACTGCTCAGTTATTCTGTTATGATTTTAAATAAATTTATTAAGTTTTATTCAAGAATTACTGAATAAAAAAAGGCTGTTTTTTTCTGTCTTTATTTGTGTATATTGATTATACAAAATCTTTTCTGAAAATCAAGTCCCAGTTCTCCAGAATGGTTAATTGGTGGCAGAAGACCAAATCAAAATGCTGCCATGTATTGGAGTCTTAATGTTATTAAGCACAAAATTCTTGTACCAAATTCCACTTCTTGTTTATCTGCTATAATTCTTCTTTTCATTCGTTTCTTGTTTCTTGTTACTTCTTAGATTTCTTTAAATTCCAAACTGCATGTCACTTTTTCATTCTGTATGTGAGCCAATCATTGATTGGCTGAAAAATAAAGCAAGTAATCTATTTAACAAAACTTCGTTACTTAGCCCAATCACATTATATCTTTGGCTCTTGGCCTGGCCAAGTTATCTTGGAGGCTTTTTGGGATAGCTGTCTCTTTAATTCCATTCCAGCTTTGAACTGACCTGTGCCATTGCCTCTCTCACATATATCCAAACCCATGTCAGGCTTCATATTCATGCCTGGGGCTAGGGTCTTATCTCTGGGTAGCAGTCTTTCTATAGTAAATGTATAGAAACATGCTTTGTTAGTAGTGTAAAATGAACACATTTTTCCACGTGTATTTACAGCAGACTCAAAATGAAATAAAGTGATGATCTGTTGACTCTTTATATTTCACAGGGAGGAGGAGAAGGCTGTGTTTGAAAAAGCTGATGTTAAATCTCTTTTAAATGAAGTCAGAGAGTGTCTATTTTTTTTATCATTTCACCCCAAGCAAGGCAATAAAGCCACTATGACAGATGGAGTTACTGAGAGTGAAAATATACCAAAAAAACACTATTAAGGAGAGAGAAACATAAAAGAATGGGAATTAAGAAGACAAAAGATAATGATTAACATTTAGATTTTTGAAGATCAAAATTGACTGGGAAGCAAGAGGCTAGAAGAGAGTTCCACAAGCGAGAAGAGTGAGAGAAGAAACTTAGCATAGAACTTATGACTACATTCATCTATTTCAACTATAAAGAAAGACATTTGTGTCACTATTTCAACTATAAAGAAAGACATTTGTGTCACTATTTCAACTATAAAGAAAGACATTTGTGTCACTATTTCAATGATAAAGAAAGACATTTGTGTCACTATTTCAACTATAAAGAAAGACATTTGTGTCACTATTTCAACGATAAAGAAAGACATTTGTGTCACTATTTCAACTATAAAGAAAGACATTTGTGTCACTATTTCAACTATAAAGAAAGACATTTGTGTCACTATTTCAACTATAAAGAAAGATATTTGTGTCACTATTTCAACTATAAAGAAAGACATTTGTGTCACTAACACACAAAATTTTTTCATGTATGTATCTAGAATTATAGGAATGTTTTATTTTCCTAACACAGTCAGCACACTGCGGCCATGTTTATAGTTATGTTACTGAGTGTTTTCCTTTAATTTTAATAATACTTTGATTATTTTTAGACATTTTTAAAATCTGGATGCGGCTATTATATTTATATTGGTTATAAATGGGCTATTGTTTGGAAAATAGAAATCTATCACTAATCTATTGCTACTTCCATGGCAAATGTTCAGACAAGCTACGTTTTTTTTACTTCAACTAATTTTGATCTTTACCACCAAGACCCACTCTGTCATATCCACATAATATGAATATATTAGTCTGTGACGCTGTATTATATCTACCGATATGAAAAGTAACACTGATGATGTTTTTCAGTGTTTACTTAATTATATTTAGTGCTAGACAAATCCAAGTAATTTAGGGCCAATGATTGTATTGCTTCAATCCCCTTAATGGAGATGACTTGCCTGTCTTGAATATTTATTCAAAATCATCAGTTAAACCTCAGTTAACACAAGTTCGTGATATGGATGGAGAAGTACACATCTCTTTTAGTTAAAAGCCAGACCAAAATAATGGTATTTGTATTCAAAAAAGCCTTCTACCTTCATTAGGCACTCGTTGATTTGGTAAAATCTAAGGAATTTTAAACGGAACATTTTAGCCAATCAATAGGGATAGAATATTCTCATTCAACTGTCCATGTCTAGGGATAGCTTATCTTGTTATTATTTATTACTACTCAATTTTTGCTTGTTCCATTTCCACTAAGTCAGTATTACCTGGCCCAGGGATTGAACTCAGAACTGTTTAGTGCAAAGAATAGAATTTTTGTTTCTTAATCTTTAATATATAATATAAAAATAGTATATAAAGAGAGAGTTGAAATTCCTGGGATACATAATGAGGAAAGAAGGCTTGGAAAATTTGACACTCAAAGGACATATTGAAGGCAAAAGGGATCTGGGGAAACAGTGAGTAACCTATCTAATGAGCTTGTGTAAATGGATGGCAGAACAGGGTGAGGAAGGGATATTATAAAGACAAACATTACTCTGAGCTGCTAAGAATCAGAAACTCTAGAAGGCAATGATCACCCATGTTCTAAATAGCTATGGTGCACAGAAGAATATCTCTCTATACATAAATGTGAAGACGTCATAAGTAAAATAAAAGGATCCTCTATTCTACTGTTTACATTATGTATCAGGATGAAGCAGGCTTTTAACTCTTAGGCTATAACTTTTGATTTAGTTTTAGATGAAGCATGCATTATAAAAATAGAAAGAAGATATTGATATTGATAAATCTATATTATTATTTGACAACTTTATTTCATAATTTTATCTGTTTCTTCTAGAGAATTGTAATCAAGCAAGATGAAACTTGAAATTACTGTTCAGCAAAAGTTTATCTGAAGGAAAGTTATCAAAACGAAATAGACATAAAAATAAATTGAACAAATTCACATTGCAAAGATAGCAAAAGTAAATAATCAGCAAGTGTGTCAATTTTTTTTTATCTGATTCTTGGTAACTTTGATTGGAATTGTCCGAGCTTCATGAGTCCGTATCGAATCAGCCATCTCTTATGTTGTTTCCTCTTAATGAAATGTTTAATAGGTGTGTGTGTAAATAGTTCTAGGAGGAGATGCTGAAAAGTTCTTTGCCTGACCTCCTTCC
This sequence comes from Acanthosepion esculentum, assembly GCA_964036315.1. Lineage (NCBI taxonomy): Eukaryota > Metazoa > Mollusca > Cephalopoda > Sepiida > Sepiidae > Acanthosepion > Acanthosepion esculentum. The sequence goes on along the minus strand of OZ038476.1, from coordinate 35,336,319 downwards.
CAAAATCTGACTAAACATCAGAATTTAACGGGGAAAATTCCTTCTTGGACAGGTTAAGAATTTTTCTACACCACCTTATACAAACAAAGGCTTTCAGAATTTGAGCTATAATTATATTTATAGGCTAAAAAATAATTTGTGCATCACATTATGTGTATGTGATAATGACCAAAGCAGGATAAGCCTTATTAGTTATCAATGGAATATGAACATATATTATTATATATTTTTTATCTGGGCACATGGTCAAGTGGTTAGAATGTTAGCTTTCTGACCATGAGACTCGGATTCAGATCTCACCATGGTTGATTTGTCATGAAGAAGTCTTCCTGATGTTATTGTACTGGAGGGGGTCAATCCCAGCCTGCAGAACCTTTGGAAAGTGCCTGAAAATCATACCACAGGTTAACCCAAGCCTTGTGAGTGAAATTGGTGCCCCTGGAGGTCATCGGTAGCTGTGCTAGCATGAAGTTACAAGTCATCGTGACCAAGGGTTTGAGCATGCTGTCCTTGTTCAGATTATTGATCATGCTAGATAACACACTCTTTCCCAGAAACTGTAGAAATTCAGCATAGTTGCAGTATAAACCACAGGTTGGTTATGTGGGTGTTGAACAAACATAAATCTGCCTGAGCAAGCATCTGCAATAGGAATTGTCTAGCAACCCTACTAGATGAGTATCCTCAAACACAAGTGGCCAGCTATATATATATATATATATATATATATATATATATATATATATATATATATATATATATACACACACACACACACACACACATATATATATATGCATGTTTCAATAAAGATGACAGACAAGGTACTACGATTAAGCTTTTTATTTAATTTTTCTTATGTTCAAACAAGTGTTTTCTTTTTTGAACACAGAGTGTGCAGAAACTGTCCAAATGACACTAGTTAATAATGGCTTCCCTAACCACCTTAAGGACCACCAAATTAGACTATTTCTCCCCAAAGTAAATAACAACAATAGTGAACACACAGTCAAAAATAACAAATATTTTCTACAAAAGCTGAATGCACATCAACTACAAACAAGATGAATCTTCACTTAGAAATATTATAAAGAAATACACTGCCCCAAATGACCTGAATAAAAATTCAAAGTAATTATCTACTACAAAAAATTCAAAACAGCTAACCATATCCTCAAAAATAACAACACACCAGCAAAATCAAAATTACAATGAGCGAACATTATCTATGAGTTCTAATGCCCCTTAAGGAACTGTGTTCCTGATCAAACCAAATTCATAAATAATTACATCGGTCACATGTCTACATTTAAACACACACACACAACCTTACCAGACTCCATCCGAAACATACTAGTAGAAAACAGAAACATAATCACCTCATCCACATGTAAAAACAGATTAATAATGGAAGCCTTAATAATAAAAAAGAAAAAGCTAACACTTAATAATATTAACTACGAAAATGGCTACAATGTGCTGTTTTTGGAAAATAAAACATCTCTATAACACTAAAAATATGCGCATAACTCACACATCCAATTAAATTGAAAAATAAAATCATCATTGATAATGGCTAAAAATATAGACGAAAAGGGCTCAGTATTATAGAACATTTGGACAGTTTCTATACTTTGTGTCCATAAAAGAAAACACTTGTTCGGACACAAGAAAAATTGAATAAAAAGTTTAATCTTGTCTGTCGTCTTTAATGAAGCATGCATAAATAAAGGATTGCTGCCTAAATACACAATATATATATATATACATATATATATATATATATAACATTTATATATTATTATATACTATTTATATATTATTTATATATTATTATATATTATTATATGTTATTTATATATTTCTGTGTATGTCACTCTCTATGATATATATTTATATATATGGATAAAAAGACATGAGGAAAAACTATTCTTAGCCAATGTGTTTCATCCTCTGAAGCAAGTATCTTTTTATTCATTTTGTTTACAGATACACTATCTGAAAATGATTTACACACATATATGTTTGAAAATTCAGATATAACTAAAAATGTATATGAATAATGACAAAAGAGAAACTTATCTTAGTTGATGTGTTTTGTCCTCTGATAGACTTTATCAAGGGAAATGTAAGGAAATTATTTTGCAAGAAGTATTTATAAACAATTAAAAAATATCATTAGGTTTTCAAAATTTTTAGATTTAAGAACTCTTATAAATATACCTGAGGCTAACTGAAAGTCAAGGTAAATTATTAATGATGAGATGATTTGATGTTTAATAAACAAAAGTGAGTAAATGTTATTGTTATTTTGATAATTTTTAATTAAAAAAAATAAAAGAAGACAGTTAAATTCAAAACTTTGTATTATTTAAAACATATAATACATGAATTAATTGCAAACTAAAATAATATAAATAATAATTACATGATAAAAAAAATTTTATTCCAACAAAATCAACATGGAGATTTTGTTGGAAATAAAATTATTTTTCTGATGATACAGACTCATTGGTGAAACATGTTAAAATAAAAATATCCGTATCTATAGAAATAATGTATAAACAGAAAATGTCTTAAAATAATTGTGAGACTTTGTCTATTTCATAATATATATATATATATATATATATATATATATATATATATATATATTGGCTCCTGAAAAATTAATTTCGGTTGAGCTGTCTGGTTTGAGGTGTGAATTTGTAAACAGTGACTATTTAAGCTAATATTGCACGACTCTTCGGCAGAATTGAGTCACTGTCAGTCACTGTGTGTTTATCTAAATCTAAAAATAAACATGCTAAAATTCACCTTCATCCCTGCCGTGCGCGATGGCTTAGTGGGAGAAGTTCTGACTGACGCAAATTCAGTCGGGTTTCGATCCTAGCTAGAGGCAACCGGACGTCTAGCCACACTGATGAGCTGTGAAACAGCGAAACAGTTTATCTGTGGATGACAAAAATATATATATATATATATATATATATATATATATATATATATATATATACTAGCTTAAAAACCACACCCATTGGTTGGCATTTAAGCTAGCTCCTGCAGATGATATTATTAACAAGACAAAAAGTTAAATTGCTGTGAGTGACAAAAACAATGATATTGTATTCACGTGACAAAACAATGAACATGCATGAAAACATTTAAAGACTAGAGAATTGTTTGTGTATGTAAAATGTATGTAGAAGTTGCATACGTATGTAAGTATGTTTTTTATATATGAATATATGTATGTGTGTGTGTTTCCCAAAGAAAATGTGTTTTCACAATAGACCTACATCCTAGCGTGTCTAAGGAAAATAGGAAAAAGAGAATAATAGAAAATATTACAGTGTATTTATATGTCCAGAAAGCGTCACCTAGTGACAGTATTTTAGTTAGAAAAGTAAGTTCGGTTAACTCCACATATCTGTGCATTTTAAGGGAAATCTGTAAAAAATTTGAAGAAATTTTTGTGTGACACATTTCGTACCTTAGGACATCATCAGACTAAAGTATATTTACATTGATGTAGCTAAACATGTGCACAAATGAGGGGGATGCAAGGAGGATGCTGAGAATACTAAAATTAAATTCTGTTTGAATTTCTGAGATGAAGAGTTATCATTATTTACTCTATTTACATGCAGAGTATTGTCCTCATCTTTGTTGTTGTTGTTATTGCAACGTTTCGGCCATTGTGACTCCTGGCCTTCATCAGGTGTACACTCCAGTTCAAAATGTTTGAATTCACCCCCAGAATTAGCATGTCATGAACTTGATAGAAGAGTGGAAAAAAATGAAAAAAGAGCTTTACAGTTATTGAAAAAAGAATGAAATCAATTATCAAACTTAAACTTTAAGAAAACTTTGCAATGAATGCCAAAAGTTTGTGCTGCAGTAATCAAGGCTAAAGGAGGATATTTTGATGAGAGCAAAATTTAATCCTCAAATGTTTTTTTTTCTTTTTGTCATAATAAAATTTCTAATAAAAAATCATGTCTTACTTTTTTTTTAACCATGTATAATAATTTTTTCTTATTTAAAGTAAAAAATAAATAATTTGGGGGCAAATTTAAAATACTACCAGGGGTGGACTATTTTGAACTTTTGAACTGTAGTGTATATTGATCTGAGTAAACTACAGGGAATACTGAACTGAACACTTTATTTAATCTATAACTGTAGACTGTTCTTGTTAATCTGCCTATGTCTAGGGATATCTCATCTACTTCTTATTTAATTTATTTTTTTTAATGTATTTTTTGTTTAGCTGATCTCATTTAATTTCTTTTTTCTTTTTATCCCTTTTGTTATTAAATATCTCACATTGTGATAATAGTATATCTAACAAGAAAGATGAAATGTAAGAACCTGGAATTAAATTTACTGTGAATGAAACAGCAATTAAAGCACTTTCTATACATTTTTGTCTTATTAAATTGACTTTTCTTTTAATTAGAGTAGCATTTTTTAAAATCAAAATTATGGTCGAGACTCATTACAGTGAGCAACTAATGCATTTAATGTGTTATTTTGTAAAAGATCCCTTTTGTGTTCATATAATTTTTTATTTAAATTCCTTACGGTTTCTCTTATACATTTTTGTGGCAACTATTACAGGTGATAGAGTAAATTCCTCCTTCAATTTTTAACATATTATTTTGTATTAATTCTTTTATTGTTTTAGAAGTAGTTGTAACAAATTTTATGCTAAACTTAGATAAATTCTTTTTGATTGTAGCTGTGATAGCTAAATGTGATGGCTAAAACAATATATTTTGATATATAAAAATTTTATATTGTTTTCCTATATCTGTGCATTACAATAACTGCAGTTGAACAAAGTAAACTTGTTATTTATTTTCAGCCAAAAATCTAGAGTATATATGTATTTCAAGAAGCAAATAAAAGCTAAATTAACTCACTGCAAATGACAGAGAAAACAAACATTTGTAATATCATGAAACCATGGAGAAAAGCTTTCATGAGAATGTAGTGAAATAACCAGTAGAAACAGTAAAGAAAATGTGGAACAGTTAAAAGCAAGTTTGCCCTAAAAAGAAAGGAAAATGTAAAAGAATGTGACCCATAAAAGGAGACAAAGGAACAAAAAAGAATGAATTTAGAAGAATGGAAACTGGAATGTATGGATCTTTGATTTTATTGGAAAAAAAAAACACACACAAAAATCTTGATATAAGCATTTCCTACATCAAGACATTGAATATGAAAATTTCTTTGAGAATAGATGGTTGTCTGTGACAAGAATATGTTTTGTCAGTAATAATCTAATTAATATCTGGAAAGCTAACAAAGACCACAGCTGAATCTCTCACCTTAGTTGAATTTTTCTATAGTTCTTTATGTCCAGACTTTGGTATTGATAATGGAATCCAGATATTGAAAGAACTGTTTTTCCACTTGATTAGACTACATATTTGTTGGAATTTTTTCATTAAGGACAGAACATAATTGGGGATTATCTGTATCCCAATAGGAATTTTAGTGCCTGAAACTATTTTAAACTATCATTTTCCTATAAGACAAATCTCCGCTATTTGGAGAAATTTGATTGAAAATCTTTGGTATTGAAGAATAAAATACCAGACAGGACATTAGATATATCATGGTCAATGCTAACCTCCAGGAAAGTGACTCATTGCGTCTTCTCAGGCTAACATTCTCTGACTGAATTTGGGCAGACTCTGTAGTAACTACACAAATATTTAAAATATAGATACCTAAATTCTTCTCTCCATTAATCCTGATATACCCTTATCTGTCATCTTCATGGCTGATGCTAACCTCCAGAAAAATGACTCATTGTGCCTTCTCAGACTAATGTTCTCAGCTGACATGAAGTGGAAAGACTATTTTGAATCTATTGCTAGGTCAGATGTCAAGAAAGTCAGTTCACTGTATCATGCGAGACAATTTTTCTCTCGAGAATATATCTTACATATCTATAAGTCTACCATTCTTTCACGCATACAATACTGCTACCACATATGGTCTAGTACCCCTGCTTTTTTCCTTGAGCTTCTTGATAAGATCCAAAGAAGAATCAGCAATATTATTGGTCTTGATCTGGTGGCTCAGTTTCAGTCTGTTACCAACCACCATGAGGTTGCCTCTATGTGCCTTTTCTATAAATACTTTCATGGTAATTGTTCAAATAAGCTCTCATTATGGTACCTAGACTTCATGAATTTAAGCACAGTACTTGACTGGCATTGAAATCTCATAAATTAAGAGTTGAGCTGGCTAGATGTAGCTGAATCTCCTATGCTAACGGTTTCTTTTCTCGCACCTCTCGTCTGTGGAACTTCCTTCTGGTGCCATGGTTTCCAGCCAACTTTAATCTGCAAAAGTTTAAATGCAATGTCAATCGCTATCTACTGTCCACTCTTTTCTCTTTCCACTCATTATTAATGTTTCTGCTCCTAATTTCTCCACACCCTGCAACCCCTTGTGTTTTAGCTTGCTTGGGGTGATACTGATTAAAAAGAAAAAATTGTAGTCGTCCTTTCTGCCAGTAACTCTACCATTTATGTCTGACCACTGACAATCATGTTGTAATGCATTTAAATTATACATAATAACCCTTTTCTGTCAGTATCTCATAACATTCTTTCTGACTACTGATAATCTCTGCAGTCTGAGTGTCATAAATAGATCTATTTCAGAGTACAAATGATCAAATGTATTTTTTAAAGCCTGAAATATTAATTTTGTTAGTGCAAAAAGTTACAAAATAAGTTGAAGTGGTAGAGTAACTGTATAGTTAGTGGGCATAGATAAGAAAATATAGAAACCATGATTAATTATGCCCCATTTAAAAAAAAGTCTGCTCTAAAATAAATTCATAATTATTCTTTCATATTTTTTGCACCTGCCAGAATTGTCTCTTTCACAATATAATCATTAGAATAAATAATGCTTTGAACATTGTTATGATAATCCAACTTACTAGCCATAGATATTCACTGACTCAAAGTTGCCCATGAGCTATAGTTATAGCTCTCTTTATGCTAATTACTGATATATTTGTCTCATAAATTCTTTTCACGATATCAGGAGTGATATCAATAGCTAATATTTTGATAAAAACATATAATTCCTATGACTAAACATTTTAAATATTTATCTACACTTTTGAAGAATAATTTTATGAAGGGCACTTTTCAGTGAACTTAGTCATTTAATGTTTTAAAAAGCAATCATTAGAATTGTAATAAAACTTAAAAATATGAAAGTGAATGTATACATTTGTTGTCCTAGAGAATTGACAACAAAAATATTAAACATTATTTATTTATTAGATTGTTTATTTACAAGAATAATTTCATATTTACATCATTCTAAAAATTAATACAATGCAATATTTATCATTTACCAATTTATAAAGAAATAAAAAAAATTTTATTTATAAATTTAAAATCATTTGCTAAATCAAAATATGTAAACTAACTATAAGGAAATTGTTATTATTTACCATTTTATAAAGTTCAAAACAATTGATAATTAACCAATGTTTTGCCAACCATTCCAATAAATAAGATAATAAATAGTGTAAATAAAAAATATAATAAATAGTGTTTATTATTTTTGTTATCAATTCTCAGGAACAAAGAAAATGTATAAATTTGCTTTCATATCTTTAAGCTTCATACAATTCTAATTATCACTTTTGAAAACAATAAACATTGCCAAGGAGTAAAGGTAGTTAAAATAATAGTGGTGTCAAGCGAAAAACTGTACTTTTGACACTCCGTTTTTTTGTGCTTACTTTTTTTTGTTAAAAACACATTCTTGCACCTTGACTATATTTTTTATTTAGAGTATTAATTCCTTTTTGCTCTATACCTGTGAGCTTTTGCATTGGTATTGGCTTGATAGCAGTGACAACTTGCATTGTTCTCGATAGGGAAAAATGAGAAGGAACTTTGTGTTTAACTGAACAATATAAAATTTATTTCTTCAGTTAATATGCTGTTCACAGTTACATGGGCAGATAATTTTTAATGAGCATATATTGATATATGAAAAATCTTTTTTTCTGTGCATTAATAAAAAAGAAATGGGGTCAAATCAGAACTGGCCTGAAATTGTACTTAACAGGATACCTCGAGTTTGACTACTTTCACCATTGTAGTATCCATTATAACACTCATGGTTGTTATATATATATATATATATTAAGGGAAAGAAGTATGACAAAGTGAAAAAAGGTTAGTGTGACACGTTTCATCCTTTAGAACTTTAGCAGACTAAGTTTAAGTTGATGTGACTACACATATGCACAAACAAGAGATGCTGAGAATTTAGAATTTCGAAATCATTTTTTTTTCAGTATGTGTTTTGGGTCTATAATCTAACTGACTTCATTTAGATCCTCTTTTTGTTTTTGTTTCCATTACTTTTGTTATTAAATATCACACATTGTTATAATAGAAGATCTTCGAAGAATGATGAATATATATATATATATATATATATATATATATATATATATATATATATATATATATATATTTAACTAAAACCCCTAATGAGCCAGAACCTACCTACCTAGGTTTCACCTAATGGATCATCAGGGTAATACCAGTTGATCATTGTTACCCTAATGATCCGTTAGGTGAAACATAGGTAGGTAGGTTCTGGCTCATTATGGTCTTTAGTTTTAGCTCTACTCAGTGTATTGAGCACTTTTACATTTTAACATAAGTTACTCTGTTGGTGTTTTTTCTTTTGGCTAGATATTGCAGTGCTGATTGATTATTTTCAACCAGCATGGATGTTTTTAGACTACTTTTCTTTTTTTATTCATTTTTCCCTGATATCAGTTTGTTTAATATTTTTTATTTATAAATTGTATTACTTGGGTTTTTTCACACTGCCTGAGTATAGATATTAAAATAATATAAAGATGATTGCATCTAGCATGAAACAGTCTGTTGCCTCTGAGTGTTGACTTCAATGTTCACTTATACATACATATATATATATATATATATATATATGTATGTATATATATATAATATAGCAAAAACAACTGAAATGGCTGTTTTCTGAAGAAAGATCGGGGCCAATCTGAAATATCAAATATATATATATAAAAATATAAATAAATACTTTCACAAAAAAACATTAAATTATTTTTTTTAATTTGCAACTTTTCAGTTGTTTTTTCTATATTATATACATATTAAGAAAGTATACGTGGCTTCTCATTATGCTATATATATATATATATATATATATATATATATATATATATATATATAGTCAAACCTAATGAGCCAGACAAACCTACCAAGGTTTCACTTAGGCAGATTGTCTGGCTCATTAGGTTTGACTAGGTTTGCTCTACGCTTGTATTGAGCTCTTTAGTTAGTTGTTTACTTGTATCGGGGTTTTTTCTTTGGGCCTTGAATCTTTGGGCTTTGGTTTTTTCCCTTCAAGATTGATTTGGCTATTGTTAAATCAAGAATTCAAAGGTTTTTCAACATGAGTATAGTTACCTGTATATATATATATATATATATATATATATATATATATATATATATATATATATTTGTATACATATCTGAATAAATACCCATGGTCTTTTAAAACAGAAGTGGATGGTCACTTTCTCTAAGTCACCATGAAATTGAGTGATAAATTTATCTATTTTATTTTCAATTAATATTATAAAATAATGTTACTCTTAAGTTGTTTTTACAATATGGAGTAATGTATAAATAAAACAATACAGAAATTTACCTTTTAGGGTTAATAGTAATCACTTAAGCTTGAATGAATTCTGTGGAGTATGAGATCATGATAAAATCATTGGTAGAAATGAAGATAGTTAACTTTGTATAACAAAAACATATCCTTTCTCTTGGAAAAAATCACTTTGCTCATATGAAATATGATATATGTGAACCTTTTATTAAGAGTTCATTTATTGATTTTTTAGTATTTAAATACTATATGTAACTTAAAATATTTTCCTTACATAAACACATGTGAAACCCAATAAAATATATTGTTTTTATTTGTTACTTATTGTGTTTAAAAGAAAAATTAATTTGAGTAAAGTTTAAATGTTTCAAAGTTGCATTGTTATACAAACATTTACTCTATATGAAAATAGAGAATCAAATTTTAATCTGCAAAAACATTCCTGAAAAATTAAAAATAAAATAGATGAATAATTTTTCCATGGAATATGAAACTAAAATATTTTGACTTTAAGGTATTATTTTTGAAAAAAGGATATTTTTTTAAAGTGATACTTGAGAACAAGTGATTAAAGACTAACATCTGAATGGTAAAAACACTTGTGACCAAAAAATGAATAAATACTACAAATATGAAACTAAGGACATATGAGATAAAATTTTGAAATCATGACTTTTTCCAAAGTCTCCAAATTGATTTCTAAAATTGTCTGCTATATTTTTATTAAACTAGCAAAAACAATAATTAGAAAAGATAACAATATATTAAAATGTATAACAAGAATTTATATTATGGATCTTTTTGCTTAAAAACGAGATAAGAATTAATAAATTTAAGCTGTTCAAGATGCATTTAAACCTGTATATCAAATAATTTTGGTCTTAACTAACAGCAGAATAATTTATGTTTGCTGTATATGGGTAGAAATATATATATATACCCATATCACCCATATATAAGTACATATGTTGGTTTGACAACCACAATATCCTCAAAACATCTTGCACTTCATTTATACAAGTTTTATTGTACAAACATCTAGAAACACATTTCTGTCCACTTTCACAATACAGGAAAATAGTGCGGACAACTCCAATATACTACACCATGAAAATAATAAACAAAACTTCAAATTCTCAAGGCCCTCTATATCAAAAAACAAAAAACCAGCACTGAACAAAATTTATTATGAGTGTAGCAGCAATATGTTGAAATGCATATGACAAACATTTCATGCCATTTTGCACTTCTGCCAATTTCCGGTCACCATCCTTTTATTGAAACGCATGTTTTACAAAAAATTCCATAACTGCAATGTGGCTGAATTAAAATTTTAAAATAACTATAAGCGAGTGCATTTGTGCATGTTTCTTAAAAGTCATCGTCACAATGGAATGCAGATTTTACAATAAGTTTGTTTTTGTAATTTACCCCTGAAGATGACCTCAGAAAAGATCAAAAGTACTTGAGTTAGAAAAAAACTATGCAGCCTTCCTTGATGAATTTCATCTTAACATCAAGAAACTTGTTAGAGAACTGGAAAGAATCAGTCTAAAAATAAACAGGCACAATATGTTTATATTATTTAATGAAACATGTCTGAATGAATATATGCTGTCTAAATATTCATAAACACACACACACACACACACACACACACACACACACACACACACACACACACACATACATATATATATATATATATATTGTGAGTGTGTATGTGAACATATGAATCAACATTGTCAGTTTCATGCTTCAGTGTGATCTTCAGACCAGATTTTGCTGAAAAGGTAAAATTGAATCACCATCCACTATTTATTATGTCCACACAGTCTAGATAGATAGATAGATAGGTAGTGTATCTGATATTAAGCATTCTACACCTATAAATATAGTATATTTAAAAATATTAAAAGTAATACCTATTCTTTTCTTAGATTTTGGAAGGCATCATTTGCTATTCCAATGCACCTTTAGATTTCAGTGTTGCACTTTCCGTCTTCTGTTAAAACCCTTCCCAGATATTTAAATTGTTGTATTTGTTTGACTTTGCTATTAGTATCTCCAAGAAAATTTCATTAGAAATAAACAAAATAGTACTGAACTGTTACTTAATATTGATCCTCCTATAAGGCTATGAATGCTGGACAATCTTCTCAAAGAGACTTGAAGCAACAAAAATGAGGTTCTACAGGAGGATGCTGAGAATACGATGAACCAAACATATGAGCAATGATGGAAGCAAAACTTACACTTTATGTCAAAAAGTGACAGTTGAAATTTCTAGGGCACATAATGAGGAAAGAGGTCTTGGAAAACTTGATACTCACAGGACAGATTGAAGGCAAGAGGGACAGAAGAAATTAATGAATAAGTTACTTAGTGAGCTTCTGTAAATGGATGGCAGAACAGGGTTTAAGAGAGAAAATAAAAATAAAAACATTTATTAACTGCTACAAAGGACAGGAAATTGTGGAGAGCCATGATCACCTACATCCTGAAGGGACATTGCAAGAAGAAGAAGAATACTTGTTCTAATTTCCTTTTAAAACTTTTTATATATTTTAATAGAAAGAGATTTTATATATTTTTCTTTAAAAAAAAAAAAAATTTTTTTATATTTGATTACTATTTTACTTACCAGTTTATTTATTTATTACCTATAGTATAAACCACAAAATATCAAGAAGTCCAAGGGAAAATTTGTAGTTACCTCCTCTTTTCCAACCCATAATCCTCTTTCAAAATAGTTGCCCTTCTGGACTCATGTAGAAAGCAAAGAGCTGTCACAGAATGTCTGTTTTTGGAAGGAGGTTAGTAAATGTTTATGGAAAGGCTGTGCTTCATGTAAGCACATTAAGGAGATGGGGGTCAGTAGAGTTAATGGCAGTCCTTGAGAGAAAAAACTTGAGTGACAGGCTCCACATTAGCAGACCAGCTGCTACTCTGAATGACACTTTAATTACAGCTGACAAAAAAATTGCTATTGCAAAATTCTATGAAACCCTTCAGGTGAGCCTACAGTTTAATACATCTCTTGTCTATTTAAAAATGTGGAAAGTTAGTTCCCAGAATGCTGACAGACTTCATGAAGGAAGAGAAGATGGTTGTTGCCTGAGCACTTTTGGAGCTGACCAACATGGATAGCATCAAGAATCAGAAGCAAAACATTAATAGAATAGAATGACTGTGACTCAGCTAGAAAGAAATTTCTAGACAGAATACTCTGCAGAGAAAGTGATGTCACTACAATCAATTTTGACTTCTACATGAGCCAGCCTTGTCACTGTAAAATATGCCAACTACACCTCTGTAGAGAGGTAAGACCCCCACAATGAGTAGTGGTATGACGATAAACTACATATGGCAGCAAGGCCTCTGATCAAGAGATTGGAGGTTTCGAGGAATGTGGAACACTCCTCTTAATTGCTGTTGTTTCCAGGTCCACTCTGACCTAGGGTGGTAGCATCTGTTGGTGTCCCAGCTATTGGTGAACATCCAACCAAAATTAAAACACTGGAAAAGTATAAAAATACATTTTTATATTAGAATAACCAGTAATACTAAACAAAGGAGAACATTTCATCAAATCATATCCTCGTTTAGTGCTTATGCATCAGTCAACATATACTGTATAATATATACTTAGGGTTTCTTTGTTATTAAACAACAAAGCTATCACTATTGATACCACATTAGCAACTATTGCCACTCATGTGGGCTAAAGAACATTGGCACCATATTGCTTTGTCAGATGAGTCAAGATTGTGTGTAAACATCTCCACATGAGTCTAAAGATGCATTCTGTCACCAAAATGTTATGCCAGCTGTGGGTAATTTAATATTTGTGTCAAGTTTATTCTTTTGAAGTTTGCAGAAACCACTAGTGTAACTGGTGTCTTTCTTGACAGGTATGATATACACAGTGATATTCTGGCAGATCATTTGAACTCCTTCATGCTCTCCATGTTTTTGGGGTATGATGTTTCTTCCTGCAAGATAATATTTCCTACCACATAATGTGGGAGTAACATTAAAATTTGTCTCATTAACACTCAACTGACTTTCAGCTGCTCCATTAGATCTAAAATTTAAATGTAAAATTTACCCCTCTCCTTCATGCACATGTGTAGTCACATCAATGTAAACATTGCTTTAGTCCAATGAAATCTTAAAGAATGAAACACATCATGCAAAAACTTTTCCCACTTTGTTATAGATTTCCCTAAAATATATATTTATATATAGATGTGGTTAAATCAATAAATTCATAGCCTAATGATGAAAACAGCAATTATTTTGCATAATATATCTTTTGATATAATTCCTTTCCTTATCAATGCACCTAATTCAGTAGTGAATGTTAATCATTCATTAAACATTGCACATTGAAAATCCCAAATCAAAATTCAGCTCATAATAGAATAGTGATTCACTATCATTCTTTTTTTTTTTACATGCACATAAACATTTTTAGATAAATTCTGCATTTATTCATAAAGTGAAGCATCCAAAAATTAGACACAGCTACCTAATAAAATGGATGCAGAGGTACTGTAACAGTTAGCAATTCAGAAAGAGAAATCCATTAATTCTTTTTATGTATATATATATATATATATATATATATATATATATATATATATATATATATATATATATAACATGTTATCTTTGTCTGTGTATATAAAATATATACAGATATCTATATATATATATATATATATATATATATATATATATATATATATATTTTTTTTTACATGCACATAAACATTTTTAGATAAATTCTGCATTTATTCATAAACTGAAAAATCCAAAAATTAGACACAGCTACCAAATAAAATGGATGCAGAGGTACTGTAACAGTTAGCAATTCAGAAAGAGAAATCCATTAATTCTTTATATATATATATATATATATATATATATATATATATAAAACATGTTATCTTTGTATGTGTATATAAAATATATACAGATATCTATATATATGTTGTGGAATGTAAAATGATATATACACTTTTAGATTCATGTATATGTAAGTTCTATTTGTTTACCTATTGTGTTTGGAAATATTTTTGTTACTGAATGCTAAATCCTCCTGCAAGTTGGTCTCATTTCCTTTCCCTCGTAAATTCCAAAGCTCTATGCAAAAGTCAAATAATTGAACTTTGCTGGATTATTTACAGCTTTGGACATAATGATAACCCCAATGAGTGGGTAACGTTTTCAGCCTCATGCATATTGCAAAATGTTGGGGATTATGTTTGCTTGAGGAAATTCTTGGTAATCGTGACCATAAACAACATCTCTGGGATATTGTAGAAGCGATAAGGGAGGGTGAAAAAAAAAAAGAAAAGTCTGGCAGAAATCTTCAAGAAAAGAACGTTGAGCAAGGTGATGAGGAGGAAGATAGAAGGATCATTAATCAAAGAAGTTTGGCCACTTGCTTCTCTGACCATTTCCTTTTTTTTATTTCCTTATCTTTAATCTGAAAGAGATCAGTAATTGGGAGAAGGAAAGGTCAAAGAAAATTTTCAAAAAATAAAGATGGCATCCAAAGAGAAAGACTACACTAACAATTTGGTGAATTATGGCTCCACAGGGAAAATAATGGTTAAAGAACTTTCTGGAAATTAAAAGATCAAGGAAGAATAGTTTCTTTCTATTTTTAGTTCTTTTATCATGTTTTTTTGAATTAGAATTCTCTCTGACTGCAGATTTTTAATCTTGTCATAGTCTTCTTCCAAAAAGATAACCTTTACAAGACCAAAAGAAAGGAAACGAAAAAAACCTTCTTTTATTTTCTGTTAATTATTTGTTGTTGGTTTTAGATATTTTTACCTAAGAATATTGTTTATACTCTTACTTGAAGGTTTTGTTAATATTGAATCATAAACCATGTGGAAATTAGTACTGAACTGTTATGTAAGATCATTCCTCCTGTATAGTGGTGAACGTTATACAATCTCCTTGTAGATGAAGACAAGACTTGGCATAACAGAAATGTTGTTCTGCAGAAGGATGCTGGTTATACCATGGACTGAACATGTGAACGAGGAGGTTTTAAGAAAAATGGAAACCAAAAGACACTTGTAATTAGAATCAGAAAGGGATAGTTGAAATTTCTAGGGCATATGAGGAAAGAGGGCTTGGAGAATTTGACACTCATGGAACATATTGAAGTCAAATGGGGCAGAGGGAAACAACAAGTAACCCACCTAATAAGCTCATGTAAATGGATAGCAGAACAAAGACTGAATGTGATAATAAAGACACAAACATTATTTAAAGCTACAAAAGATAGGAAGTTATGGAGAACCATGATTACTCATGTCCTGAAGCAACACAACACATGAAAAAAGAACTATTGCTAAATATGTAAGTAACTAACTAGCAAGATATTTAAGGTTGATAGTAAATAAAAAAGGGCAAATTTTCTATAATATGTCTTTCATTTTAATTTCTGTTGAGGAGTTATAACTCTGAGCAAATAATTATAAACCTCCTAAAATTTATATCTACAAAAATACTTGTGAAAAATAAGAAGCAGCAAAACAACAAAAGGAGTATTATTTATTATCTGGTTGTTATGTGGTGTTGGAGGCACAAGAGACACTAATACTGAGTAAAATTGTGAGTCTGGGGGTCAAATATAAATAAAATATGGATCAGAATCTGACAGAATGAGTAATTTGTATACAGTCTTTCTCATATGTTTTGTTTTATACATGTGTGTTATGAGTGTTCAGATAATTTAGTTGGAAAATAAAGGAAGTGTTTGGAGTTTTCTCACCACAAATTTTTTTTTTGAATGTTCAGTGACAAATTTTATCATTGTAGCCTGAAATAGAAAAGGAGCCAAAACTTTTGTTGATCCATTTGTTGACTGTCTGTCCAATAGTGAGAATGTCATGTGTTTGTTTGTTTCAATGTTTTAGAAAGAGGGAATTAATGATAATTATAATTGTTATAATCATTTTATAATTAATATTTTTGATACTATAATTAATTTATAATTAATATTTTTGATACTATAATTAATTTATAATAAATATTTTTGATATTATAATTAATTTATAATAAATATTTTTGATACTATAATTAATTTATAATAAATATTTTTGGTACTATAATTAATTTATAATAAATATTTTTGGTACAATAATTAATTTATAATAAATATTTTTACAATAATTAATTTATAATTAATATTTTTGATACTATAATCAATTTTTTATTTTCATGGGCACGACAATATAATTCATTTTGATTTATTCTTTTTTTATGGACATGACAGTTGAGTTACTTTTTATCACAATTCAAATTTTATCATTCTGTGATTGTCAAGTAAGTTGCACAGATTAGAAATAAAAAAAATAAACTTCTGACAAGATATGAACTTGTATTTTTTGGAAGCCTTCTTTCTATGACTGTAACTTAATGGAAAGACATTAAGTCCGAACCTGCAAGATTCATTCATATTTAGCCATATGTCAATATTCATCTCCAAGCATTAATACAATCATCTTGAAAATTGATGTTTTATTTTAGTAGTATTAAATGTAATAGTATTTTAATTTCTTAGTTGAAAAACTTTCAATTTTTATTATTGTTATTATTATTATTACCATTATTATTATTGAACGATAATCATTTTGTGACTTAACAGTCACAGTGACTAGAAATAAAGAATAAGCCTCCATGTTCCTTTTCCTCAAGCTTTCCCAGTCATCTTTGTGATTAGACTAGAAAAGGCAACCATATTGCATTTATTCAAATCTCACAATATAGCCTATGTTTCTTATGTTTCCCAAATGCCAGATATAACATTGCTTTCTTTGTTGCTCATAGTATTAGCTAATATTATTTAAATTTCTTTGATGAAACATCATCAGTTATTATTCATATTTGACTTATTTGTTTTACCATAATTTCTGTTGGTTTTTATCAAGGTTTCTAATAATTATTCTGTGATCAAGAGAAATAATCAAAAATTAATACTTGAGAATATTTCATCTAATGATTATGGCAATATTAGCTGTTTGCTTATAAGGAAGGTAATCAAATAAATCATTGAATGTTAACAAGTCTTAAAATTTTGAAATAAAAAAATCTGCTTAGGTATCTATTGATCCAGAACTAAGGAAATTAGTTTCTTGGACATTGAAAATTAGGGGGGGGGGGTAAAAAAAGGTACATTGTTTATAAAAAGTATTGATAACTTACTGCATATTAAGTTAGAAGATTTGGATATTAGATAATTGATATGGACCGAAAGAAAAATATTATTACATGTATGGTTTTAAAATAATTTTAATCTGAGGAAATTGAAAGTTCTGATTTCTTTTCAGGATTTGATCTTTATTTTTTTATTGATGAAATGTGAAACTGTGAAAGAATTATTTTGTTACATTTTTATGGTAGTTCTCTGTTTTTTGGGATATTTTTTTTAAGATCTACATTTCAGATTTATAATAACATAACTTTGAGGAGAACATTCAAAATAACCTGTTGAGTAGACTCAGTAACATGTAAAAGTACTGGACATAAGATATTTTAAGAAAAGTATAATTCTTTTAATAAAAATATTAGAAAAGATACAAATTATTAAGACCAACTTTGAAAGCCTATTTTCAAGTGAATTAGTTATAAAAATGTCCATTTCTTTTTAGTTGAGACTTTATGCGACAGTGACATATCTCTAAATCCATGTCAGTCATTCTTTGATAATGTGTGCCACTGTGAAACAATTACTGCAAAGCAGTTTTCACTCTGTAAAAAGCCTAGATGTATGAAGTCTCACCTACAGTTTGCCTGTCATCATCTTAAATGCCATCCCTAAACTTGATGATGAAATCATAATTATTTGGGGGTTGATTATTTCTCCTTTGGTATAGACAAATGACATAATTAAAGGATTCTATGTATTATAAAAATACTGGAGAACATGTTTAGGCCTTTAAATTTTAAACTAGCCATATATTTGATTTTTCAGCACAATAATGATCCAACAGAAATATCTAAACTGTCAGCTCTGTACAATTGCTTTATATGATCAATGGTTACAAAATGACTCGAGGTATCTTGGAAAAGACAATCCTTCTTTGAATGTTGTGGAATGGCACTATAGAATCACAAACAAAGAATTGTACCAAATAACAGAAACCACATCACAACAGCTAAAATGGATAGCATATGTAAGTCGAACAGAAAATAATGACATTATTAAGATGTTGACATTAAAACCCCCATCATTACTGGAAAGAGTGATAACAGCTACTGGACTTGAGAAACCTATTTTCCCTGAAAAGGTTAGGAAGGTAGCCTCCATCTGTACTGGAAAGAGTGATAACAGCTACTGGACTTGAGAAATCTATTTTCCTAAAAAATTCTTTTAAGAGAAAGATTTTATAAATTTCAACTGAAAGCAATACTGGCTGCTCAGTCAATGTATTCAAAATGTTTCCTTGTAGAGAAATGGCTAATATTACCATTACCAATCATGTTGCAATGAAAATGAAAGAGTAGTTCCAGGCAAAGAAAATAAGGTTTTTAGAATAGTGGCTTTGTCAGTCACTTGACCAAAATCCTTTTGAAAATCTGTGGAAGAAGCTTAATCTTTCAGTTCATCAGGAGAATTCCCAAAACTCAACAGATCTTGAGGTGATTTGTCAACAGGATTTGGATAAAACTGATTTTAATTTCTACAAGAAGCTTGCCTCATATTATTCCAAATGTCTGACAGCCATCATATCAGATAATGGACACACCATTAAATACTGAATGCTATTTATTCATATGTGTCCAAAGCCATAACATGTTTGTTTCTGTTTCTTTTATGAATAAATTTGTATTAGCAAACATTTATTTATTTCCCCTAAAACATTTACAGTATTTCCCCTAAAGTATTTACAATATTCAGGTCAAGTTTTATTTAAGTAACCATCTGAAAAATTATAATTTTCTTTAAAATGCTTTGTCTAATGCATGTAGAGAGAAATCCTATGCCCAATACATAAGCATGTAACTATATATATATATATATATATATATATATATGGGGGGTATTTAGGCAGCAGTCCCTCTTTCATGCATGTTTCATTGAATATGACAGACAAGATGCTTTGATTTAGTTTTTTATACAATTCTCATTTCTTTTCGATAGATAAATATAAAAAATAAATAAATATAAATAATAAATATAAAAGCTGTCTAATTGTTCTTTTTTTCCAAGCAATTTCAGCTATACATTTAGCCATTTTCATGGTTCAAATTTATTAACTGTTAACAACAAATAGTTTGTTGTATGCATGTATATGTATAATGTTTTCATTTTCAAAACACAGTCAAGATATTGTGCCCATGTTCATAGTTGATATTACTGAGTGTTGTTTTTTTTGTTTTTATTAATAAAGCTTCCATTATTTTTAGCCTTTTTTACATGTAGACAATGCTATTATATTTGTGTTATCAACAAGTATGTTATGAATAGGGTCCAGTAGGTCTCCATGAGTATTTAAATGAGACCTAATTGAGCTATGGTCTGAAAGATGTAATGTGAGTCTTCTTGTCAAACGTTGTAATGTGGCATATATAATTGTTTACGAATTTTGGTTGATCAGAAATGCAATTCCTTAATGGACATTTAAATTCGTAAATATTTGTTCTATTTAATTTTGTCCTAAGAGGTGAATTATTATTTTTAACTATAAGGTTTGTGGTTTTAAATTTGAAAATTTTGAAAATGAAAACCTTATATAAATACATACATACAACACTATTTCTTGTTAACAGTTAATATATTTCAACTTTAAAAATGGTTAAATGCATAGCCGAATGTAACAGGTTATTTTCATTATTATTACTGTACTGAATATGCGATAAGATTCTTCAAGAAGAAAAAATCTATTAGTTAGAAAACAGGCATGAAACTTTCACTTTCTCAGCATTTCTTCAACATTCAATGTATCGCCCTGCACTTTTGTCATATCATCATGTATATATATGTGTGTGTGTGTGTGTGTGTGTGTGTATATATATATATATATATATATATATATATATATATATATATATATATATATATATATATATATGTATGTATATAAGTAAAAGTTTGTCACTTAGTTGATTGATGCTACCTTCAACATCCTGACTCCAGTTTTATAGGTGAACCTGTCTATCCACTCTTCAGAGGGTATCAGCAATTTACTATATATATATACATATATCCGATGCGATGAGAATGAAAGTAATATATAAATTCCAACATTCGCAGCGTTAATTCAAAAAAGAGTTCAATACAGGTAGTAGAGCGATAATTATTTATTTATTATAATTTTATCATATAGACAAAACCATTTTACTCACTACAAAGGTAACCATTTTCGACCCTCACCTGTAGATGTGCAGTTAAAATGCACTGAAACCAAGTTGCATCTTTGTAGTGAGTAAAATGGTTTTGTCTATATGATAAAATTATAATAAATAAATAAATATATATATATGTGTGTGTGTGTGTGTGTGTGTGTGTGTGTGTGTGTGTGAATTCCCAAAACCCCAGCATGGTGGGCAACTGATGATTCAATGATTCCTCAGTGATCAAATGATTGGTTGTTAAATATCTGGGTGGGTTTCAGAATTTAATGTGTCTTCTTTTAATTAAATATTTATAAAATGCTACTCCTACCAAGAAATGATACTGTCTGTTCGAACCCACTCCAACTCTCCATAATATTTCCTCATAAACTCTACCATTTTATTAGTCGACCACAGCCTTCACAAAGAAAAACTTCTCATCTGATCAGAGAAAGACTTTGTTTATGGCACACTGCATCTTCTCCAACATGTTCTTCCTTTGCTATGTTGATTTTGATTGGAGACACTTAAGAGTAGCTGTTACCATCGAATCCTGTATGATTTTAGCCCTAAATCCTCATTCACAATCCTCCTTAGCAACCTATCTGAAATATTCAGCCCTTTTTGCCATCTTCTCTGTGGTTCTTTCTGACTCTTCACTCTCTTCTTGACATGTTCAATGACACTCTCCTAGTATGTATAGAACAGTTTTGTTGTGGAATTGGATTTCATAAGGTTGTTTACTCCTCCTGAAATTTGTTCCATAGATTAAAAACAATTTTCTGCAAACATTCAACAGTTTTATCACCTCACAATTCTTCATGATAATTTGATCATTTTTTGTCTGAGTCGCCATATTGAATTAAATTGTAAACGATAAAACAAAAGAATGTTAGGAAGCCTTGTGCAAAATTTAAAACTATTGTTACAAATAGGGATGTTTCAATTTATGTTTGAATAATTATTAAATATATTGATAATCCTTTATGAATGGAATGCAGTCATATATATATATATATATATATATATATATATATATATATATATAAATAAATATATATATATATATATATATATAAATAAATATATATATATATATAAATAAATATATATATATATATATATATATAAATAAATATATATATATATATATATATATAAATAAATAAATATATATATATATATATATATATATAAATAAATAAATATATATATATATATATAAATAAATAAATATATATATATATAAATAAATAAATATATATATATATATCAATAAATAAATATATATATATATATATATATATATATATATATATATGTGAGAGAGAGAGAAATACCTTTGGTTACACTGTCATCAAATTTCCTTAAGCATCCTCACCTGCTCCAAAGAAGGCCAAGGTAGTTTCATCTATGGAAAGGTGATAGACTCAGTTTTTTGAGATGCAAAAAGTGTTGTGTTTATTGACTATCTTAACTAGGAAGAGTACTATGCCAACTTGCTGAGACAGTTACAAAAGGCTATCAAAACCAAACACCCAGGAAAACTGACGAAAGTCGTCTTGTTACATCCGGAGGACAATGTTCCACCATACAATTCCTTGGTTTCAATGCCTTCTCTGCCTGACAGTGGCATGAACTGTTGATCACTCTCCCTATTCTCCTGATTTGACTAACATCTGTTCTCAAACATGAAGAAACATTTGGCCGGGTACCACTATCACAGTGATGATGATGTCATATTTGCTGTCGATGACTTTTTTGACCTACAGGATAGACAATATTCTTTGAACCGTCAGTTTAGATGGAAAGAAACAATGCAGTTATTATTTTATAAGAAGAGTTTAAATGAATGCATGCAAGATTTCACAGCTCTAGAATCACTCCTTCATAGTCAGCCTATTAACTTTTCACCCATCCTCGTATTGTGTGAGTTTCAGTTTATTACATCTCTTTAAAAATATTGATCAAAATTTGTTTTGGTGGTGTCAATTTTTATTATACAAACAAACTCAGAGCAACATATTTATTCATAAATAAATCCAAAGTTTATAGGCCACAGAAGCACACATTTAATTAACACAAAATAACATAGGCCTTAATAAATGTTTTTATTATTTTCGATGCAAATATATAAGCTTCATCAGTTTTTCAACTTTTGATTTTGTTAACTTTATGCAGCAATATAGTTTTCTATTCTCATATTCATCACTTTTAATGAGCATCCACAAATTTTTTGTCAGATAGCTGAAGAGGTTAAGGGCTATTTGTTTGAAACTATTTTTCCTTCAAAGTAGGCAACAGTCAACTTTGATGAATGTAAAGAATCATTGTTGTGAATAAATATATTCTACATCTTAAAGCTTTTTGGCTGTGAATAGAATCACTCAAAAGACAATTTAAGAAATTCTAATAATTCTTTATATTTATCTTAATGCCATCATCAATTTTGAAGACTGTAGTTTTACTGCCTACAATACTTGCCCAAAACATAACCCCTCAATCCCTGCTGATCTCTTCTAAGTCATGCTGGTTGATTATTTTTATAATGGTCTTGACCTTTAGTTAGTCATCAGGTTCATTAAATATAGCTTTATAAGAGGCACAAAAACCTATTGCTGAGAAATCATTTTGTCATGTACTACTTTGACTGACTTTGTGAAATTGAGTTAAAAGTGATAGTTTGGTTGCTTTCATGCCTTCCACCATTTTTTAAATCTTCTGCATCATTACATTTGCAGTACCAACTTCTTTGACTATTTCCTTTCTAATCAATCCACTTTTTACTTTTATGACTTTTTAAAAAATTTTTCTGAAATGTATTTTCATAACATTCTTAAAGCCAGTTAGGTTATTAGTTCTAATCTTGCCACTGGTTTCAGTTTCTTTGCGATATTTGTTTAACATTTTTGCAATTCCCAACTTTGTTTTTTCCTTCAGTCACTAAATTTACAACATTTCTTTCTTTTTGGGGATTATATCTTATGATCCATGACAATCTTCATTGATCTAAAATTTAAAAAAATATATATCAAATACCCTTAAATATATCTATTTACAATATGATTAAAAATGATGAAGTGTAAAATCAGAACTTGTACAACTAACTGAGCTAGTGTAAATATTTCTAATTAAATAAATTGTATTTCACATGATATATTCATATAAATATATCCTTTTACCAACAACATATAATACTAAATTGCTATGGATTTCGTTAATCGGACTGACTTCCTCATCTTGGTTGCTTTCCTCACAACGTTTCGGCCGTCTGATCCTCCGGCCTTCTTCAGGTGCATCTCGAACTCGGGAACCGTCGGTCTGGAATTTCGAACCCAACCCTTTATTGTTATGGGGGTACCATGTTCTCGTTCCATTAAGGCCATCGCTGCTGCTACTACTGCTTGACGCCATCGTTGCTGCTGCTGTGCTTCTATTATCGTTGTCACCGCTCTTGTTTGTCGCTGCCGCTGCCTTTGCTCGGGATTGAACTCAGAACATCGGGAGAACTTGCAATCACTGTTTCAACGTCCTAGTCGCCTCGGCCATGTGTCACTGGGACGATCGTGTATGAATTTTTGGTATATTTAAACCTAAGTTGTTATTCTAGGTTCTCTCTTACGATTAGGGGTGCCCAAATCGTGTTCAGTTCTATACTTGGTCTGCTCAGGAGGTTGTTATGTCCTAGCATGTGAGCTGTTTCTTTGAGTTTTCTCACTTTCCTCCTGAGCAGACCAAGTATAGAACTGAACACGATTTGGGCACCCCTAATCGTAAGAGAGAACCTAGAATAACAACTTAGGTTTAAATATACCAAAAATTCATACACGATCGTCCCAGTGACACATGGCCGAGGCGACTAGGACGTTGAAACAGTGATTGCAAGTTCTCCCGATGTTCTGAGTTCAATCCCGAGCAAAGGCAGCGGCAGCGACAAACAAGAGCGGTGACAACGATAATAGAAGCACAGCAGCAGCAACGATGGCGTCAAGCAGTAGTAGCAGCAGCGATGGCCTTAATGGAACGAGAACATGGTACCCCCGTAACAATAAAGGGTTGGGTTCGAAATTCCAGACCGACGGTTCCCGAGTTCGAGATGCACCTGAAGAAGGCCGGAGGATCAGACGGCCGAAACGTTGTGAGGAAAGCAACCAAGATGAGGAAGTCAGTCCGATTAACGAAATCCATAGTGAAAACCTCTCATCCCAAAAATATAGACAATTACTATACTAAATTGCCTATGAAAATATTATTTTGCATCAGAAAATCTTATATAATTTTTTTGTGTATGTTTGTATATATTGAGATATTATTAATAAATAAAATAAGTAAATTCCATTTTTTTTTTGTACAGGCCTCATTCCCAATAGCCATTACACATAACATGACCATAGAACATTTCAAATTTCTAGCTTTCCAAAGAATACCAGGATGTAGACAAAGGAACTCTAACTACCACACATACACCACATTGGTTCTTGAAAATAACTGAGATGGTCGAAAATACATGAACAATCAATAACAGAATATGAAGTTTGAACAGTTTATCCACAGCTTCAAGCTCAGTACTCAACAGCTTATCCTAAAATATGAAAAATATAATAAAAAATTAAACAGACAGACCATGTTCTTTTAAATCAAACTTGTTTGTAATATATATATATATATAAGGAATTAAGTTTTTTTTTATTCAATATTTTTCATTTATTATTAAGATATATATATATATGTTACATTTATTGGTACATGTGTTTTGAGTAGATCTCTCTTTATTCTTAATTGTATAATTGCCAGCTACTGGCCTGAGTTTTTGAGAGTCTAAAGAGAATGTGCTTTTAGACGAGGTTTGAACCTGTGTCCCCTTATGTAGAAGAAATCATTATATAGCCTATCACTCTTTTAGAACATTCAACCATCAGCTCTACAGTGGCATTAAGGGGACATTGGTTTAAACCTTGGCAAAAGGTATATTCTCTCAAAACCCTAAACTAAATTATACTATTTTAAAAAAATATATGTCTACCCAAACATATGTATCCATTAAATATGATGTTTATAGTAATAAGAAATATATATGTGTGTGTTTGTGTGTGTGTGTGCATGTGCATGTTTGTGTATATAATATATATATATATATATATA
Source organism: Acanthosepion esculentum (assembly GCA_964036315.1). Classification (NCBI taxonomy): domain Eukaryota; kingdom Metazoa; phylum Mollusca; class Cephalopoda; order Sepiida; family Sepiidae; genus Acanthosepion; species Acanthosepion esculentum. The sequence continues at coordinate 35,310,072 of OZ038476.1, read as the reverse complement.
TATATATATATATATATATATATAGATATCTACATACATATATATATATATATATATATATATATATATATATATATATATATGATAAAATGGTGTGCTTATTGTATATGCATATATACTTATGGAACAAATATACATGTGTGTGTTTATATATATATATATATATATATATATATATATAAAACCCTGAACACAAACATCTTTGATTATAAATCTAAATGGCTTTGTATACAATGAGTTAAAGCTGCCTAAATTCTTGTGGATTTAAACCAGAATTGCATGACTGATTCCAAAGACAAGTGGCATGCCTTTGTCCTGATGGCAACTTTCAGAACACCAAAGATGCCAGCTCTTGTCTTGGGGAGTGGGTGAAACTAAATGCACCATTGAGACTTAAGGTATTCAGCAGGGAGTCAGGATCGAATAGTGGATGGACTGGGTATGTGGATGGAGAATGGCTGTCAAAGTCAGTCCCTATTTAGGGAGAACACGACAAGCCCCACCCTGAATGCTGCCATAACTGCTCTTTCTGTTGTTTTTATTCACCGACATTGTGTCTGCGGTGGGTGCTAAGATTCTCTGTCTGTTTTTGCTATTTGTGAGTATGTTTTGCTTAAAATCTCATTGTAAAACTATGTTTGCTTTTACTTACCTGGAAGAGCTAAAAATACATATGCATAAACATGTGTGCATTAATGCATCGTATGTTCAACTGTGTGCATGCGTGTGTGCATGCATATATATATATATATATATACATATATATATATGCATGCACACACGCACGCACACAGTTGAACATTCATGACATAGAGGATTTATGTTAGCAAGGCTATGGAAATATATACAGAACTTCTTCTATGTGCCATGTCCCTTTAGAACTTTGGCAATCATGGCTCTCCACAATTTCCTGTCTTTGTAGCTCGTAATAAATTTTGTCTTTCTGCTATCTCTCTAAATCTTGTTCTGCCATCCATTTACACAACCTCACCAGGTAGGTTATGTGTTGTTTTCTTCTATACTACTTTCCTTCAATCAGTCCACTCAGTATCAAATTTTCCAAGCCCCCTTTCCTCATTATATGCCCTAGAAATTTCAACTGCCTCTTTTTAATGTTAAGTATAAGTATCCTTTTTGTTTCCATTTTGTCTAAAACTTTGTCGTTGCTCACATGTTCGATCCATGATATTCTCAGCATCCTGATGTAAATCCAGATTTCTGTTGCTTCAAGTCTCTTCTTCATCTGTGAGGAGATTGTCCAGCATTCACTGCCAACTAGGAGAACTACATTTGCTTATATTGCTGTGGCCATCTGTTTTATATCTACCTATACTGTAGTCACTCAAAATGTCTACCTACTTCAGGTGTAATTAACAGTTTCAATGAACATGATTAAATACTCTCATGAAAAATAAATATTAAAATTTAAAAAGAAAATTATAATTTTAATTAAAGTTTAGTTAAATGTTAAAAAGTGTTTTAACTAATAAGCTTCCATTATTTATATTTGAAGTAAAAGCCTTTTCATTGTTGATATTATCATAACATTTTGGCTGTTGGGCTCTATGATCTTTTTTTATTTTCTGTTAGTTCCCCTAATACAAGGCCCAAGAACCATTCAAGTTAGAGCATTATTCAGCAAAATTATTGCAAGGGAATGAAAAGGAAAAAGTAAGAACAGGAAATTATGATGATGTGTTGGATAGATTTCAGTTAAGCTTGGACTTAAAAAGACCAACATGGTGGTTGTCAGAGAAACATCTTCTTGAAAGTCTGTTCCAAAATGCAACAGTTCTGGGGAAGTAGGTGTCTGCGTGGAATTTACTCCTTACTAATAGAGTACAAAGGGAATGGGGATGATGTGTTACCATGAAAAGGGGAGGGTGAGTCCTATCTGTGAATGTCTGAACTGGTGGAACTAAAGAATGTAACTTGTCTGAATATCAGCTATAGTTATAACACTAGAGTAGAGAGAGGCTAGCAGTGTTTTGTCTGTGGGATAAGGGTTGTTAAGTGGAGAATAATTCATCACCCACAAAGGCCGTGTGAGTGCTTCTGAAATCTGTTGAGGCAGGAGAGTAAGGATTTGGCAGCACCAACTTAGATATGACATGCATTCTTCAATTCTAGGTCTAATCTGACTTTTGTAAAGATAAAACATTCTTTCAACATCTTTTGAAATTGCATGAGTATATGCTTTCCATTTAAGGTCAGGTGTGAACTTTAGTCGAAATAGGCATTTGTGGTTAAGATCCTCTTTGAGGCTATGACCATTCAAGATTAGTGCAGGTTTAGGGTCTGCTTGCTTATGATGAAATGTTACTTGGATGTATTGAATGTGATACCAGCCAGTGCTTTCCCCCATTGACCTATGTGAGATAGGTCAGAGGAGAGATCAGCTGCCAGGCACTTGTCATCAAGATATTCGGAGGTGCATCCATAAACTGCGGTATCATCTGCATCATTTATCTAATGATCCTGGTAACCTTCAGGGAATTTTAAACAGAACCTTTTATTTAATCTACAGGGAGGGGATTGCTTTTTGTTCTTCTGTCCATATCTTAGCTTGTTCTTTTTTGGTGGCGTAGTAATTGTGAGTCCAATTCCTGGGCTGGGAAGCAAAGTCATAGACTCAGTGAAAACAAGGTGAACAATAATTGAGCAATACTGAAAAAGAACATATGTAAGATCTCTAGACATTCACAGTAGAACAAGAGGTTTACCCCTTAGCTTAAATAATGGGTTCATTTTGAAATTCTCTGAAGATTACCTGAATTGACAGACACCTGAAGAATGCCAGAGAGCATAACAGCTAAAACACTGTGATGATAATAACAAAAATGAGGACATTAGTCTGGATGTAAATAATGATAACTACAGAAATGCATAATGAAACAAATAATCTATGCAGTCATTTTTTTCAGACAAAGAATTAAGAAACAAAAGAAAGAAATATGTCAGGAGTTATTTTTATCATTTCACCCCAAGCAAGGCAATAAAGCCACTAAGATGCATAGGGTTACTGAGAATATAGGTTAGAGAATATGAGAAAAAAACAGATTTAAGGTAAAAGAACAATAAAAGAACAATAATTAAAAAGACAGAAAATAATGATTGACATTACATTTAAAATTTTGAAGATCAAATTTGAGTGGGAAGCAAGAAGCTGGAAGAGAGTTCAAGAAGGACAATAGCAGAAACTGTTAGCATAAAACTTATTGCTACATCTAACCATTTCACCTTGCTGCCAATCTAGTACTGTACTTAAATTCATAAAGCCTAGGTACCATAGAGGAAAGTCCATTACTATAAAAGTATTTTTCAGGAGCTATTTTTATAACAATAGCTACAGTTGTCTCTCCAAAAGTAATGTCTCCTCTTGTGTTGGCCAATGACAATAGATACTTTGTAACTGAAAATGGGGCGATAAATCTGTTCAGAAACTGCTGATAGTTGTACTTGCATGAAGACACCAGCCTACTGTGACTGAGGATTTGAATGCATTGGCCTAATTCAACTACTGACCTTACTAGATTGTACACTCTTGCACAGTAACTGTAACTAAGGTATACATAGCATAGTTACAGCATAAAACACTAGTTAGCTCTGTGGATTAAGAAATGCAAATGTACCTGAGCAGGCGTCTGCAACAGGGATTAACTCACCACTCTAGTAGATTCTATACTCTTCCTAGACTGATGAATGCTGACTGCTATAATGATAGAAGCAGACGTTGGTGAAATGGCAGAAGTTGAATCCTCCTGCTAA
>OZ038476.1:35223804-35301304 GCA_964036315.1 Acanthosepion esculentum | reverse complement strand
AAAGCTAAATAGACCGGAAAGATTTTAGTGTGAGTGAAAACACTTTTCAGTGTCACCTATTCAATCAATACTGTATACTAATGGTCAAGGAATTATAGTCTGAGAATTATGATAAAAGGCAATAGAAATAAAATGAAAGAAATTAATTTATTATACTAATAAGGGGGTAATGTAATGGATATTGGTGCAGAAAGTGAATTGGCAAGCAGAGTTCAAATTCTAGCCTAGTCTCTTGTATTTTTGTATTGGTTTTCATACAAATGCCATTTGGAAAGACTTGAATCTATCACCTCTCCCTCATCTACAGACTAAATCAGAGGGTAGATTGGGTTCTCTAACCTTGGGTGGAATCAGTCTGTAAGGATGAAAATTATAAATTCCAAATTTTGAAGAAAGCAACAGCAAACTACTCCCCTATTTTTCCTAAGAATACATTAAAAGTCACAGGAAAATCAATGATTGCTATGAAGGGACATGGCATTTTTTAAAATATGAATAAAATCCATCTTTATAGTGATTGGCATGTACTACAAACAATCTTTTGAAGTAGTATTTCAAGAATAAAGAATGAATTCTGTGGTAATATTTTAATTTCTATAACTGATTGTGTTTTGTAGCCTTATTGGTAAGACAGTTGTCCTAAACAGGCAAAATTCTTAAGCATAAGGATATGAGTGATTCTTTTTCTGATTCATACAGTTTACTAACAATTATGGAACAGTGTCTTAAGAGTTATGATAAAAAGCAATGTAAATAAGATAGAAGGAATTTGAATAAAAATAAATTAATAGTAAATATGAGAGTTTTCTCCAGATGATGTTAAGTATAACTCTCAGCATCCGAGTTTAGGTTCCATCAAGCTTAGACTCTTGGGTTTCAGTTAATGTCCAGGCAGTAGTACCATACATTAACATCATCTCTATAGTGTCTTGAAAGAATCTCCACTTGAGGTTGTCTGGTAGATCAGATTTCCAGATTACATCCATTTTATTTAAGGTGGTCAAGGCTTTACCTATGTGAATTATCACACCCTTTTCAGTATAATTTTTTGCGCTTCCTAGGTATTCAACAGATTTTATTGATTCACCTGGAAAGAACATCCAACTAAATCAGAACTCTATGAATCCATCCCTGATATTTCTACAATCTAATGTGAATGCAGAATGTGCTTTGCAGGACACTACTGGCAAGCAAAACAAGAACTGAAAAATGATCTACTGTTCTGGATACCTAGCCACAGAGCAAGGTAAGTTGGTTGCCCAACAACCACCTGTATTGATCAGCTATGTTATGATACAGAATGTTTCCCTGATGACTTTCCAAACTTGAAGCAGGACCCCCCACAATGATTGGGGGGGCATGATAGACTCATGAATGCCCGTGCTTGCTTGACCAAGTAAGAGCTTTAAAAAAGGGTGACAGATTTCATTAAATTAGGCTGTTGCAATTTACATGAACAAAACTAATAAATAAAAAGCAAATTCCTTGGAACTATTCAAAAAAGCACAAAAACCATCTTTATAGTTATTTTCCATGCCAATTTGCTTCTTTTTCTCATGACTATAAAAATGATTTACTATCAAACATTATAATGCTGTTTGCAACATTTTAATTTCTTAAACGGAAAAGAAAAGAATTTATGCTTCAAAGACCCCAATGAAATAGTTTCTCAATTGATGTCTAAAAGAAGATAAATCACTCAGTAATTTGAATTTAAGCATCCTTAACATTGTAACAAAAATTAATTAAATCTGTTTTTTTTTAATTCTATAAAGTGCTCCCCAGATACAATCAAGTTAATTGGTTGCTCATCGATTCAAAGATGATTATGCCAATAGAATTTAACTAAAGGTTACAGGGAATTTATAATGGTCATTGATTTTAAAATCTGAACAAGCAAATCTGTGCTGCTTTTAAATTATAAAATAGTGGGTGAATGTTCTCTTTTTCTCTCTGAAATGAGACATTCATTTATTTGCAGTCGGGGTGGTGTATCTCCTAAGATGTACTTGCCTTCATCCAAAACTTTCTATTGTCTCTGTTCGTCACCAGGCACTAAAAATCTGTTTGCACTTAAGAATTATATTTTTTTTCTCAAATGGTGTAAAAAATCGACTTTATTACAATGAAACTGAATGTTTCTTTTACAGTCAAGGTAATATTTCAAGGTATTTTCTATAATTACTTTTAGTCACTGACTGTCATTTCTTTTTTAGGATGTATCCGGTAACTTGTGAAAGATTTGCAGCAAATATAGTGCAGGCTCTAACTCTTTAATACATCCACCATCAGACTTGGATAAAACCAAACCAAAAAACACTGGGGAAAAATGCTTTCTCTTTTACTGTTTATTTTATGCAATAAATCTTTTCGGATTATCAGCACAGAAAATAAACAATTAACTCGAGAAAGATCAAGCTAGCTGAAATAACAACCAAGGCATGTAAAAGACTTAAGAAAGCCTTATTGAGCTTGAATGGGGAGTAACAGCTAGACTGTAATTGTTGAACACATTATACAAGGTAACCAAAAAAGTTCTGTCCGTTTTTTGATTAGTCATTGAATGAAGTTGAAATATATACGAAATGCGTGTAGCAATTGTTTTCAAATTCGGACACCCAAAAGTAGGAACATCAGACGTTATAAAAAACACATGCACTGTGCCCGGCCATCAGTTATAAGCCAGACAGCTTTGAGAAGAAATAGAAATGTCTAGAGATCTCGTTCCGGGCTGTTTGCTTTACGACTTCAAAGTGGGCTTATCAGCAGCTGCATCAAGTCACCACATATGTCAAGCATTTGGGGATAGTGCTGTGGATGAACGTACTGCAAGGCATTGGTTTTGAAAATTCAAGTCAGGAGATTTGTCTCTCCATGATGAGCCTTGCAGTGGACGAACACAGGTCTTGAATGACGGAGTCCTGAAGGCAGCCATTGAAGAGGACAGTAGTCTAATGTGTGGTGAACTTGCAAGACAGTTCAACATTTCTGATGAAACAGTTAGACTTCACCTGCACCGCCTATGTAAGACATACAAACTGAGCAAGTGGGTTCCGCAAACACTGTTGGAGGTCCACAAAGGATGAGTGGCAGCCTGCGTATTGCTGCTTTCTCACCACCGCGTCCTTATTCAATCAAGTGCTTACCAGTGATGAAAAGTGGGTTCTGTATGAAACTCCCAAGCATTCCAGACATTGGTTGTCTCCTCAGGATGCTGTCCCTCACACAGCAAGACCGCCTATGCACCCACGCAAGATTATGCTTTGTGTCTGGTGGACAGGTCGTCAAGTGGTTCATTATGAACTGCTACCAATGGGCCAAACAGTCACTGGAGACCTATACTCGCAGCAATTGAAATGTGTGCAACAGGCATTGTGCCAGAAAGAGCCAGCACTGGTGAATCGCAAAGGTGTGCTTTTCCTCCATGACAACGCCAGGCTGCATGCCGCGCGAGTGGTCAGGGATACCATACAGCAACTTGGGTGGGAGACTTTGTGCCATCCACCTTCTTCACCTGACCTTGTGCCATCCGATTACCACCTTTTCCACTCCCTGGATAATCATCTTTGTGGGAAATCCTTCACCAATGAAGCAGACTTGCGCAAAGCCCTCACGGACTTCTTTGCATCAAAACCCCCCAAGTTCTAATGCAAGGGCATTGAACAGCTGGAGACACGTTGGCAGAAGGTGCTGGATGCTGATGGCGATTACTTCGAAGACTAAATATAAGTTACACATACTGTGAAGCATTTTCTTTTTTTCTTTAAAAACGGACAGAACTTTTTTGGTTACCTTGTATTTAATGAAAGAATTTCTGGCATGGTAAACTGGCCCATAAGCAAATATTGTACGCTTTCCAAAAGAGGGGACGTAGGCATATTTACATGCAAATTCACCAAAAAAAGAAAAGATAATCCAAATTGCCCAACAAAAAGCGATCCCTACCCCATGTTCATAATAGTTTGTTGTCTCTACTCCCCACCCTTTTCTGATGAAAGTTCCATTGATATTCTGTGCCAGCAACACTTTTTGGTCAAGAACCCCACCCAAAGAAAGTTCTGCCTGTCTTAATTTATGTTTTTGACAATCTCTTTCTCTTTTACTTTTTTATTTTTTTAACTGACTTCTGTTACCATTTTTACTTATTTATTTTTCTGTAAATTTGTGTTATTTTCTTTAAATTACTGTACTGTTTACCTGCACATTAATGTTAATTGCTGATCACATTGTATTTAATGGAAAATTTTCTGGCATAGTAAACTGACCCATGAGTAAATATTGTATGCTTTCCAAAAGAGGGGATCTTGGGACTTATAATAAGTTAAAACTTCATAACTATCATGCCCATCCTTAAACTCTCTCCTGCCCCCTTGGAAACTGATTCTATTGAATTCTTTGAACAACTGCCAATTCCTGTGATAGGAATAATTACATTTTAATTTTAAACCTTTTTTTCTCAAAAACAGAATAGTTAACTTCACTCCATATACCCTATGCCTGATAACTATACTCTTGATGTGAACTCAAAAGTGGGTAGGGGATGCACATGCATCCCCCAGATGAGCAACCTTTGTCACCCCACCATTTCCCAATGGGTCTTTTAGTCCTTATGTACTAACCAGTATGATGTCCCTGACCCAAAGAGGAATTCTGTTGCCATGACCCCTAGGTGGACAAGGCACATACACTTGGAATATCATTCCCTAATATTACCTGGGTAATTTGCCCCATCATTAAGTTCTGGTGGTAAATATTTTTGGGGTTTTGGCATTATCCACCTAATAATCAGGAATCCAAACCTTCAACTAACTTCAAAGGAGGGTATCCTATCAGCAGGTGTATAATATTGGGTCTATTGTGCTGCCATTTTGTGAATGATTTCTGGACCATGCAGTAGCCACCTGTGAGACCTCTCGATGCCATGATGATGGGTACTGTTATGGTAGTATCTCCAGGTGAGTCAACCCATATTATTTATGTGTGCATCTTCAATGGGTGACTGTTTTCACTGCCTACTAGCCATCCACCAAACCAACCAAAAAATATGAAAGCAATCAAACTGAAAATGAACAAAACAGCAAACCCAGCCCCCCAAAAATGTAGACCCCAGTTATACACCAATGTAAGGGGTATATGTTCCAACTTTCCATAAGTGGAACTCCATCTTCTTCAGGCTAAAACCTCATTACAGAAGCTCACAATCCCAGACTACTCACCCATTATAACAAAATACAACCATGTAAATCACTGCGATCATGGGCTCAGAGATGATTATAAATATCCTCACCGAATATCCCTTGGCCAACTATCACATATGCGGTGACTTCATTGTTCACCACAAAGAGTCTGCTCTAACAAAACCAATGAGGAAGATAGACATTGCAGAGACTTCTCCATTGTATATGAACTAACCCACTGATCATTGACAAAACCCATCCAAGTCCTAAATGCAATGGGAGAATAAGTGAACCTCCTTGACCTTTTTCTAACATCCTGCCCTGACAAATGCTCAGCAAAAGTTTTAGACCCCACTGGCACACCAGATAATTCCTTTGTCAATGTCCAGATTGACTCCAAATGAATGACATTCTCTATTTACCATTCCATAGAATGGTTTTCACTATGTGGAGGCAGGCTGGAACTATATGATGAAAGTTTCTCTCCAAAACTTGTTTAAACATGCTTCCCCTAAAACCGCTGCCCTAATCTCTGAATGGATCATTTCTGGAATGGAATGTTTTATATTGCAAAAAAACTTCCATCAAGAATCCAAACAGTCAACCCTGCTTCACCCCTGTACTGAATGTACTGCAGCAATAGCTCACCGGACCACTACTTCAAAATCTGTTGCAAGGAGCAGTGTAATCTGGCCCTTACTTATTTCAGAACTGCCTGCAATCACTGTAAGCGAGTCTCAGAAAACAAAAAGTGCAGCTACTGGTGATCTGTTCAGGCCAAGGTTGAAAATTATCAAATTGGATCTTGTGAATTCTGGAAGATCACCAACCAAATTATGAACAGAGGTACAGTGGCTGTACCCACTATTATAAATGGCTCTAATGTCATATCCTCCTTAACAAACAAGGTGAAGCATTTCACCTTGATCTTTGCCTCAAATTCACTGTTAGATGACAATGACCATCTCCTCCTCAACTTCCCACGTCTCAGTGAGCACAATCTCAGTAATAAAATCATTTCAGTAAGATAAGTCTCTCTATACTTATCAGAAGCCTCAACCTCAAAAAATCCACTGGCCCAGATAAAATTCCAGTGGTCATTCTTAATAGTATCAATCCAGAATTATCCCAGATTCTAGCAAAGTTATTTAATCACTGCTTGAAGGAGAAATCTTTCCCAAGCATGTGGAAGGTGGAAAGCATATGCGCAGTCTTCAAGAACATGGGTGACAGATCCTCCCCTCTCACAACAGACCATTAGTCTCCTCAGTATCATCAGTAAGCTTTTTGAGACCTGAATCAAGACCTGCATAGAAACAAATACTTGTGTGACAAGCAGAATGGGTTTTGATCACCCTGATCCACTGCTGACATCCTAACTAACATTACACACAGACTTATTGAAGCCCAAAACCCACATACCACAAGGACCATAGCATTATATATTTCAAAGGCCTTCAATAAGTTGTGGCACAAAGGTTTGCTGCACAAGGTCTCCAACTATAGGATCACTAGAAGAGTTTTCTCTGTTATAAAACCCTACCTAACAAGTAGATCCATGGAGGTAATTATTAAAGGCCAGTCAATTCAAGCATCCCTCAGGAGTCACTTTTTGGATCAACTCTTTTTTGGTTTACATAAATGATCTACCTAGAATATACTTTGATCATTTGTAAATGATTATGCCGATGATATGATGATATACATGTGCACTAGTAAAAGTCTTAATGATTAGAGATTGGCAGCTGACATTTCTTCTGATCTAACACTAACTTCCCAGTGGGGAAAAAAAACTGGCTGGTTACATTTAATGCCCCTAAAACCAAACTCATTACATTCCATCACTGCCAATCAGACCCTGAATTACCACCAGTCAGGATGTCATCAAGGAGTCCTTGTGCCTTAAGATGATATTGGGCTTCAAACTGTCACCTGACCTCAAGTGGAATTCCTATATATGAGTAATCGCTAAAGATGCAGGTAAAATGATTGACTCCCTGTACTACTCCAATAAACACCTGGCTCCTTATGCTATCTTCTCCCCTTATAAGAGCCAGATCAGGCCGAAAATGAGTTCTGTTACCATATTTGGGCAGGAGTTCCAGTCTTGATAGAGTTCAAAAACATCTCTGAATACTTGTTGAAGAAGAGTTATTTTCTACCGTCCCTCTCTCTCACAGGCAGGATGTGGTGTGTCTCTTACTTCTCTATCATTACTACCATGGAAAGTGCTCAGACAAACTACATCTCCTGGTTCCACCAGATCAGACTTCCATGGCTAGGACCTGCCATGACACTTAAATAGTAGCAAACCACCCACATTTCCTTCATATTTCTGTTGGCAAGAAGTAAGTTTCACTCAAACAGCTTCTTCTCACGAAGAGTTATACGGTTATGTACAGTAATGTTGAGAGATGTTAGATGCATCATTCAAATTTAAAATCAACATTTGAGACAACATAGTAGTGGTACGGCCAACATATATATTATTTTTTTCTGTTGGAGATATAATCTCCCAAGGGACATTTAAATTTAAATACAATGTTGGTTTTCTGCAATATGTTAGTTGGCAGGGAGGAGTAATTCCAAATGATTAAATTGGATATATTAAATTTAATATAGTATATAATTAATTTTATTTCTTTACTGATACCTGTGGTGGATATATTAGTAATTATTAGTTTTTTTAGGATATTTTCATCCTGTTTATAATTAGAATGTATTTAATTGTGATATAAAAGATTGATATGTTTAGGTTTAATTGCAGAAGCATTATATTCTATTTGCTTTGTATTGGATGGATGTTGGATGGATGTTGGATTTAACGGCATGTCAACTCCTATTTGGGTCATTTTATGCCGAAGCCTTATTAATTTATGAATTTAAGTTGGTTATTTTGTATAAAAGGTTGAAGTATAGTTGGTAATATTGTTTTTCAAAAAAGTATAGTTGGTAATATTGTCTTTCAAAAAAGTATAGTTGGTAATATTGTTTTTCAAAAAAGTATAGTTGGCAACATCACTTCTCAAAAAAGTATAGTTGGCAACATCACTTCTCAAAAAAGTATAGTTGGTAATATTGTTTTTCAAAAAAGTAATAATATTTTTTCATTTTCATTCTGGTCTTTTGTGATCTTTATAAAAAAGCAATTATTTTGTTGATAATATTTATCAAATATGCGGATGTAGTTTGTCGTTATACCCAGGACGCGGATGTAGTTTGTCGTCATACCCAGGACGCGGATGTAGTTTGTCGTCATACCCAGGACGTGGGAAAGATCTGGAAGTTCACTATTTGCCCATAGCTGGGACCCCAACAGGTGCTACCACCCTGGGTCTGGGTGGACCTGGGAACACCAGCAATTAAGAGGTGGTTCCACGCTTCCTCAAAACCTCCTGATCAGAGGTCTTGCTGTTGGATGCAGTTTAACGTCGTACCCAGGACGTTGCTTTGTATTAAAATTCCTAATAGAATGTCTTATTTGTTCATCAGCAATATAATTAGAGAAGTTATTATTAATAAGAGTTTGTTTTATATTTTTTAATTCACTGTAGAAAATCTGTTTTGCGGATGAATTAATTTTTCCCCAGTTTATTAGGATTTTTATAATTGCTATTTTATAGTAATTTGTACATTTCGCTCTTATAGTTAAGAGTACACAAATTTATGCAAGTAGGTTTTTATATGGGGAGATAGTGAATTTATTATTATTAGTGGTTATCATTATATCTAGAAAAGGAATTTTATTACTATTATTAAGTTTGTATGTAAATTTAAGGACAGAATTATTTTGGAACTGTGTTTAGAGTTGATATATTTCATCCATATTCTTAACTAATATAAGGATATCATCAACATATCTTAGGTTGATGGTGGCTTTCTTAAATTTATTAAATATATTATTTTCAAGACTAATCATATAGAAATTACTAAAAGTTGGGCCCAGAATTGAACCCATAGAAATATAGTACATATATATTATTTTTGTGAACATAGAATGGTATTTCAGTAGTGGAAGTTAACAGTTTAATTTGCAAGTTAGCTTTAATTTTAAGAGAAGATAGAGACAGTCATAATTGATCTAACAAGACATGTTTGCTAACGATTACACCATATGAAAGTGCTAATATTCATTCATATATGTGTTGGCCTTAATCTATTGATGCTCACCATCACAAAACCCAGACAATAGGCATTAGTAGGTTATTAGTAGGTTATTAGTAGAAAACTATAATCTCTAATTTTTGTAAATAATACTGATTTTTACAGTGGACATTAATGGATTAAATTGCATGAAGATTTAAGCATGTCTATAGATATCAGTGTCCAAATATCTATATATATTTCAATAAATGTAGATACACCCTTGTGCGAATTAATTGAAATAACCACTTTAGTTTCATTTCTTGCACCATACAGTCAGTTTTAGACCCACTGGAGTAAAAGTGTGTAATCAATTTTTATTTTTTCCTCAGATGAGGTCATTTGTAGTAATGTGCAGTAATAGGAATCTATTTTCAGGGTGTATTATGAAATTTGTTTGACCTTGAAAAATATTGCATCATCTGTGATTGCATCAGATTTTTATCATGCCTAGACACTATTGTCTCAACTGTCAATTAGTTGTAGGACATTACTTCAAGGAAGTGTATGAAAATTGTAATGCTGCACAAACACACTGGCAGGCCTTAGCAGAGAGCAAATCAAAGTATTTATATCCAATTGGAAATCTGTGGCCAATCTGCAAGGAATGATTTCATGGAATTGACATACAAAATACTTACATGTGCACTGGGTCATGTTTCATTGGAGAAATATGAAAAAAAGTTATTAATAACAGAATTATTTGTTTAGTTTCAATTAATATACACAAGTGTGTGTGTGTGTGTGTGTGTGTGTGTGTATATATATATATATATATATATATATATATTGATAATATTGGTAGTCAATATATATATATATATATATATATAATCCAGATAGAACTCAATGTCCAGGACAGAGTAAGAATATAATATAAAAGGCTCAAGCACTAATATTCCATGGTTATAATTTATTACATTGGAATCGTAATAATGTTCCAATTCATCAGACCTACAAATTCAAAAGGTCTGATGAATTGATCATGATTACGATTCCAATGTAATAAATTATAACCATGGAATATTAGTGTTTGGGCCTTTTATATTATATATATATATATATATATATATATATATATATATATAGGAAAGATCAATAGCATTTTACTAATCATAGCTTAGATGTAACATAAGGCCACAAATATAGAGGACCCAGTAAGGAACCAACTCACTATGCAGTCATAGTTAATCTAGCATGACATAGTTGTTGACCATTAAATCCTGTCAAAGTAGTCCTGTTGCAACAGTACTAAGGATTTACTAAATGCTTCTGTGATAAAAATAATTAAATACCAAAACTAATTCAATTCAAATCAATACCTAACATCTGAGAATATATATATATATATATATATATATATATATATATATATATATATGAATATTTGAATATCTTTCTTTTTATCTTGCTCTTTCTTATGTTAATACAACTCCACACAGTAACCATCTAACTTTAGGGGCTCTTGGACCTTGTATTGAGTGAAAATTAGTAAAAACAATTCTATGGCCAAAATGTGCCCTTACCAATTTAGCTACAGAGGCTTTATTGATAGAGCAATTTTGGAATTAACTATTTAAGGAAATCACATTTTTTCTCATTGAGACTTCTATATTTGCTTCTTAATCTAGGCTTGTTGTTATTAATTTCCTTGTTTAAGAAAATAAAAGTAAATAAATATAATAATTTTATAAATAAATAAAACAGTAATTTTTTCTTTACAGTAAGATTCACTCTTTACAAGGTTGGGGGGCAACTCAAGGCAGAAGGTTAAGTTAGGGGGCCATTTGTGTGTATAGGAGTGGAAGCTAGCAGTTAATTCTAGTCTAGAACAGGTTAAGATTGTAATGACCGAGGAAACATCCTGTTGGGAGTTGGTTCCACAGGGCAGTGGTTTGCAAGAAGACACAATTGAAGTGGAACTTATTTGCACTGATGGAATACAGAGGGAATGTGGATGGTTTGCTGCTATGTAAGTGGCATGGTCTGTTCTTGCTGTGAAGGTTTGACTTGGCAGGACCAGGAATGGGATTTGTCTGAGCACTTTCTGTAGAAGTAGTGGTAGAACAACAAGAGTCTTGCCTATTGGAGATAGGTTGGAGGGTAGAGAATAGTTCATCACCCACAATGGCTCAGAGACACTTTTGAACTCTTTCAAGGCTAGAGAGTGAAGCCTGGGCAGCTCCTGCCCATATATGACAACAGTACTTCATTTTGGGCCTGATCTGGCTCTTGTAAAAGTAGAGGATAGCAACTTAAATATGTGCACCAACTAAAAATAATATTTATAGTAATGAATGTATATATATGATGTCATCAGTTCTCAACTCACTATCTATGCTGATGACACATCAATTTACTCCTTTCTTAATTGCTTCAGTCCCATTTTCAATGATGTGATATGACTTCCCTCTGTCTTTTCTACTAATATTTTCATGGCAACTGTTCTGATGAGCTTTTGTTCTTGGTGTCTTAACTACATAAATTTGAATGTGCTACTAGATTGGCAATTAGATCTCACCATTTTATTGTTGAAATTGCTAGATGCAAATGCCACTTCTACCCTAACAGATTTTTTTCTTGCACCTCCCGCCTGTGGAA
The DNA here is from genome assembly GCA_964036315.1 of Acanthosepion esculentum. Taxonomy (NCBI): domain Eukaryota; kingdom Metazoa; phylum Mollusca; class Cephalopoda; order Sepiida; family Sepiidae; genus Acanthosepion; species Acanthosepion esculentum. The sequence goes on along the minus strand of OZ038476.1, from coordinate 35,289,383 downwards.
CTCTGTCCCAATTTATTGCTCCCCTGATAATTACAATCCTGAAAAATTTAAATGCAATGTTAATCGACATCATTTGTCTTCTTGAACTCTGTTCCTGTTTTATCCTATTCTCAGTCTTCTCATTCAGTTTCATTTTCACTCTCTGTAACAACCCTGCATTTTATAATTATTGTCACTTTGCTTGGGGAGTTATGGTGGAGTAATGGATAGTGACTCGCATTGAGGAATCAGAGAGCCGAGTTCGAATCCCAGTTGAATCCATTACATTCACTTACGTGCTAACACCCTCGGGAAAGGTATGAATCCTCTTCTTTTCCCCCACCAAGCTATGGGTAAGTAGAAGGACAGACTGGGTTCTATAGCCTTGGATGTCAACTGGTCTACTGCAGATAGAAATGGCAACCTACTGCAGGAAAAAATCTGCCTTGTCACAATCAAAAGATACATGATCACCTAAGCATTTAACACACATGGCCCATAACTGACTTCAGGTGAAACAATTAAAGAAACGAAAGACTAATCAGTTCTATAAGGTCAGATTGGCAGCTGATTTAAAAAATGACCTACAATCTGTTGTTAACTGGGGCAAGTAATGACTTGTTAATTTTAACAAAACTGCCCTCGTTTTCTGCCTTCCATCAGCATGCCTAATGTTAACCTCCAGGAAATTGACTCCTTGCACCTTCTGACATTTTCCACTGACATGAAGTGGAATTTTATCTTGAATCAGTTGCTAGGTCTGTTGGTTCATTATGTTGTGCTAGACAATTTTTCTTGCCAGAATTTATCTTACATATTTATAAGTCTACCATTCATCCATGCATTAAATATTGCTGCAACAGCTGGTCTAGAGCTTCTCCTATGTATTCATAGATTCTTGATAAAATCTAAAGAATAATTTGCAATATTATTGGTCTTGACCTGACATCTTGACATCAGTCACTTTGCCAATACCATAAAGTAACTTCCCTGGGCCTTTCTTCTTCAGAATCTATCTTAAATATTTATATGTCTACCATTAATTCATGCTTAGAATATTACTGCTACATATGGTCTGATGCTTCTGCTATATATTTAGAGATTCTTGATAAAATCCAAAGAAGAATCTGCAATGTTATTAGTCCTGGCCTGGCATCTTGTCTTCAGTCACTTTCTCACCACTGTAATGTAGTTTTGTTATACTTTTTCTATAGATACTTTCATGGTAATTGTTCTAATGAACTTTCCTCGATGTTATCTAGACTTTATGAATTTAACTGCTGTACTAGATTGGCAGCAAAGTCTCTTCCTTTTACACTTGAAATGACTCAATGTAACCGTAAATTCAATGCTAACAGTTTCTTCAATTGCACTTCTCCCTTGTGGAACTCTCTTTCTAGCTTCTTGCATCCCAGTTAACTTTGATCTTCAAAAATTCAAATGCAGTGTCAATTATTATCTTCTGTCATCTTAATTCCTTTCTTTTATTCTCTCCTTAATGTTTTCCTTTTTCATATATTCTCTAACACTTAGTAACCTCTTAGTAGCTTTATTGCCTTGCTTAGGGTGAAATTATTTAAATAGAATATATGTATATAAACCTACACTTATCTATAGCAGGTATCCATCCATTCATAAGAATATGGTTGTATATGAAAAAAAAAATATATGCATTGGTGAGCAGCTGACTGTGTCATGACTGGCTGATGAAGATCTTCTTTGACAGTGGCTGGCAAAAATTACACATTTTTCTCTTTTTTTCTGTTCGTTTTATTTATCATCAGAAAGACAAATGACCACATTCTGTGTTGTGTAAGCAAATCTAATTGGGCAACATCTCAGGGTTGGTGGATGAGCCAATGTGTCGTAGGATACAATGGGGCTGGACAGTTATGTAATCCTCTTTAATGCTTTTCAGATGCCATGAGTGTCGCAATAGATGACATTTCTGTTGGACTTTTATTCGTGTTTTTTTTTTGTTTTGTTTTGTTCTCCCACCTTGCCAGTTAGCAGTTTGCAGATATAAGGAAGGAGAAAAAAAAAGAAGAAATATACCATTGGGTATTTGCATCACTAAAACCACTGATCTTGGAGGGTAGAAGCTGTTGGGTGGTTATATACTAGGTTGGGGAGACAGCAATCTAGTGTGAGTAATGGAAGTATTTTCTCTTTCCATTAATATTATTTGGCAAAATGAAAACAAAAATGAGAAACAAGGAAAGAAACCAGTAATAGAAATAAATAAAAAGTGTGAAAGAAATCATGGATAAAAATAAAAGCAAGCAACAAAGAAGAAGAAAATACATATTTCATGTTAGAACAAAACTAATGTTACAACAAAAGAAACAAAATTTGTTAATACAAATCATATGCTTTGACTTGAAGAATAAACTGCTGATCCTTACCTCAAAAGATTTTGCATCTTGAATCTTCAGAGATAAATGTAGGTCCGCCTAAATGTTCTGCATTAAATTCTTGCTTTCCCAAGGAATTAAGCTTTGAAAATTGCAGATTTTATGCAACTTTATATGTAATCCGGGTAAATTTCTTCAATACCTTTTCTTTCCCTACATGACAAAAAATAGTTTGGGATTATACAGAATGTGGGCAACCGTCTAGGATTACCTTGCAGCAAGGGGTGTCCAAGATGCACTTATGCTAAGAGTGAAGTAAAACTCTAAATTGTGGTGCCATTTGGCAGGATTTGGGAATAAAACTTAAAAACAAAAATAGCAATAATCTGCAAATTTTAGTGCTAGCTTTTTTTTTTTTGCAAAGCTATTAGAGTTGATTGTCATATCATGAAAAGAGCAGACAAATGCATAACTCTGGTAGCCAAGACGGTAGGGATTATGACCTGCCTATATGATTGCCAGTTTGTCATCTATTGATATATTGTTTATATAGAGAGAGAGAGAAAGAGGGAAAGAGAGAGAAAGATTAATGTATATTTGGGCAGCAACCTTTCTTTTAAACATCTTTTGTTAAATATGGCAGACAAGGAAAATTTAATAAATTCTTTATTTTGTTTTTCCAGTGTTCTTATGTTTTTCTGTTTCATGAAAGAAAAGGCTGAAAGTGCTTGGGACAATGAACATTATGGAAAATTTTTGTACTTCCTTACTCCCACCAAATGGAAAAACGTAAGAACACTGGAAGAACTAAATAAAAAATGCATGCAATTTTCCTTGTCAACCATATTTAACAAAAGATATATATATATAATATATATATATATATATATATATATATATATGATAAAAGTATAGTTTTAAGTTATGTTATATTTATGGGTAAAAATGTTAACATAAAAGATAAAAGTGGACACTGAGGTCAACACCAAGCGGCAACAAACTGTTTCATGCTTGAATGCAGTCTTCCTGTCATGAAGACTACATCCAAGCATGAAAAAAAAACTGTCAATGTTGTGTTGACTTTAGTGTCCACTTATATATAGAAGTGAACATTGAAGTCAACACTCAGAGGTGACAGGCTGTTTCTTGCTAGACACAATTGACAGGTGGCCTGACAATTGCATGAAACAGCCTGTCATCTCTGAGTGTTGACTTCAGTGTTCACTTTTATATTTATATAATCTCTTTCTCTGATATTGAGCACATAAATAAATATAGCACACCTTAAAACTATATTTCTTTATATATATATAACTAGTCGCCTGACAATTGCACTAGCATGAAACAGACTGTCGCCTCTAAGTGCTGACTTCCATGTCCACTTTTATATTTACACACGCTCTATCTCTGATATTGAGCACTTTATCCCATAAATATAGCACACTTTAAGACTATATTTCTTCATATATATATATATATATATATATATATATATATATATATATATATATAATGCAATAGATTTGCAATACATTGGAGAAGTGCTTCCCAAACGGTGTAGCACACCTCAAAGTGGTTATGGGAGTGGTTAGTAGGCGAGGCAAAATCATTGACAGACAATCCAAGATTTAAAAACAGTTTCAAAAAATTCATATGCCAAAAATAAATATGATTTCAAAATTTAAAATATTATTATGGATTACTTGTAATTGCATGCTCGAGTCCCAGTATAAATAGTTATAAATAATTATTGACTGATTTTATCATTGTAATATTTTTGCATTATATCAAGTATTAAGAATATAGTAACTAGGGTCTACAAATTGGAGGATAAAGTTATCAATGATAATGTTCTGATTTCAAATCCACAGTTATCTCCCTTTAACTCTCACTCTGTTTTGTTTTGTTTTTTTTTCTTAAATGTACTTTTTATCACATAAAAATTTGGTGAGGCATGAGAAAATTTTAATTCCAGAGAAAAGTTTGGGAATCACTGCATTAAAATATCCTTGTATGGCTCTTGTTTAATGAGTTGTTTTTTTTATTAAGAACTTTGTCCAAAACCTAACAGAGATCTTGCTTAAGTTATCTATGGCTGTATCAGGGCCATGTACAGTCTGGAATTCAGAGTTATCCTTCTCCTAGACTGATTACCAACAACAGCTAGAGAGTCCAGTCTACATTGCCATTTAACCTATAGTTGGGAGATCAGTTTCGGTTAACCCATACAATATATCTTCTGACATAGCAGAATGAGTAAAATCTATCCTAATGGAATGAATCAATAGTTTGGTTTGAAATTCACAAATAGGGCACATGAAGAAGGCTGAAGAGTAAAATGATAGACTATAACAAGTAAAATGAGGATAACCATCCAAATAAATCAGTGTATAATAATGCTAAAATATATATTGTTTTATTCAAAAGCAAATTCTCAGCATCAGATGTGCATCTTGATTTTAATTGTATGTCTCTAAAGTGAAAAAAATGTCTTTGTTCTCTTAATGTGATTGAAGTCACTTTTTAAAAATTGCTATTTCCTTACTTTAAAGAAAATAGCAGAGAAAAAAACTAAATGACAGCCAATTCAGTACATTTTAAGAAATGACAGACACAAGTGGGAATTGCTAATTTGAAAATAATAAAGTCCAATGCTGGCAACAGGAAACTGCAAGAATTTATTTGAAATTAACAGAGAGAAAAAGTCTTGGTTAACACAATTTGTATTCACCTATCTTTAATTTATTTTATATAATTTTTTTAAATAGGTTACAGTTGACTTCCATATACGTAGATTAAACATACATATCCACACACAAAATAGGTTACAGCTGACTTCTATATACAAAGATTAAAGCCCAAATACCTACACATGCATCTACAAAATATGATGTAAGTTTGTATTAAAGATACCTATGCAAATAGTTCTTTGTGTGTGTGTGTGTACACACATACACATGCACATGCATGTATATATATATATATATATATATATATATATATATATATATATATATATATATAATTAATACAAATATAAAGTTTTTCACTTAGCTGATTGGTGTTACATTCAGCATCCTGACTCTAGAATTTTGTAGATGGAGCCACCAGCAATCACTCCATCCACTCATCAAGGAGTATAAGCAATTATCTGTTTATATTTCTCATTTTTCTTTTATATATACATTTTTCTTTGGTGCAAGTGTGTGTGTGTGTGTTTCTGCATTTCCACACTCTCTCTCTCTCTCTCCACACACACACACACACACACATATATATACATATCCAAGTATGTGTGTGTATCTATCTAAATATGTCTGCCTGCTTATGTATTATAATCTGATTGCGTATGTATTGTCTTTCACAAGATGTCATCATCCCCTGCCTCTGCTTAGAATTCAAATGTATCCATGTTGTCATGAAGTTAAGAGCAGTTGATCTTAACGTTTATTCCAACTTAATTTCAATAAAAACAAAATAAATAGAATAACATATGTACTTTTTCTTTTTTTCTCTGTAATTTTATAATTTTAAACTTAATAGAGATTAAATTTAGATTTTAAAATGGGTAATTTGTAATTTTAATTTCAAATTTTATTGTATAATTTAATACTTATTAGTTAGAATAAATTCTATTTTGGTATAACCCCTACTTTAAAGCATTTAATAGTTATTATAACCTTACTTTGTTGTCAAGTTTTTTGAATTCCCGTATACTTGTATTTTGATTGGTCATTCCAGCTTATGTAACAGCGTTTCCCCTTGCAGGGGGTAGTTAATTAATTTGAATCTTTTAAAACCCTTTATTCTACATTCAACATCATCACTTGATAAGACACCAGAGGTGTTGAAACAAAATGGCTATTTTTGTATTGATTTTATAACGTATTTATGTTATAATTTTCAAATAAATAATTATATATATATATACATATATATATATATATAGTTGATCTAAAGAGCATGTTGAATCTAATGACAGTTTCTCCTGCTAATAGGGATGCAGGTTCAAATCCTACTGGAGGGTGCATCTTTTCTTCATTAAGATTTCTCAAATATTCAGCCCACTGGTCAAAAATAAATAAATATACTGTTTAATAAATAAATGAAGTGTCTACACAAATATGGGTATCCACTAAAATAATGTTTAAGTGATAATATATTTGAAAGAATTAATAGATTTTATTTTCAATCCTACATTTTTTTTTAATATTCTGAATATCCACTAAAATAATGTTTAGAGTCATAAATGTGTGTGTGTGTGTGTGCATGCGTGTGTGTGTCAGTAATGCTCATGCAGGTTTTAATGTCGGATACAGCACTGCATCAGTCCTCACTACAGAACCACATTGTCCAGAGACAAGCAGTTGCAAGATATCTAGTGTGGCCATGAGGCAAGTTTTCTATCAGAGTTTCCTTCTCCTCCTAGGAGACTGCATATTTGGGCAGGAGTTCCAGTCTTGATAGTGTTCAAAAGCATCTCTGAATCCTTGTTGAAGAAGAGTTATTCACGTGTTTCTGCATTTCCATGCTCTCTCTCTCTCTCCACACACACACACACACACACACATATATATATATATATATATGTATCCAAGTATGTGTGTATATATCTAAATATGTCTGCCTGCTTATGTATTATAATCTGATTGTGTATGTATTGTCTAAAATATTTAAAAATATTGTCTAAAATATTTAAAAATATTGTCTAAAATATTTTCAAGTCTCTCTGAGACTTGAAAATATTTTAGACAAAAACAAAATAATCTTTCTAGTCTGACTAAATTGATAATTCTAAGCAAATCACACCTTTAACAAAAGCAAATATATATATTTAGATTAGAAATAATAAGCACTGTATAGTAAATCTTTTTTAAATAAATAAAAATGATGGCTTTAACCATAGCTGGCACAAAATTGAGGTAATTTTAAAATCCAGTTTTAAATAATTCAAACTTTTCTTTCAATCTTCATAAATTTTCTGTTTTGCGCAATGTGTGTTTGTCAGTGGAAATATTTCAAATGAAAGAAAATAATTACAAACCTATTTAATTAAAAAAGCAAAATAATTTCATGAGTAAACTGAAAAATGTTGCTATTGTGTATTTCTATATGTCTTTAATTTGTAAAGGATTAAATTGGTATAATCTATAAATAAAACAAAATTATTATTACAGAATTGTTTTCTCTGTAAAACAAAATTTAATATTATTTTGCATCTGCCTTCTCAGTAGAATCATAAATACTGTAATGAGAATATAAGTAATTATAATGAGCCTGTAATCTCTAAATATACTGGGAAATTCTATATGTGCACTTGTGTGTTTGGCTGTGTCATGATGAAGCTCAAATGACAAGGTTCATTGATCTAATATTTAGCATGAGAATTGTAACATAGACAGTGCAAGGTTGCTTCTGGAGGTCACCCAAGATCACTAGTGGTCAGTAATGAGCATAGAAATCATTTTATATACAAATCAACCAATTCCTAGCAAAATATAATGGTATACTGCATTTGCTGTAAGTATATAAATGTATCTTGACATCACTGATGGAAGAATAGATAAGGTCAAATTGGACCACTAAGGTCAATGAAGGTCATTGCAAGTAGAATTAATTTATGGCTTTCCTGAATAGAATTGTAACCAAGAAATTATAGTCTTGGAGATAAAATGAATGTGGAAGTATCTTGGGTAGAAAAGATGACAGGATAGGATCACTGGAGGTCATCAAAAGTCAGTTTGTGAGCATGTGTGTGTCCATGTGACATTCATTTGCCATAATCTTGTGATAAAGACTCACAAAACATCAGTTATGTGAGGTTGTCCTCAGAGATTACCGGATTTTACCAACATCCATCAAAGTTTACAGTAGAACATATCCAGCTAAATGAAGCAATTTTTGAAAATTGAAGTGAGATTTCACTTTAAACCAATGTTAAGAATTTGCATTTTAAACATTTTTAAATTACTGTATTCAAGGTTGAATCAGATCAATAATCTCTGATATTGAAAATTAAATAAAGGTTATGAAACTCTCACAAGAGGAACAATAGAAGAAGGTACTAAAGGGAAATAAAAAGAAAGGTATCAAAATATGTTTACCACTTTTATAAAATGTAACAATGTAAAACAACAATATAACATGACATAAACATGTTACTTACAGTTAATGAGGTTTGCACTCTACAAGATTACTACCTTTATGTGAGATGCGTTTGCCAGCTATCATCTATGAATATCTTTGTTCCCCATGGTGTGAGTCTGGACGTTGATTGCAGTATATCTTACTCTAACCTCTTCTCTGGACTGGACTGAAACTAATTGTGGCAAGGGTACTAACTCACCTCAGTTATCTGCTCACTATGTGAAGGGATCTAGCTGAAACCCCACAATGTCAAATCTTGGCAAAATTAATTAATTAGTTCATATTCAAAGAATAATCAGACAAATTACATTCCTTAGTTGCACCAGTTCTAACCTTCACAGCTAAAACCTACTATGCCACACCCATTGTAGCCAACAACCTTCATTTCCTTCACATTGCAGTGGTGAGATGTAAGTTTGACTCAAGCAGCTTCTTTCCACAAACCACTGCTTTGTGGAACCAATTTCCAAGAGGATGCTTCCCTGATTGATAAAATCTTAACCTGTTCAAGTCTACCATTGACACTTATATCCACAACTTCAAGTGGTCTTGTACAAGGTGAACATAATTTTAAAAAATTATGGATATTGATTACATAGCGAAAACATAATTTCTCACTCATTTTTATGAGTGGGTTCCAAAAAATCACAAGCCCAACAAACTTTTCAAAATCTGACCAAACATCAGATTTTTTCTCTCTATGTTTGGGCAGGGAATATTCAAACAAGTCAACCATTATTTTCTTTTTCCAAAAGATGTAATGTCATGGAGAATCTAGAACTTCCATCTTAAATTTACTTTTTTAAAGAAAGAGGATTGAAATTGTTTGAAGTAAAAGAAAAAAAGGAAATGATTTCATTTTGGGACTCAATATAAAAAAACTTGAATAGAAATTTGTAAACAGACAAAAGAAAAAAAACAATAAATAGAAAATAAAAGGTTACCCCACCTTGTCTGCCAGAACACCCATAAGATGTCAATGTCTTCAGGATTAAAAAACAAAGTGACATAAATGCTCTCTGTTTTTGTTTTTTTTACTCCAGGATGTTACAGCGAGAGCATGATGTTCTTTCTATCTTGGGAGACTTAGAAGTCTCCCAAGATAGAAACTGACTACTTAATTTAACACAACCATGTAGTGCATCACATACACTACTGCTAATCTTATGCTTTTCTTTACTTTTTTTAGTTATCTGCATACAAGTAAATATAATTTTCTCTTTCTCTTCTTTTGTGTTATATCTTGTTCTTGATATAAAGATTTGTATTAAAAAAATCTCCACGTGTGGAATTCCTTTCTTTTGAAAATATTGAATTCATTTAAAGTTCTTACCCACATCCACATCAAGTATTAACCTCTTTCTAATACAATGCTACATCTCTCCACTACAAAGGTTTAAAAAAAAGCAACCGATGAATTTAAATAGTTTTTTTTAATCTAAAATGTTTTATTATATTAATATATTTTATGTACATTTTACTGATAAATTAAGGCAACAATTTTTCCCCTATCATAATTATTATATAGTTTTTATAAATCTATTACTTTACATGGAATTGTTTTCATTTTGGCACTCAAATCAGATTGCTGTTTAACTGTTTAAAAACCTTGTGTCAAAAATAAATGTGCTGACAGTTCATAAAATATTCTTACATATAGGAGACGATGTATGTCAATTCCTGTCATATAATTACAACCAATGTTATTCAAATAATAAAACTGAAAACTGTCTTATGACTTGAATTTAATGAATTGCATTCAGCTGTCTTATGTTTCTTTTCTAGTTACATGAAGTAAATAAAAGAAAAAGTAATCTATTTCTTATGAAGAGTTTTGGGATTAGATGATAATATTTGTCTTTGTCCAGTACTCTAAAAAAATAAAGTGAAAAAGAATAAATGATTCCACATATTTCCAGGTCATTTTTTTAAAGTCATTTGATAGATTGACTCATTTTCTACAGCTTATCAACCCTTTTCAGTTATTTAAAGCCAGAAAATATTTTTAGATTGTAAGATTTCTTTAGAGATAAAGTGATACAATTCTTACTAATTACCCCATAGCTGTGGGGGAGAAGAGGTGGATTCATACCTTTCCCAAAGTTATTTGTGCATTAGTGAATATGATGAACCCATCAGGAATTGGAATTCAGCTTTCCAATTAACAATTCTGAGCCATTATCTATTATACTTCCTGCACATCCAAGCTTACAGCACCTGGTATTCCCAAGCAGTCACTTATCTAAGTACTGATCAGGCTCAATGTTGCTTAACTTCTGTGATCATATGCGAACTAGTGTTTCGATATGATGTTGCTGTAAGCTAGAACTCATCTGTTTTAAATGAGAAGGATCAGTTGTGATTATTGATAAACAATGAATATGCCAAATTTAATTCTTAGCTTTGTTCAGTTGTTTCAATGTTTTATTCTTCTTTAAGGTGTGGCATGAATTCAACCATCCTTAGATTCTATCTTATGACCAGTCATCAAAATCTAGTTCTGCCACTAACTGTATTTGAGAAGAAATGTTAAAAGTCTTTTATTATAAGAAAAAGTCCTGACTCAACACCAATGTCATAAAGTACTTCATTGACTGGAGATCTTTTCAGCCTTCTGATAGAATTGAAATATAATTTAGATTTTTGTTGTTTTAGGTGAAAGCTGACTGGAGAATGAATAAAGGTTTGAATAAGGGATGACATTTCTAGCTCGGTCAAACAAGGAACCTTTATTATCTGACATCTTTCAATATCATGGAAAGCAGCACAACAGAACATATGTAGAAGCTTTTCTAAGGCTTCTGCTTCCACTGCCTATGTTTTTTAATTTTTTTTCATAGTTAAAGCCATATAATCATCTGTATACATAAATTACATGGTAAGCTTATGTACTTTGCTTTCATTTAACCATGTGTAAAAATGAAAGCATACTGACCTTGCGTAGAAGATAATATAATAAAATGTGCTCAATTCTCAGGAAGACATTACCACCATGGGCAGTAACTCTCCTTTGGTATGGGCTAAGTTTAGTCCCTGAGGTGTCAGCATAGGGGAAATACTGAAGAGATTTGAGCAATTTTCATCATTAGTACCATGTATATATGGGGATCTCACTCTAAACTTAGCCTTATGCTACATCCTATGTACTACTCCAGAAAGTATTTTATTCCTTCTACTATGCTCTAAATTTGCAAGAGGCAGATCAGACCAAAAATGGAGTATTGCTGCTATATCTTTGGTGGCACTGCCTAATCTTCACATTCCAGACTTGACAGGGTTCAAAAGTATTTAATCAGCCTTGTGGGTGATGAATTATTTTCAAGCTTTTCTGCTGGTGAAGAGGGGGGCATGTGTCACCCTCTCAGGATGAAAAAAATACCTGTCAAAGGGTGGATGAGCTTCTTATAGGAACCAATGGGCAACATTGATATATATATATATTTATATACATACATACATATATATATATATATATATATATATATATATTATGTCATTCCCAGACAGTACTGTTTCGCTGTATCACAGCTCCTCAGTGCGACTAGACAACTGAATGCTTCAAACCCAGATCGAAACCCAACCGATTTGGTATCAGTCAGAGCTTCTACCACTGAGCCATCTTCACTTGACAGAATGAGTCAGCCAAATCTAGTGTATTGTTTTTACAAACTTAAACAAATGCCAACCAGCCAAAGTGCTCCATTCATTTTACTGAAGAGCTTTGTATTTACACAGGTGACTGTTGTTTTTAGAATTAGCTTATCATTCACCAGTGCTCAATTGAAAATGTATTTTCAAGAGCTAAATTATGTCATTCGCAGACAGTATTGTTTTGTTGTATCACAGCTCATCAGTGCAACTAGACAAACGAATACTTCAAGCCCAGATCAAATACCAACCGATATTGCATGAGATTAATCTAAGTTCTGTCTCACAGTTATGATGTTGATTAGGTGAGATAGTATAGAGAGCCTTGAATGAACACACATGTCCTGAAGGGACATAGCACACAGAAGACAGTTATCTAATATATCAGTAGTGCTTCAGCTGAGGTACCAAAAAATAATAAATTGTTTTAATTATAAAAAATATTTAGAAATAAGAAATATTTTAAAATATTTTTAATTTTACCAGATTTTACCTTTAGTAATCCGGAGGCAATTTGTTTGCTAATCCAAATTTTGACTTGTCATTGCAGGTAACATCAGTCACTGAATGTTAATGTGTTTGACTTTCATGGTAGTGTTGTTATATCCTGCTATGGCAACAGAAATCAACCTTGACTGAAATAAACAACAGAGCTGCTGCAGCTGAGGAGATTTGAAGGTATTCAGTTGAAATGAAATAATGCAGAGGGCTAAAGACTAAGGTAAGTAAAATTTTATTTATGAGCTGCTATGTACACATGTTCACTCCTCTGTGTCATATATATTCTGGTAGGGGTCATGCTGTGATTATATTTTACTTGTGAATATCTGGTCTGGGTCATTTCCATGCAAACTGAATGCAATAGAATTGCCAAGAGATGCAAAATGTTTTGTAAATATAACTGCATGTATTGCCATCAACAATACATGCACTTGGACTGTTGCCATTACTGTAAAAATCTGATTTATCATTGAAACTAAGTTCATCAATTTCCCTTGCTCCAAACTTCTCATGAGAGGAAAGAATTGCCAAAAAAATCTTCGCGAGGATATTCATGAGTCTATATCAAATTATCTTAGTAGAGATGATTGCCTGTAGATGAAAAATTAACAAATAAATTACTAATTTTGAAGCATGATTCTACAACATGGAAGCTATCATGTTGCTCAATCTGATTCAGTTGTCTATTCTCCTTTAGTATTATTCAGTTCAGTTTTGTATAAATGTATTTTTCAGGACAGCTGTGACCAATCTGGAAAATGTGCATTTATTTTTCTGCTCAATGTTTTTGATCCAGTGAAAAGAGTTTAAATATCTACATAAAAATAATAATTCCATCTTATTTAAATAAATATTTTTAGAAAATAGCAGTCTTTTACTTGTTATGAATCATTCAAAGACCACTCCTAATCCGTGAGTTTTAAAATCTGATTTAAAGCATTAAAATAAGGCTGACATTAGAAGAAATGTTGGTTTAAAGGCCATGTAAGGATACAGAAAACACTTAATGATGTCACTCTATACAGCGATGAAAGCACCAGTCAATTTCAGTTCATTTACAGCAACTAAAAGTTAAAGGTTGCTTTCTTTAACCAAAATCTAAATCTGCCTCCTCAGCAGCTTAAAAGTCCATAGTGCCATTTCTCTTTGGGAATATATCTTTCCCAGATATAGAATGAAACTCCAGTTCACAGTCCTCTATTTGGGAAAACCTATGACTCACTGTTTCCCGTTTGTGGAATATTCCCTCATCAGAGACATAAATGAATCCAAACCATTTAAATCTGGAGTCCTAAAAATGGCTTCTCCAGATACAGGTATATCTCCATATTATATGTAATACCCTTCTTTTTCTTTCTCCTTCTCTTTTCAGTGTAGATATATGTAATATATTATTCTCAACATGGGACACATGTGTATATATGTGTATATAGATTTGTGTATGTCTTAGTGATATAAAAGTCTCCTGTCCTTCTTTTTCCTTTCAGCCATTCCATTTCTGTCTGTGAAATATCAGTGTTATTATATCATGTATATAATAATGTCCATAATGGAGGAAATACAAATGGGAAAATAAATCTTTCTTCTCTAGCTCTCCTCCCATTACAGCCATATAACAGGAATAAGAATCAGCCATACAAATTTAGTATTACTTGCAGAAATATAAAAGTTGTATGGATCCTGCTGATAGTTTTATTTCACCTTTTATTAAAAGATTCTTGAATAACCTGCAATGTTGTCTTACCTTTCCTCAGCCAGTATTTTCACACTTAAATAAAGTATTATAAATATGTTTTGTTTCTTCATCCCTTTTACACACATAACCGTTCGTTTTTAATAGTAACTGTATTTCTTGTTACTGTTGTCCAATTAAGATACTAAATTGTTCATCTCAGCTCAAACCCTTAATCTTATACACACCATTACTCAGGAAAGATAACAGGGAAGTTAAGCCTGTTTCCAAAATAGTATAATTAATGCTAAATCATAAAAATTCAAAAAGGGGTACAAAATTTAATAATAGTAATGAGAATGAACATGTTAAAACAAAAACAGGGAAAATACCAAAAGTGGAGTAACAAAAAAGGTTTATATTACCATAAAGTGGTAATACTGAAATGATAAAACACAACAAAATGTTAGCATTTTGTTATTACTGCTTTATGGTAATAGAAACCGTTTTTTTGTTACTCTTTTTGTTAATCATGTTTTTGCATTTCAGTATTACCACTTTATGGTAACGTAAATCTTTTTTGTTACTCCTTTTGTTAATTGTGTTTTTGCGTTTCAATATTTCCTGTTTATGGCATTGTAAACCTTTTTTTGTTACTTCCTTTGTTAATTATGTATTTGCATTTCAATATTACCTCTTTGTGGCAATGTAAATCTTGTTTTGTTAATCCATTTTTGTTGTTTTTTAACATGCCCATTTTAATCACTGTTATTAAATACAAATTACAATAGTTATTAAAATGGTGCATACAACTGTTTGGAGATTATTGAGAAGAAAATCAAAACTATTAGAAAAATCCGGTTCTCTTTTTAATTCATCAATATTTGTTAATAATTTCACTTTCACTTTCACTTTCAGTTATAAACCTTGAAGTAAGGTGGAAAAACAAAGGGTATCCTCATCATAACATAGCCTGAATTTCTCTTCAAAGAAGTCTTCACTAATTTTAAAAATCTAAGATAACATTTTTTTTTTCAGCTGAAGTAGAATATGTGAAGTGTATTATAAAACTAAAATGCTATGAGTTGAAACCATGAATAATTACAAAGATATTATAAAAAGGGTAAAACTCATATTTGATAGCATTTGAATATGCATTTTTGTCTTCTAGATGTCTTTATTGTTGATATTCTATAAAAGATTATCTACATTGAATACAATCTCTCAACTATATAATTTGAGTTCTTTTGAACAGACAACAAATGGCTGAGAAAATGTGCAAATAGATTCTGTTTGATGCTAACATTCCTTGGATGAAATATTTTGGCATTTTTGATACAGCTATTAATCCATTGTATTGAGTGTACTAAAAGATGAAAAAGACAAAACTTTATTTGAAAGCATTAGAGACACAAAGTACTTCAACTTCTGGAAATGATCTTGGACAAAATGGGTACAATATTATTGATCTCAAACAACATACCAACAATCATAAATTGGCAAGTAAATATAAAAAAATAAATTTCCATATGTTTACCAATTAAAGCCTCAGATGAATACACTTTGTTGACCTGCATTTCAAATAGAATTTTGAACTTGCATTTCCAGACAGCATCAGACTACAGATGAAGACTTGTTGTCCCTTTCAAATGCAGGTAACTGACATAAGAAAAAGAACGTATGAAATTTTTATTCTTTTCAGTAGAGTTTTATTTTAAATGCACAATAAAAAAAAATGTCCTTTACACAAGGTAAGTTCTTTTTTAATTTAGATATTTTCCCAAGTATTGAATCGCACATCAAATTGATACAAAATACTTGTGACTGGCAGCTAAGAATGAAAAATGCAAGTCTCTTTGACAGATTTTGATTTTTGAGTTAAATGTAAAATTGAGCTTGAGTTGAACCTACTTTCTTGACCCACAAGTGGTGTGCGCCATTGTCAGTAGAAGAAATCTAATGGACATCATAAAAATAGAAATTTTCTGTAGAATCATTTATATTAGCATTAACAATGAATTCCTAACTTTTTCATCTTTCTTACTAAAAGATATTTATTGCTTTTGATTTATTTAATCATTTATCTTTTTGCATCTTGCTTTTTTATTTCTTAATTTTTTTTAACTTCCTTTTCTTGAATATCTGATTGAAGAACAGACTGTGTGTCAGCTGGGAATAAAAATAGAAAATGGTTTCAGACAAATGAAACCCGAAAACCAAAAGGGAATTTCAAGTGAATGAAAGTTCTTGAAAGAATAGAAAACCTCATGGGATTAATATTATCCAAGAATATTCAATTTAATAAATGCTGCATATGTGGACATCAGGCTAGTGTGTCATTCAATTTTACATTTATCAGCAGAATTTTATTTATTCAAACTAATTCAATGAGAAGGGTGTTGCTTCTTGTATTCCTCCATTATTTCTAGGAATGGATGATAAAACATAAATTTGAAGGTGATGTTACAATTAATATTCAACCTGTAGTCTGAGAGCATAATAATTTTTAGTATTTGGTCCTCCACTTTTAGTCCTGTACACTTGTAAAATGTATGGCACCACAGATCTCAGCAATATGATGTAATGTTGCTGTGGTTTCCATAGCAAGTAAGAATAAATTTGCTAGCTGCATGTCCAAAGGGTTTTCATTTACAATACCTGATGCTCCCAAGCAGTCCCCCGTCTAAGTACTGACCAGATTCAACACTGCTTAACTTTGATAATCAAACAGAAACTTCTGTTTCAGCTTGATTAGATCTCATTCTTCTTTCTTCTTAATTGGTTGTTTTTGTTTATTGTGCAGGTGCAGAAGCATCGTCCACATCAGTGGGCCTCCTTCCAGGTAACTGGTTAGCTGCGCACATGATAGTTCTAACACATGATCTGTTGATAAGCTTGCCATAAATTAGTGTAATGTAAATTTTTTATGGGATCACCTGTCCTGGCTGTCATCCCAACACAGACATTAATGGCAACTGGAAACACTGCCATTCTCACACTCAGGCATTGTGCATCGACATTGTCCTCATAAAGGGATCATCTGCTGAGCCACACTATTTGCCTATAGCTGGGACCCTAAAAGGTACTACCACCCCGGGTTAGAGTGGACCTGGGAACAACAGCAAATAAGATGTGGTTCTAAGCTCCTCAAAACCTCCAATCTCCCGATCAGAGGTCTTGCTGCCAGATGTAGTTTATAGTAATAACCAGGATCATAAGTCTAAATTTTGGTATTAGTCAAATAACACCTGTCTTAAAAATGTCTGTATGAGTTTATTGATAACAGGTTTGCTTCTAGCAACAAAAGAGTTCCAAAATTATGTTTTTTAAAAATTCTGCTATCAAAAACAGGCATATGTAGGTTGTATAGCAAATATCAGCACAAAAAGAAGAATTGGTAAGCCAAGCTCAAATCCCACTTTTTCAGCAGTGTTCACTCTCACACAAATACCCTTGGGGAGGGAAAGAATCCATCTCTTCTTCTACCAGCTATGGACTAAACATCAATGATCTGCATCCTGTATGGTCACTTGCAAAATATCATGTTCCAGCCAAGGGGTGCATACTCTAGAGTTGTCTCTTTGTCTTCAAAACTTTTATCAGCTACTGACTTGACAACAAAAATGTGTCAGTGTCCCTATCTTGTTGGAAGTGAAAACCTTTCTTGTTATCAAGTTGCTGATAGATTTATGGAAAATAGATATGCATTTTTTGTGATCCATTCTAAGAATATTTCTCGTACCTACATTGCTTTCTTAATAATATCTAATTTGCTTTATTGATTAAACCTTGTAAAGCAAAGATGGCAATGTCTACCACATATGTACATTTTTCAGTTTTGCTTCTGGCTGTTTTTGAAAATCTGCAGAGACTATCAAGAAACTGCATTCCTATTCATCAAAGAAAACGTTATTAAATAAGGTATTTTCTCATTTACAACATAAACTTATATTGCGTAAAAGATATTAATCTTTGGTTATGATATGCTGTCAAATGAAGATGATAAAAGCATGGAAAGGTATGCAGATATATTAAATACATTAGTGTTGAATGTTTTTTTTTAGTTCTAAATCACTTTTTGAAAAAGTAGATAAACTGTCAATACATCTTGGATCAGCTGCAAATAATATAAATTCAAAATGTTAAATATCCAACAAATTGAATTGTTATAAAGATGATAAAAATTTGCACTAAAATAATTTCGGTTTGAACTTTCCTCTGTGTTACCTCGACATTATTAATTTAAGTGCAGTAGTAGATTGGCGGCAAGGTTTCATCATTTTACCATTGAAATGGCTAGATGTAATTTCTATGCTAATGGTTTCTTCTATTGAACTTCTTGCTCAAAATGATTTTTAAGAAAACCTCTTTTTTTTTAACTATCCCTATTTTTAACTTCTCTCACACTTTTGGTTGTGGAACTCATTTGACTTTTTGTTTTCAAGTTAACTTTGATTTCCAAAAATTTAATTGAAATGTCAGTATTTATCTTCTGTCTTCTTAACTCCTGTACTTTTATCGTTTTCTCACCTTAATAATTATTTTCTCATATCGTCTCGCATTCAGTAACCCCTTATTTTATTGCCATGCTTGGGTGTAATATATATATATATATATATATATATATATATATATAAATTAGGAGATCAGTCGATTCCACTACAAAGGTACAGGAATCAGCCATCTTCTTAATTTTTTATACTTAAAAGCTCTACATATTAAATTTTTTAGACATGTATTGAGCACTTTTTAACACTACTGTTCCCTGGTCTAATTCAACTCCAACCATTAACATTTGTTTTATTATTATTATTATTATATATATATATATATATATATATATATATATATATATATATAAAAGTGTACTAGCATGAAACAGACTGTCACCTCTAAATGTTGACTTCTATGTTCACTTTTATATTTACACACGCTCTATCTCTGATATTGAGCACTTTATCCCATAAATATAGCACACTTTAAGACTATATTTCTTCATATATATATATATAAATATATATATATATATATATATATATATTTTATTATTATATATATATATATATATATATATATATATGTGAGTGTGTGTGTGTATGTCCTGTGTGCTGTGTTCCTTAAGGACATAGGTGATAATTCCATAGAACTAGTTATATAAATTAACTAAATTTATTTGTTTATTTTGATAAAATGAATCATGTTTAGTTCAAATATATGAATAAAAATTTGTAGGACTGTATTAAGGCAGTTGAATATCTCTTCATTTTTTTGTGATCAACATTAATTTTTAAAATGGTCAATGATTTAATTTCTGTTTCTGCATAGAAAAGGAACATTGAAAATAAATTTCCTGCTGAAGAAAGGTGATGCTTTTAAGCAGAGAAGAAATTGAACTCAAGATAAACCTTTCTGAAACAGAAACTATGATCCCTTATTGGAATGAAAGCAGTGATGTTACATATCCTGAATCTGAAAAGAATGTGGAATTAGTAAATACTAAACACTTCAGATAATTTTGAGTATGGCTGAAGCCCAACTTCACGAGAGAACCTCTCTGCACCTGCTTGGTCTCACGCTGTCCACTGACCATTCTTCAAATATACAAATCAACCATTCGTCCTTGCATGTAATATTGCTGCCATATATGGTCTGGTGCACATGCTGTTCATCTTGAGGTCCTCAACAAAAAACAGAGATGAATATGCAATGTGATTGGTCCTGATCTGTCACCCCATCTACAGTCACTATCTCACAGACATGCTGTTGGTTCCCTCTGTCTTTTCTACAAGTACTTTCATGGCAACTGCTTCGATGAGCTACTTTCACTGGTTCCCAAACTGCATGAATTTAGGTGTGCTACTAGGTTGGCATTTCGGTCCCACCCTTTCACTGTTGAAATGGCTAAATGTAGCCATCTCTTCTACTCCAACAGCTTCTTATCTTGCATCTCCCATCAGTGGAACTCCCTTCCTATCACTTGCTTCCCTGATAGCTATAATTTTCAAATATTCAAATGGAATATCAATCGACATCTTATGATGCTTTGACCTTGATCCCTGTCCTTCTCTTTATCCTTTTCCCAAACACTCCTCTTTACTCTTACTCTCACTCTCTGTAACCCCTTGCCCCTTGCATGCTAGTGCCACTTCTGTCTTGCTTGGTGTGATTTGCTTAAAAAAAAGTAGAGATGAAAAGGAAACTGAACACAAAAGTAGTTTTGCTTAATAGCACAAATTGCTAAAAAATAAAACATTAACCAGAAAAATTGACTCATATTGTTAAATATCCTTGTCAGGTAAGAAATTTAATATGAATATCATACATGACACCAAACTCATTCAAGAATATCTAAACTGTCAGCTGTATACAACCACTTTTTAAAATCAATGGTGGGGAAAAGAACATCTTGGCAAAGATTATCCTTCTTTGAATATTGTGGACTGGTGCTATAGATTTGCAAACAAAGAATTGTACAAAATAACAGAAACTACATCACTTGAGGACAGCAGCAACAACTAAAATAGATAGCACATGTAACTCAAAGAGAAAATAATGACATAATCAAGATGTTGACATTCCACACTACTTCAACTAAAAGGTTAGGAAGGAAAACCCCATCAGTACTGAAAATAGTGATAACAGATGCTGGACTTGAGAAACCTATTTTCCTGAAAAATTGTAAATTACAACCAAGAGCAGTACTGGCTGCCCAGTCAATGAATGCTAAATGTTTCCTTATAGGGAAACAGCTAATATTACCATTACCATTTAACACAGTAACTATCAACCATTTATTTTTGCTGCCTTTTATTAAAATACTTTAACACCAATTATTATTGTTACTTTTTATCACAACTTTTAACCAATTGTTCTTGTTACTTCTTGTTGCAACACATTTCAACAAGTCCATTCTTTACTAAGAAGCAAACTGTGAGAATTCAGAAGAACAAATTAGTTAAAATAAGATTTGAACTCTGTTCGCCTAAATTGTGAGCTTGTATTGCATAGATGAGGCCTTTGCCAAGAACTGTATTTCATGCTACATTGTCAATTAACTTGTGCCTCTTAAAATAAATTTCTGAACTTATTTTGAAATTTTAAGACTTGCAGTTTTAGTATAACAGTTATAAAATTAATTTTAGACGAACTGAAAAAGCACTGTGATAAAAACAACAAAAGCAAGTAAAGGAAATTTAGTAAAATGTTAATAACAGGAAAATGACTTGACAATTTATGCATGTTATATTCAATATAGCAGTGATAATGAAAATGAAACTAGTAGTATAGAAATCAAATGAAATGAAAATGATTACAGCGATGGATGTGAGCATGTATATTGCGACTGAAAAGTTGTGTGTTGTGACACATTGCTTTTTTCACCTTCATTGAAGCTGTCTGCACCTTATGCTATGGTGGCCATTTTATTGGTTTATATTTGACAGGAAAGATTCTAATCTCAGATCAGTAAGCTTTAGCTGCAGTTGGTGATTTTTGCCACTTTGGACCATAGTCCATAGATATTCACTACAACTTAAGCATTTTAAAATTTTCTAACCTAAATTTTTTGCTATAACCATCAATCAAGTCACAATTTGATCTTTTTCAAAGTCTCTCAAGTAACAATTTGGCCTTTTTCAAAGCTTCTCAAGTAACAATTTGGCCTTTTTCAAAGTATCTCAAGTAACAATTTGGCCTTTTTCAAAATCACTCAAGTAACAATTTGGCCTTTATCAAAGTCCTTCAAGTCACAATTTTTTTTTTCAAAGTTACTCAAGTCACAATTCAACCTTTATCAAAGTCACTCGAGTAACAATTTAGCCTTTTTTGAAAGTCACTCAAGTAAAAATTTGGCCTTTTCAAAACTCTCCCATGTCACAATTCAGTGTTTACTAAAACCTCTAAAAATCACAAATTGGCTCTTATCAAAGTCACCCAAATTTTTCTTCTTGGCCATAAAGATGTCATTTGACACTTCAAAATAAAATACTCAAGATACACACTTATCTGTTTATATACCTCTAATCTTAACATATGTAGTTGTTCCAAAACAATAGTAATTCTTAGGACATGTCACTGGTCATGTATTGTCTCAGAGAAAATTTAACAGTACTGAGACTTACTAAGAAAATATTTTTGGTACACAATTTTGAATTTATACTGTTATTACTCCGATTTATAGAGCTGTGTCACTGAAATAAAACCTGCATTGTGAAGTCAGATAGCAATAATCAAACATCAGTTGTGGATGGCAACTTTTATTGACAAACTCAACAAGAAAGAACAAATTCAAAGAGAAGAATGAAGAAGTTTAATTCCAGGTTAACCATAAAACTTGATTTGATAACATCCCATTATGTTAACCTAAATTCAATCCTGTTTATTCTCTGCATAGAATAAATCCAAGACAAAAGCAATTGCTAGGAATGCTTCTTTTTCTCTCGCTGTTATTTCTGTTTTGTCATTTAGAGCAATTTGATACAAAAAAAATTAACTTTGAATAAGAATTTCAAAATAATGAAGATTGTTGAAAGAATCATTATATTTTTATGTTTCTGAGTACAGTGGTCATTTTCTCGCCATTTCTAAGTACAGTGGTCATTTTTTCTGTTTTTTTTCTGTTTTAAGTTTTTGCCTGACTAATAAAATATGAAAAAATTAGATAATTCATGAACTAATCTGTACACTCTTTTATCACATCAATTACTTTTGAAAAATGTAGGTAGAAGATTCGACTGACACAATACAATCTGATAATCACTTCTATTTTGGTATGTTTAGGAGGGGTATAATGAATGTTGGTTCAAAAATCATCAGCCTGTCAGAGAAATGGATTTGACTACAATTTCAACTTAGCTTACCAAT
The DNA here is from genome assembly GCA_964036315.1 of Acanthosepion esculentum. Taxonomy (NCBI): domain Eukaryota; kingdom Metazoa; phylum Mollusca; class Cephalopoda; order Sepiida; family Sepiidae; genus Acanthosepion; species Acanthosepion esculentum. Next base: position 35,266,220 of record OZ038476.1, on the reverse strand, counting down.
TTCAGGTAACCTCTAATCAATTGTTAAATGGGGCAAGAAATGGCTTGTAGATTTTAACACCTCCAAAAGAAAATTGCTATCCTATGATCATTATAGAGAACCATTTTTGCCCTCCACCAACATGGCTGATAATAATCTCCAGGAGAGCAACTCATTGCATCTTCTTGTTCTCATGCTGAAATGAAGTGGAGTGATTATATTGAATCAAATGTTAGATCTGCTGTTATGAAAGTTGGTTCACTGTGTTGTCAGAATCCATCTTGCATATTTATAAAATTAGTATTCATCAATGCAGTGAACATTGCTGCCATATCTGGTCTGGTGCTCCAAGTATATATCTCAAGATTCTCAATAAAATACAAAGAATCTGCAATGTTATTGATCCTGACCCAGCATGTAGACTTCAGTTACTTACTCACTGCTATGATGAGGCTTCCCTGTACATTTTATATAAATATTTTCATGGCATTTTTTCTAATGAGCTCTTCTCTTTGGTTCCTCAACCACATGAATTTAGGCATACTAATACGAGGTCTCATCATTGTACTGTCGAAATCGCTAGATGTAACTGTACATTCTATTTTGATAGCTTCTTTTCTCAGACTTCTCACCTGTGGAACTCTTTTCTGATTTCTTGCTTCTCTGATAACTACAATCTTCAAAAATTTAAATGCAACATCAATTGCCATCTTTTGTTTTCCAAAAAAACTTGTTCTTTTATTGTGCTTTCTCCTTACTAAAACTCTTTTCATTCTCTTCCACTCCCAATAACCCTTTATGTCAAAGTGGCTTTATCACCTTGCTTGGGAGGAAATGATTACAAAACAACATATAAAGTTGCATCACTTCAGTTAAATAACAAATTTAAGCCCTGTATACACAAAGCATAAATTTTAAAAGCATTTTACTGTTTAAAATCTGAAGAGGAATTATAGTTAATTCCAAATATTTTGTCTCACTTAAAAAATTATTGCCCATGAAAGTCTTCATCAGAATATTTTTTCAATGTCAGCAGCCCTTATAATAATATTAACTTTTGACAATTTATTGGGTTAGAACAAAGGTTTATCGTGTTTTTCAGCTCGGTAGCTTTGAACTGTTCCCAGTTGAACTGATTAAAAGCAACATCTGTAATTGTTCCATTAGAAGAGTGTCAAGACCATGCCAGATCTCATGTCTCTTTGCAGACCCAGCAGAATTTTTATGCAGATAGGCTGGAATGTCTTACGACACCTGCCATACCCACCTTCATCCTGGGTATAACAATAAACTAAATTCGGTATCAGGGTCTCTATTGCTTAATTCCTGTTGTTTCTAGCTCCACCCTGACCTGAGGTGGTAGTACTTGTCAGGGTCCCATCTATGGGCAAATAGTGCACCCCCAAACAAAAATCAACAGTAACTTTTTATAATAAAATGACCAACAATCGATTTTTATAGCAAAATGACAATCAATGCAACACTAAAAAAATACATTTTTATAGTAAAATTACTAACAATATATTTTATGATCTTCAAAATTTATATTTAAAAAAACATACCTTTACTCTGAAAGCATAAAATTATGTACAAAATATTTAGATTTCAGCATTAAATAACCCATGGAGGTGTTGATATGCCACCAAACAAAATCAACCAACCAAACGACCATAATGAAAGAACTCTTTCATGACATTAGTCCATATAATATTCTACAGTTTCTGAAAGAAATCAAACTGTATTCCAAAATATAACTTCAACAAAACTACAACATAGTAATGATCTGCCTCTAGTAATCATGTGTACACAAACATGTATATATACAAAAGCTGAGTATCATCTACCATGTATTCACTTGTGAAAGCAGAATAATATATATCATTTTTATGACTTCAAAGCTCCCAAGAAAATTAAATTTTGGCATTAAATGACCCATAAGTTGTTGATATGCCATTAAACAAACAAATCAATCAATTATACTCACTTAATCTTGCAACTCCATATAAACACTTATTTCAATCCCTACTGCATTTCTCTTAATAATAACTTCAATTCCCTAGAAATCTGTAAAAGCCACGTAGACCAGTTCATCATTCCATTTCTGGGATTATGGAATCATGAAGTTGCCTTAAATATGGAGATAGGTAGTGGAACAAAATGGTAAAAATGTGAATGAATAAAACTATTCACAAATATCTAAATTTTGTCTTTGAAATACACTTAAAAAAATATTTATAGAGAGGGCACTAGCTGTCTGTTATAAAATGTTTTCCCTGTGATGAATAATATAACCTTGTTCCTAAACAAGGAATATACACTGTATTTTAATAAAATCTCTAAAAGTGGTGTTGTAAGTTAAATATTCTATCCTCACTAAGCATGAAACACTGAATAAAACTACTAATAGTGTTTTATTATAAAGGCTACAGGATAGTGGTACAAAAATGGCTGAACATAGATCTTGAAGACTTTCAGAACATTCCATCTACTGGCATGATTGAATGTAAATTGGTTTTATTGTTTTCTAGCCAACCAATTATAGCCAACATAGTGTTGCCAGATTTGCCAAATTGAAATACAGGACATCTTGCTCAAATTTAAAATTAAATTTTAATTTGCATTTACATATGCTAATTGAGATAAAATAGTATTACTGAATCTGAAAAACTTATACTAAAAATATTATTAGAAATCATTTGAATTTAAATTTAAACATGATGTCCTGGATTTCAATTTAGCAAAGCTAGTAACCCAAAGCCAACATAAAGTAGCCTCCAAAAAATTGAATCTCAAAACCTATTTGGACTTTGGGTGTAAAACAAAAAGAAAATGATTGCTAAATCTGTTTGTCCTCCATTGTGAATGTACTTTTAAAAATACATTTCAGCAGATTTTACTTTCTTCTTTATTTATAGACAACTTTCACAGATTTTCAGCACCTAACAAACTCATTCAAGCACAAAACATTCAGTGATAGAACAAATAATCTAATACTTATGAATTACTCACTTTTATTTTCATGTACTCGTTTCCTCTATATAGTTGCTTACAAAACTGGAAAAAAAATTGTGCCATGCCTGAAATAAAAATTGGAAACAATTCATATTTGGAATAATATTTCAGAAAACAGCTTTGCAGCTGTAAAATTTTTGTTGTTTATTTTTACAAAATAAACCAAAATATCTCCAGATGTGTGCATTGTTTGTGGAGTTATTTGAGAAGTTTTTGAGCCAAGGTGTGAACATGTTTTCAAAGACTTGTGAATTTTTATTCTAAATAAAATAATAGAAAGGTGTGAGGGCAAATTGGGAGACATTGTGAAATGGATATCAAGCCACAATGTTCAGCATTGCTGGAACTAAAACTATACTAATCCGTCAAAAACAATATCTCCACTGCAGATATTCACTGATTAGCTGTGGTTTGAATCTACCAAAGTAATTCCTTTTTTTAGAACAATATTCTAATTTAATTCAAGTGCAGCAGAACATTTCCTATCTAAACATTTGTTGAGTTAATGTCATATTTATACATATACTGTCAGCAGTCTGATCACAGATGAAGAAGAGACTTGAAGCAACAGAAATGTGGTTCTACAAAGGAATGCTGAGAATATGAAGGACTGAATATGTGAGCAATGATGAAGTTTTACAGAAAATAGAAAGAAAAAGGACACTATACTTAATATAAGAAAGAGACAGTTGAAATTTCTTGGGCACATAATGAGGAAAAGGGGTTTGAAAAAATTTTGAAAAATTTGATATTCACAGCGTATTTTGAAGGCAAGAGGGACAGAGGAAAACAAAGTATAATCTATCTAGTGAGTTTTAGTAAATGAATGGCAGAGCAATGTTTAGGAGAAATAACAAAAAGACAAAATTTATTAAAAGCTACAAAGGACAGGAATTTGTGGAGAGCCATGGTCACAAATGTCCTGAAGGGACATGGCATATAGAAGAAGTCAATAATATCCAATAATAGTTTTCCTTTTAAATTCATTTGAGTATTGAATTTGAAGTGATCAGTGTCAGTTTCCTTGGCAGGATACTCAGACAAATTTCAAGTGATGAGGGTGAGGCATGACTGTTGGCATTTGGTGTTCACCATTTTGTACTTTATTGATCACTTTAAACATTATTTTTAGTGGATACACATATTTGAGTGCAGATTTTTCTTTCATAAGATTTCTCAAATATTCAGACAGTAGACTAAAATAAATAAATATACTGTTTAATAACTAAATGGAATGCCTATGAGTATCTACTAAAAATAACATTTAAAATGATAAAAATCTGTTGGATTAATAAAAAAATCCATTATAATGCTATATATAATATAAAAATATATATCAAACTAATAATGGTTAAGTTAATGTCAAACTGTAAAGACTTATGAATAATGCATTTAGAAGGAATGTCTGGAAACTAATAAGTTTTAATGATGGAATCTGATCATTTTTATGGAATATGACACTAATTTTATGTTAATGACTGAAACTAATTTATTGAGGAGAAACTGTATTGAAAGTGCACTAATTTCAGAATCCTCTCCTCAACATCCTGTATCTTACTGCTCAAAGTAACTTTTTTCTTTCACCATCCTACTTTGTCTCTGTTCTGCCATCCATTCACTCAAACTCATTAAATAAGTTACTCACTGTTCCTCCATTACTTTTGTCTTCAATATGTCCTGTGAGTTTTTCATTCTCCTGTCCCCCTTTCCTCACAATGAATCCTAGAAATTCCTTTGTATTTTCTAATCTCTTTAAAACTTCCTCATTATTCTAATGTCCTATCCATGGTATTCTCAGCATTTGTCAGGAGAACCACATCCATGTCACTTCAATTCCTCTTCTTTGAGGAGATTGTCTAGCATTCATGGTCATATAGGAAATTATATATTATATATCAGCACTCTTTTCTTTGTTTCTAAAGGCATTTTCCTACATTACAGTACTTTACTTAGTTTCTGAAAGGCATCTTTCACTATTCCTATGTATTTCAAATTTCTGTGGCATCTTTCACTATTCCTATATATCTTCAGATTTCTGTGGCACAATTTGTGTCATTTGCTACTACACTATTTATAAAATTAAATTTTCTGGTCAAAGGTTAAATCAGCAAAAAAAAGCCATTTCTTTCAAAATTACTACTAATACAGTTTGGCTGGTTGGTTGTTTCTAGAGGTTCTATGGGTTAATTTAATGGTTTAGTGATACAAGTCTTACTAATTAACCTGTAGCTAGGAGGAGAAGATGTAGATTTATACCTTTCCCAAGAGTATTTGTGCATGTGAATCTAATGAGCCTGACTGGAATTGGAACTCAGCTCTCTGATTAACAACTTTTGATCATGTGTTACACAACCCACACATCCAAGCTTACAGCACCTAATATTCCCAAGTGGTCACCCATCTAGGTAATGACCAGGCTTGTAGTTGCTTAATACAGCTAACAGTGTTTCAACGTGATGTAGCCATAAGCCCTAATAGAATGTGGTATATTTAAAAACAATGCTATAAATAAAAATGAAAAATCCTGAATGAGATTAGGATAAGTTAACATCATTGAATGGCAAAGTTTAATTTTTAAAAACAAACATCTCTGTATCTTTAATGATTTTATGTAATTTTTATTTTTTTTGTATGACCTACTTTTTTTGTTAATGCACTTAATCCTAATTAATTTTATAGATCAAACATTATAGAGGGAAAATTTTAAATCAAAATTCAGTTGATACATCATTGATCCACTCTGGAATATGAAAGACACACACATATACACATATATATCTAAAGACTATCACATCTAGGATATATTAAACATCAAAACATTCATTTACTTTCATAATTCTGTATATTGTGATTAGAAATTTTAATGGTAGGAATTAAAAATGATATAAAACATTAAGAATAGTTGTATTTTAGTACTAACTGCATGTATGTCAGTAACGTTTCCCATGTTGTTACTGCTGACCACAATTACCACCTCTCCCCACTACTTAGCTGTCATCATTTTCTCTACTAACAACATAAAATATGGGAAATAATCAGTATTCATTGACCAAACAGCATTACTATTGGGTGAAATTTATAAAAATCTTTATTTAAAAACAATTTTTTAGGAGAATATGCTTCTCAAATTCACTGTTATCACTCATTCTTTTGTTTAAGATATTGTGGAAAGTCAGCATCTTGATTAGGTAATTATTTTTCCTTCTAGTTAAATATGGTATCTATTTTAGTTCTTGCTACTGTGGTTTTTGTTATTTGGTAATGTTCTATATTTTGATTCTGCGGTGACAATCTGTAAGATCTGATGTAGGATTGTCTTATTTAAAACTGAGAGGATTCATTTCCTTGAAGCCATTATTAAATCATTTTAAATAATTTTCTATAGCTGATAGTTTAAACATTTCTGAAGGAATTGAATGAGAGTCTCGATTTGATGAGGCTATTTAAGAACAGGGCTTGAGTTCTGAGGTTAATATTTTGGTTTTATAGTAGTATCTTGTAGTATTGAACAAAACGACTCCTAGTACAGCATATCTTATGTTCAATTTACTTGTTATAACTGATCAATACACAGAGGTATTAGAATTGTTTACAATTAATTAATTATACATTCTTAATTTTTAGTGTAGTGCTATCACTACTTTCATTACAAGTCCAGATCATAATTTCGATTTTCGAAAGATTTATTGTAATCTTGGAACACTTGGTAAAAAAAAGTTGATTGTGTTTGTTCAAGATCATTCTTATACCAACTCTGAATATCTATGCCATCAGCATAGCCCCCTCACCCCCTTATCAGTACACTGGCCTTGGAAGCTTACGTAGTAACTTTGTATTTTCATTCATATTTGATTATTTCATCTTCTATGTGTTGGAATGACAAGAAGTGTACTTGTGAAAGTCATTTGAAAGAAAAATTTTCCAAGTGAGATAGTTGAAATGCTTGGAAAGCAAAATGGGTAAAAAGATAATTTAACTTGTATTCAAAAAAGGCGGCATAGTGGATTAATGTATAGTATCTTGAACAGAGGAATTGGAGAGCCGAGTTCAAATTCCAGTCAAGTTCACATACATGCTCATACACTTAGGAAAGGTATGAATCATCCCTCCAGTTATGGCTAAATAGTAGGACAGACTAGACTCAAACCTTGGATTCAAACCATCTGCTGACTTGTAGGTTCTGCTCTTCTGGGAGGACAGACTGGGTAGCTTTAATATCCCAGAGCAAAAGGAACCAGCAAGTCATTGCATATTCTACCTTAAATGTCACCATGAACCACAATTGTGAGATAGAGTGGAGCGACCCAAAATGCACTAACTGTATAAATGATGATGATGATGATGATGATTCAAAAGATAATTTACTTTTTTTCCTTTACTCATATTACATACAAGAAAACATTTCTTCAGAAATATATCATAGCTTAGAACTCTTGCTGACCTATTCAAACCCTTTTCTCTCTGAATTTCTGAGATGAGGAGTTATTCTTTTTTATCTCTCCTCAACTTTGGTAGACTAACCTATGGAAGGAAAACAGAAATGTTATTTTATATTAGTAGATTTGTTTTGGATATGGTAGACGATAATCAAAGTCCATTTCTTCACATCTGTTTGTATAATACTAAAAGTCTGTGATTGCATGCTTGTGTGGTGCATCCATCCAGCATATAATGATTTATGAGTTTTTACAATAAGTATTTCTATTTTAACTTTCTTCAAACAGATTATTTTTTTAATTAAAATATTTTTAAGTTAAAGACAGACACAAAGAGACCCCGCTTTGCTGTTTCATTCAGTTGTTTGTAGAGTAATTATTTATATTTCAACTTTCTTTGAACAAACAATATTTTAAATATTTAAAAAATATTTTTAGGCATAATTAAAAATTAAAAATTAAAAAAATATTTTCAAGTGAATATGGTTTTAAAATATTTTTTGACATCTTCAAAAAATATTTTTAAGTTAATCTGATTTAAAGTTAAAGTTTATCCCAGAAGTTCTATTCCTATTAAATGCTGTAAACAATTAGTAAAACGTTAAACATGAATTTGTAAACCAGACCAATGATGGCAAGAACGAATTGAAATATATAACTGAATCATAATAAAATTAACTTTCATTTCAATGGAACGTTGAAACCAACTTTAATGTTTTGTAACCTGAACCATCAGTGACCCAATGGGTCACAAATAGTCACAAATAGTTTAGTATTATATAAATTTGTGGGAATGCTAGAGAGAAAAAAATACTTTTATTTGAATTTTATTCTAAATTTATTCAATGTGTAAATTTTAAGAAAATTTGAAAATTGCTTTTCACTTAAATTTCAACCAGATTTTCTTGGCCAAAATATCAATAGGAGAATCTTGTAAGGAAATTTATCTTCTCTTAAAATCTTAGATAAAGATAAAGGGTTAATTTTAGTGAATATTGGTTTCTTTCAAATGTTGGGATTGTCTTCTTCATTGGAAGAGTGGTATTTTGAAGGATCAGTTTTTGTAGTTTTTGAAAAGGTTTGTCTAAAAATAATATTACTTATTTGAATATTACACCATTTAAAATGTTTCTTTTTATTGTTTCCCTGCATAATCATGTCTACAGTGAAGCTTTCAGCACAAAGTATTCTGATGAAAGAGTTTGAGAGATGATTTGGAGATAAACAGAGCTTTTGTTAATGTATTGTACAAATTTAAGTTTACTGAGATTTACTGACTTATAAATATTTACAAGAGGGTGCCTAAAAATGATCAGTCTGATGTTTGGTCATGGAAATACCAACTTAAGCTCAGAATTACATTGTATTTAAGAGATCATATATATATATATATATATATATATATATGAAGAAATATAGTATTATGGTGTGATATATTTATGGGATAAACTGCTCAATATCAGAGATAGAGCGTATGTAAATATAAATATAAAAGTGAACATTGAAGTCAACAGTCAGAGGCAACAGGCTGTTTCATTCTAGATGCAATTGTCAGGCTGCCTGACAATTGTGTCTAGCATGAAACAACCTGTCGCCTCAGAGTGTTGACTTCAATGTTCCCTTTTACGACAAATAACGAAAGCTAAGAACGAAACTCAACATATAAATAATGAAATCCAAAAACATATTGCAGTACTAAAAAAAAAAAAACACTTTAACCGAAACTGAATATAATGAAGCACAATACCACATCAATATAAGTATTAATAAGGATGAACTTGACCAGCGACAAATAATTACAAAAAAGCTGTGCAACTTATATCAAGGAAATATTCTACTTTCCAAAAACCATGATAAATACATAAACCTATCAACTCACATATTAACGGATGTTCAAAAGGAATTTTTAAATCTAGGACCAAATTGCCATCTCCAACCTAAATTCGACCTTCTCAAAAAGAAGACTGAAATTGAAATCTTACATCAATCATTATGTCAACTGGAAAAGGACAAATTGATAATACTCCATCCAAACCTCAGAGATCTTCTCAAGGTAGAAGGTCTAAAAGATTATATTCCACGTAATAGAAACAAAAACATTCCAACAAAACTCAAAATTGCTGCTACAGAATTAAAAAAACAACCCTAATATAGTCATCAGAAAGGCGGATAAATCCAATATTTACGTAATTTTGGATAAATTGGATTATCACAAAAAGCTTCAGCATCTTATTGATGATTGTACTAAATTTACTAAATAGAATAAGAACACTACTGAACCTCTAAAGAAATATGTTAATAAACTTATTACATCCAATAATGCTGCTGCAGGATCCTTTAAAAATAAACAAAATAATTGGAGATTACCAACCTGGCTACTGATATGGTACACAAACCGGGATACCCATTACAACCTATTATTTCTCAGATTCCAACATGCATATACCAACTATCAAAATTTCTCAATGATATTATTACCCCATATCTCCCTACTAACTATAGCATTAAATCTACTCATGAATTCCCACAAATACTTAAAAACAAACCACGGCATTCTTGCGTCACTTGACGTAGAGAATTTATTTACTAATGTTCCCATCTCCGAAACTATTGATATTATCATTAATTCGGTGTATAAAAATAATTTAATTCCACCTCCATCAATCCAACCCAATATTTTAAGAAAACTATTGCTTGCTTGCACCACTAGAGTACCTTTTTATAGCCAGAATGGTACTTTACACACAAACTGATGGAGTAAGTATGGGAAACCCTCTCGGGCTGTGCTTCTCCAATTATTATATGTCCTATATTGAAAACAAGGTTTTTACTAAAATATATGTTTGTTATGTTGACGATATTTTTATTTTGGCTGAAAACAAGAAAGAAATAGAAAATCTGAAAGCTTCATTTCAACAAAATTCTGTCCTAAATTTTACTTATGAACTTAGTGAAAAAAATAAACTTCATTTCTTATTAGTAATAATACTTTTAAAAGTTCTGTTTATAAAAAACAACTTGTAAAGACTCTTGTCATCTTAATTTCTCTAGAGAATGCCCTCTTAGATATAAAATAGGTGTTATTAAGAATTTCCTCTCGTGAGCGCACGAGAACTCATCCTCTCGCAAGCTTTTCTTTAATGAATTAAAAAATATAAAGCAAACGCTGATTATTAACGGATTTCCTAATCAATTGTTGGATTTCCACATTAGGTGTTTCTTGTCCAAGCTAACTAATAGCAATGGCGAGAATAGAAACATAAACAATAATATTAATATTTTTTATAAAAATCAGATGAACGATAATTATAAACAGGATGAATGCCGAATGAATAACATAAAATAATGCATAACACCAGTTGACAATAGCAAAAAAATTAGATTATTTATTATAAAAAATTTAAAACTTCTAACCTTATAGTTAAAAATAATAATTCACCTCCTAGAACAAAATTAAATAGAGTAAATATTATTTACGAATTCAAATGCCCATTAAGGAATTGTATTCCTCAAGAATCAACTTTCGCAAATAATTATATAGGCCACACTACAAATTGTTTAACACGCAGACTAACTCTACACCTTTCTGACAATAGCTCAATTAGATCTCATTTAAATATTCATGGAGACCTACCGGACACTATCCGGAACATACATGTCGACAACACTAATATAATAGCATCATCCACATGCAAAAAAAGGCTAAAAATAATGGAAGCCTTACTTATAAAAATAAGCAAACCAACACTTAATAATATTAACTTTGAACATGGACATAATATCTTGACCATGTTTTTGAAACAAAAAAAAGTGAAACATTTTATAAAACATACATATAACAAACTATTTCTAATTCTAACAGTTAAAATATTATCCTTGAAAATGGCTAAATGTATAGCCAAAAGTGCTCAGATAAAAAGAACATTCGGACAGTTTTTATATAATTTATCATCCGAAAAGAAAAACATTATTAGATTGCATGAGAAATTGTATAAAAAACTAAATAAAAGCACCTTGTCAGTTGTTTTTTATGAAATGTGCATGAAAGAAGGATTGCTGCCTAAATATACAAATTTTAAATATATATATATATATATATATACATATATATATATATATATATAGTAGGCATCCATTTATCTTGTAAGATAAAGGTAGCACACTGTTTGGTCAAAATTCAGTCCTTTGGTGGTGAGACTGGAGTGACCTCTCCAGGGTGCAGGTCGATGAAATAGAGAGGCTGTATATATACATAATTTATTACATGGAACCTACATACAGTATTATATATATATATATATATATATATATATATATATATATATATATATATATATATATATATATATATATATATACATATTTCTAGATATATTACTTTATATATATATATAATTTATTATAAGATATTATAATTATTGGGTCTGTCACTGGATCTAACCAACGCCTTTATCCACTGTGTCACGTGTCCTTGAGTGTGAGTTCAATACCCGGTTAAGGCAGTGGAGAACTTTCAGAGGGAAAATTAGCAGGAGATAACTGATAACTGGCATCCATCAAACATGGCACGTGGAACTAGAATAGTCTACCCCAGTGATCGAAATAAAGGGTTCAGTTCGAAATTCCAACCACCTGAAGAAGGCCGAAGCATACAACGGCTGAAACGTTGTGACAAATATGGCGACAAAGATGAGGACAATAGTCCGACTAATGTAAATACTGTATATATATAGGTATGATAAAAAACATACATATACACACATATACTTGCATGTACATATATATTTCTTTCTCAGGTGTTATAAAAACAGTGTTCAATATTATATAACAGAGCTATTAAGTATATTATTGAATATACATAATATCCAACATTGATAGCATGATAAGTCCAAGAATCACTCAAGTTAGGTGGTTACCAAATGATGTTGGTGTAAGAACATACAGGGAGGGATCAAGATTATGAGAATATGTAGGATATATATATATATATATATATATATATATATATATATATATATATAGAGAGAGAGAGAGAGAGAGAGAGAGAGATTTGTGTATGTGTGCGTGAGTGTATATATATATATATATATATACATACAGATTTGTGTGTGTGTGTGTATATATATATATATATATATATATATATATATATATATATATGGGAAAACAATATATAAATTTTAATAATATTTAAAACAATGTAAGATGGAATTAATTCAAAACAAAACAATAAGCAAAATCCTTTAGCAGAACTTTACTCTATCATGTGTAGTAATTGTCACAAGGAATGTATATGAGAAATCTCAAGAAATTTTTAAAAAAATGATATGAACATAAAAGGGATCTTTTAAAAAATAACACACGCCTTAGATTAGTTGCCCATCATAATGAATCTGATATTAATTACTAAGACAAAGTGTATAGAAAGTGCTTTAATCGCTAGATCATCCACAGTAATTATTTGTCCAGATTCTTACAGCATTTCACCTTTCTTGTCAGTTTTTTTATTATCACAATGTGGGATATTTAATAAAAAAAAAGAGATAAAAACAAATAAAACGAAACCAAATGAAATCAGCTCGACACTATCACCAAACAAATTTCAGCATCCTATCTCACTAATGTGCTTTATAATCACATCAACACAAACATCACTTTAATCCAGTGAAGTCCTAATGAATAAACTTTGGGAAAGAAATGGCTTAAATAGCAAGATAGACTGGAAACTCTTGCCTTGAGTGGAAGCCAGTCTAGTAGAAGGATTATTGTAAATTTAAGACCAGACTTGAGTGATGGGCTCTATCAATTAATCTTTCTTTAGACACACCAACTTCTATTATGGCTTCAGTACAGGTGGTGTACCAGTGATCCTAATAGGTTACAGAACTTGTGATTATGACATCTATATAGAATGTATGTGTATAAATGATAACTATTAATGGATTTAATCTATATATAATTTGACTGACTACTCTCATTTTCTCTTAAGGCAGGTAGCCAATCCCCATTGCAGACACCTCCTTAAGCATGTTTTGTGTTTGTTCAATACCCACAGAATCTACCTGTTGTTTATAATGCAAGTCTGCTGAACAGATGTTTGTTACACTTTCTGGGAGTGAATGCATAATCTAGCATAATCAACAGTTTGAACAACGCCAATATGCACAAACCCTCAGTCATAGTGAGTTGTGATTTCATGCTAGCACAACTGCAGCTGCCAAAATTTTCTATCTACCCAATTTTACTCACAAGGTTTGAGTCAATCAGTGATATGGTTTTCAGGCACTTTGCAATGGTGCCATATGCTGGGATCAACTCGCCAGGACAATAACATCAAGAAGTTACCTTCCTATCAAATCAACCATGGTGAGATTTGAACCTGAGTTTCATGGTCGAAAAGTAAACATTCTAACCAGTCGCCCATGTGCCCATATCTATATTTAATATATACATAATTACAGACACAATGTTTATAGACTGTCATAAATTGCATACTAAAATATATGTATGTGCATGTGTTGTGTGTATGTATATATATATAAATGTTTACGTCTATGAATATTCATACACACACATGCACACAAGTGTTGTTTTTGTATTTCTGCCGCAACCACATCCATCATTATACAGCTCCAAGAGCCTGTCACATTATTTCACTTGTCTCTGAATATGTGAGATCATGTCTTCCCTGCTTTCTTTTCCTTCCTGCTTTCCTTCCTTCCTTTACTTTTTGTTACATTCAACCATCTTTACCTGGCGCCAAAGCCACAGTTTTTATTTTAGTTTCATGTTGGTGTTATATGACATTCTATACATTAAATGAATGTAAAATAAAAGAAAAGAGGCCAAAATAAAAATACAATGAATGTAAGAGGAGGAAGTAGTAAAAAAAGAATTTGACAAAGAAGAACAATAAGAACGAGTGACGAGAACAAGGCAGAACACTATTGAATGCTTTTAGCTTTTATATTACAAGCAAAATGTCTGAACATCCCTTTAATCTATGAAGGAGGATTTGAGAATGGTTTTATATTTGTTTGCGTATTTTTGGTAATAATGTACCACATTGTTTAAATATTTTACTTGTTGGGTCACCCTGTGATGCTGAAGTTAAAATAACATTTTATGTTATTTTGAAACACTGGAAAATTATCTGACATCACCTGAGAGAAAAAGAGTCAGTCTTGATTGTCATTCATTTAACTTGTTAAAAATTTTATCGGAATAGTTTTGAAACTTCTCTTTTCTCATTGATCCAGCATTTGATACAGTTTTCAAACTTTGATCCAGCATTTTATACAGTTTTCAAATTTCTCTTTTCTCATTGATCTTGCATTTGATACAGTTTTCAAACATTGATTCTGCATTTCCTACAGTTATCAAATTTCTCTTTTCTCATTGATTTTACATTTGATACAGTTTTCAAAGATTGATTCAACTTTTCCTACAGTTTTCAAAGACTGATTCTGTATTTCCTACAGTTATCAAATTTCTCTTTTCTCATTGATTTTACATTTGATACAGTTTTCAAAGATTGATTCAACTTTTCCTACAGTTTTCAAAGACTGATTCTGTATTTCCTACAGTTATCAAATTTCTCTTTTCTCATTGATTTTACATTTGATACAGTTTTCAAAGAATGATTCAACTTTTCCTACAGTTTTCAAAGACTGATTCTGTATTTCATACAGTTTTCAAATTTCTCTTTTCTCATTGCTCTTGCATTTGATACAGTTTTCAAAGAGTGATTCTGCATTGCCAACAGTTTTCAAATTTCTCTTCTCTCATTGATCCTGCAGAAGACAAAACATAACCTACTCATTTGTAAGAACTTAATTACAAATATGTCAATAGTTGGGTAATAAAGTTATATTCAGTTTTCTTTCTATATTAAATCAATGTGACAAAACTAGACCTCTATTATATTCATGTAGGATTAATACAAATATAAAATTTGACACTTAACTCTTTAATGTTACATTTGGCGCCCCAACTTCAGAGTTTTGCAGATGAAACTTTGTGTAGTCAGTCATCATTTGGTTCCACTCATCAGGAGGATTTAGCAATTGACTGCCAATTTTCATATTTTCATTA
The DNA here is from genome assembly GCA_964036315.1 of Acanthosepion esculentum. Lineage (NCBI taxonomy): Eukaryota > Metazoa > Mollusca > Cephalopoda > Sepiida > Sepiidae > Acanthosepion > Acanthosepion esculentum. Next base: position 35,250,699 of record OZ038476.1, on the reverse strand, counting down.
TTTTTATATTAAGTTAAAAAATAATTTAAAAAAAAATGTACTTTTTATTGATATTGGGTTGATTTTTCTTCTTTGTGTGTGTGTATGTGTGTGTACATAAATGTATATATTTACCTACCTTGGTAATATAGAAACATATGATAGAATGTGTGACACAAAAATGCATAGGAATAATGAAAGATCCCTTCCAGAAACTAAGCCAAGAATTTTTATTAAAAAAATATATATCATGTATCTCCTCCTGTATAGCAGGGAAAGCATAACACTCACAGGACATATTGAATGAAAGAGGAAGGAAACAAAATACCAAGCAACTTACCTAAGGGCAATATTCTGGTATTATTTTGAACTATTGTTCTTGGCTTGAGGGATGCAACTGTTATTATTGATACATTTTGACCAAGTATCCTTTATTCATCATCAGGTGTCCATTGACTGGCTGATATGGGATATCTGTTGATGATCATGATATTCTGTCCATGTGATATCAGTTATTGTACACTCTTGTTGATTTGATACTTCACAGTTTGAATTCATGACCCCTAGATGACAGTGATATATTTATAACCAACTCCTATATCCATTACACCACCATCCCAAAGGATATTTGGGGAGAGCCTTTTATATTCAAAGTCAGATTTTTTTTTTGGCATTTAGTTATGATGATGCTGCATTTTCATAATTTAGTACTTCAATTCTGAGATGAGTAATTGTCAACTACCTTATATTAATAGAAGAAGATCAACAATTACTCGTCACAGAAATGAAATAAGAAATTAGCTAAGGAATGAATAGCAGAGTAGGAACAAGGACAGCAAGTTGTTGAGAGCTATGATCACCAACACACAGAAAAGAAATGGCATATAAATGATGATTTGTTATATAAATTGCCTTAGGTTGCCACTGATGGACAAATGGTCCAAAATCAGAGAGGTCCACAGCACCCAGTCTTGTGTTTGTTTGAACCATTTTATTAAGCCTAAGGGGTACATTATTTTCTGTCCTGGCTCAAAGTAGGGGGTGCAATTCTTTTCTTCAAAACAACATGCAAAGCAGATTTATATTCACAGTTTCCTTCTCCTAGACTGGTTGCTGACCAAGACTATAGGATCCAGTCTGTCCTGCTCTTTACCCATAGCTAGGGAGAGAAGAGATGGATTTATACCTTTCCCAATGGTATAAACATAAAGTGAATGTAATGACTTGACTGGAATTTGAACTCTGCTTTCTGATTCCTCAAACTGAGCTTCTAACCATTACACTGCCATGCCTCCACAAATTATGATTATATAAATATATAAATTTGTTGTATATAAGGAAGTAGTGATCTGATTGCTTAAATCTTGTTAATAAATTAGAGAATACTTTTATACAATTGTATCATTTGTACTTTTACCCTCTTTTTCTTCTTCTTCTTCTTCTTCTTCTTCTTCTTCTTCTTCTTCTTCTTCTTCTTCTTCTTCTATGTGTTGTGTCCCTTCAGGATGTTGGCAAACATGCTTTCCACAATTTCCTCTCCTTTGTAGCTCTTAGTAAATGTTGTCCTTTTGTTATCTCTCCTAAACACTGTTGTGCCATCCACTTACACAAGCTCAATTTCCTCTGGCCCTCTTACCGTCAATATGTCATTATTATTATTATTATATTCATTATATGTCCAACACATTTCAACTGCCTCTTTTTGATATTAAGTATAAGTGTGCTTCTTGTTTCCATTTTCTCTCAAAACTTTGCTGTTGCTCCCATATTCAGTCCATGGTATTCTCAGCATCCTTCTGTTGAAACACAATTCTGTCACCTCAAGTTTCTTCTTCATCTGTGCAAAGATGGTCCAGCATTCACTGCCATATAGGTGGACTGATATTAGATAACAGTTCAGTACTCTTTTCTTTGTTTCTAATGAAATTTTCCTGTTTCTTAATACTTTGTTTAGTTTTTGGAAGGCATCTTTCTCTATCCCAATGTGCCTTTGAATTTTGGTGTTGCACTTTCGATCATCTATTAAAACACTTCCCAGATATTTAAATTGTTGTACTTGTTTGATTTTGGTATCTCAAATTTTTAATTTGCATTTTGTGTTGTTCTTTTTTGCTGGCAACTATGAATTCTGTCTTCTTACAATTGATGTTTAGTCCTTTCTTCTAGCTTTCCTTCATTACTTTCTGCAAGAGTTCTTGTACAGGGTGCAATTCGTAAATTGTCTTCTTGCAACTGATGTTTAGTCCTTTATGAGCCTCAGTCACTGACAATGTTTCAATGAAAAAATTACTTTTGCACTAGGTTGTAAAAGTCACAAAAATAGACATTTTTTTAAATCATTTCATCCCAAGCAAGACAATAAAGCCACGAACATGGAATGGGGTTACTAAGTGTGAAAGAATATGAGAAAAATATTTATTAAAGTGAGAGAACATTAAAAGAACAGGAATTAAAAAACAACAACTTTAAGTTTTTGAAGATCAGAGTTGACTGAAAAGCAAGAGGCCGAAAAGTGCTCCACAAGTGAGAAAAGAAACTTATGGTTACATCTAGAAATTTCAGCTGTAAATTTATGAGACCTAGCTGCCAATCTAGTATTGCACTGAAATTTGTAGGGTCAATGTGTCGAAGCAGAAAGCTCAGCAAAACAATTGTCACAAAATTATTAATAGAAAACACATGAAAGCTATGCTACAGTATTAGGAAAGTGACTGAAGCTGAGGTGCCAAGTCAGAACTGATAACATCGCATATTCTTCTTTGTATTTTATCAAGAATCTCTAAAAATATAGTAGAAGCACTGAACCAGATGTGACATAGACATGAAAAACTTTTAAAATAATCAAGTCACGTATGAGATTTTGTCTGTGCTGGATTATCAGTAGAAATATGCAAAGTATGAAACATTTCTTGCTTATATATAAATATATATATATATATATATATATATATATATATATATATATATATATATATATATGTAGGTGTGTGTGTGTGTGTGTGTAAATATGACTGGATCTATTTAACTGGCAATGTGAAAAAGGTTGATTTGCATGTGTCTTGATTAATTGGCTTTCAGCCTGTAAGTTTTATTTGCACACATTTTTTTTGTTTCCTAATTAATCAGTAAGAGCCAACCTGCCTTCCCCTCTGTAAGAATATTGAATATTTTCCTTTTCATATACATCATAAAGACAATAAAATAAAAATAAATAAATAATCTGCATAAAATACAGGTTAATTTTGAGCAGAACTCCGTGTGTATATATATATATATATATATATATATATATATATATATATATATATATATATGTATATGAAAACTTCTACTCATTTTATATATACAGGATATATATATATATATATACATACACACACACACACACACACACACACACACACACACATATATATATATATACATATATATATATATAGTCATTATTCATATATATATATATATATATATATATATATATATATATATATATATGACATGGCAGAAGTTCCCAGCATTTCCTTGGACAATTGCTGAAGAGGTAACTGCATCATCATGCTCATATGTATGCAAACCTGATTTTTCTTAATAGCCAATGAACAACATTAAATGAGAATGGTTATAGTTGATGTAACTTTTTAAATCAAATTCTATGGATCATTTTGTTTTGATAAGAGTGGAAACTAATGTCAAGGAATAGGCTTTCTGACTGTAAAAATGAATCAAGATTAGAAACCGTAATAAATTTTATGGAATGGTTGCTGAAAAGTTCTTGAACCAACCAAGAAGAGATTAAAAAATCTCCTGTTTAGTTATTTGATCAGATTTTGGCAAGTGGACTGGGCCAAGAAGTGTCACCACTCCTACATAATGGTGCCACTATAATACTTGATGTAAAATTAATAACAAAACAACAATCAGTTTTTTTAGATTTATCAAATTAAAGTGCTAAAATGAACCTGGTTGACCACTCAAATATTTATTTTAAAATTATTTTTCTAAAGAGATTTTTTGTAGGATATGTGTGCTTTTTTTTTTAAGGAAGGAAATTTTGTTTTATTTTAGTTGTAATTAATGCTTTTTTGTTGGCTTCAAAATTCTAGTCTACGTCTTGGTTCAGTAAATGGAAAGTCCTTAAAATTAGATGTTTTTAATTTTCCTTTTTTTAATGACCTTAGTTTTAATCCAAGACTAAATCAGAGTTAAAATTTTTAATCTTCTGTCTCATGTCTAGTGAGTGTCTAGTAAGATAATTGCAACAGCAATTGTTAGATACAAAGTATGGGATGAAATGGATCAAATGATTCCTTAAATTCTTTCAGTGAAATTAGATGCATGTATTTTTAATGAAAAAATTCTCTAAGAAAGAAACTGAAATTTGTTGACATTGCAAAAGAAGGGTGCATGAATAAACAGAAAACTTATATAAGAATTTTATCAGATTCTTTCCAACCAGATATAAATTTTCCAAAGAGTAGAATACAAAAAAAAATGGCAAATGTATTTCTTTTCCCTTTTTTATAAATCAAAAACAGACTGTTTTAGAAGTTTAAAGGAAGCACATTTGTAAAGTATTTTAGGATAAGCAAAACCTTCTTTTTTTATATGCTATTTTCCTTCAGGAAGTGGGTGATCATGGCTCTCCAGAATTTCCTGCCCTGTGTAACTCTTAATAAATTTTGCCTTTTTCTAATCTTTCCTAAACCGTGTTCCACCATTAATGTCCTGTGAGTATCAAATCTTTCAAGCCCTTTTTCTTCATTATGTGCCCAACACATTTCAACAGCCTCTTTTTGATATTAAGTATAAATGTGCTTCTTGTTTCCATTTCTTCTCAAAACTTTGATATGTTATGCATTGTTTTCCTTTATCTCTCTTGTCTTCAATATATCTTGTAAGTATCAAGTTTTGTAAGCCCTCTTTCCACATTGTGTACCCTAGAAATTTCACTTATCTCTTTTTAATGTTAAGTGTCCGTTTTGTTTCCATTTTTTCTAAAACTTTCTTATTTCTCTAATGTTCAGTCGATAGTATTCACAGTTTCCTTCTGTAGAACCACATTTTTCTATTGTTTCACCAGTTCATTAATAAGAATGGAAATTTCAGAAAGCAAAAATATTTGTTGTGGAAAATAAATATTTTTATTCGTCATTCGGCTGTAAACTTATTTTTGATATGCCACAAATGTACACACACACACACACACACACACATATATATATATATATATTTATATACAAATATAAAAGTAGACACTGAGGTCAACATATGCACAAATCGCACTGAGTTTTGACAGTTGACAAGTCAACCTGTGAGAGAATGTGGTGCATGTTTTCCTAATCTAAGAATGATGCTTTTTGATTATTAATATTGGAGATGTACTCTCCAAGAATATATGAGAATTCATAAACAACATTATTTTTATATTGGGTCTGGGGGAGGAACATTTTTAAGGTACAGTGTTATTGGCAATGATTAGATTTGATATTTTAAACATCATAAATCTTAGGTGTTTTTTAGGATCATTAAGTGATATGTATTAGTGAAATATATTTTTAATTCCTTTTTCATCCTGTTTATAAGTTATAAATTTGTAGTTAATGGTGTCTTTATTTTTATTTGCATAAGGAGATCTCCTGTGTTACTTTTTCTAAATTTTGTTAATGCTAATTTGATTTATTCATTGATGATGTGGTTTGGGAAGTTATTGTTGATCAGAATTTGTTTAACCTTTTGAGCCCTGCATTCCTGTTAACCCTTCTGCCCAAGCTCCTGAGTCAAAACTCGCAAATAATTGGTATGTAATGTTTCACAGTAGGTATAAAAATAGTTACAAGTGTTTACCCACCATTTGGTGGTTAGGGCTCAAAGGGTTAATGTTCCAATTAGACTAATATATATATATATATATATATGGGTGTTTCATTAAGATGGTTTATATATAAGGGTGTTTCATTCAGATTGATCAAAGTCAGCAGTAAATAAATCAGTGTTATTGGTGAAAATTTATTTATTTCTCTATTGGATCATGTTATTTAAATCATGGCAATTATGAGTGAAAAATAATACTGCTGCCCAAATGTCTGCCACAGCTAAAAGAAAAAGAAAAAATCATTAGATGCTTAAGCTTAATTCATATTTAAAATTGGTCCAAGTTATTGGAATGTCTTTTATATATATTATTCTGTTATCCTGTCAATGGTAAGTTCTGTTTAACATGAAATGGCTAAGTAGCTGCCTGTTTTATTACACATCCTATTTCAGAGTTGTATCCTTCTGTTTGTATTCTCCAATTTAATCACAGACCCTAAACTATTTTCCAGTGACAAAGTTATGGTGTTCTTTGACATTGTTTACAAATGTACCTCTTCAGAATACTTTGCAGAGCTGTATGGATGCCCTTTGTAGAGTTCACCTGGGTTCCCCCAGTACTCCTGAGAATTTATTTTTGGAATTCATGTCTTTAGCTACTAAGGGGATGGAATTCAGTTTTAATGACATTATGTATACGCAAATTGACAGTGTTTTTAAAGGCAGCCCTTTGGATCCCCTTTTAGCTAATATTTTTGTTGGTTTTAGTTCGGAGAGTAAAACCTAGGTTTATTTTCAGTGCAAGTCTTACATGTGTTGGTAATTTTTTTCACATTCTCTACTGACTAGGGAAGATGTTTGATTTTCTTCATATAGACCATGTGTATAACACCTGGGTGGTACAACTCTCTATGTAGTATCTTTAATTCTTCTTTGAAAGCACCAAGCTACATACATGAGAGAGGGTGTTCACAGCTGCGTTTTCTTTACCAGGGTGGTATGTTACATCAAAAAAGTAACATGAGAGTTCCATCCTCTGTCTATATTCTTTTCATATCGGAAGAAAATCTGTAACTACCAACACTGAGGTTTGAACATTCGACGTTCTGGACTTATGATATATGTTTCCCGCCAGGTGTATAAATAACAGTGTCAGGCTACTGACTGAAGTGATTACTGAGTGGAACTATCCAGTCAAATTAGTGTAAATTATTGTGTGTTGATGATTTGGGTTTTGATTTAGGATTTACCAGATGTTAAGCCAAGCCGTGCTACTAACAAGGTATTCACTGAAATGGTTATCTTTGGTTGACTTTTACTTCTTCGTTCTTGTTAAGTATATATTTGCACTTGTAATTAAATACTGTTTTATTTTAACATTAAAGTCTTGAGTTATACTTAATCATTAACAGCCACCATATGTCACAAAACACCTCATTTTTAATTTTACTTGTCATTTTCGGGTTAAACATGAATGCAACTGATTTTTGGTCTGTAATTAGTTTAAAATGTCACCCGATCAAATAATGCCTCCATTTTTTCAAGGATTCAACAATAGCATGGGCTTCATTCTCTATTGCAGAATGCCTATATTCTGATTTAGACAGGGTTCTGGAGAAAAAGGCTGTGAGCCTTCCCGATTGTCTTAAAGAGGCAGCTATGGAAAATTCTGAGGCATCTGTCTCTACTACCAGAGATAGTGTATGATTGTGTGTAGTCATGGCTGCTTTTGCTTTGCCCCTCCTCAACACGTTAAACACTTTCCCTACTATAGGAGATAATGGGAAGTTTGAAATATTGTTATAGGATGGATTTTGTCTGAAAAAGATGATATACAATAGGCATAGTGTGCAAACATTCCTAATGCAATGTGCAAAGTGGGTAAATCTTCTGGGCTGGTAGGCTGAGTAATAGATTGGGTTTTATGTTGTTTTTACATATTACATACCCAAGTAAATTTATATTTTTATGTTTAAAATAACATTTGTCTTGGTTAAGCATAAGCTTGTACTTTTTAACAGCTGCCATGAATATTTTAAGATTTAAGATTTTTGTCATGTTTCGATTGATTTTTCCCGCAAATAGTTAGATAGGGGGTGCCTTGCAGGTTCTCTTTTGATATTATCTGATCTATCACTCATTGAAAGCTAGCTACCCCTGTTAGTTATGCCAAATAGTATTTTGTGAAATTGATAGAGCTTGCCACTGGCCTTAAAAAAGGACGTATAGGGATTATCACTGGGCCTTATAGCTACCTGATGGTAGTCACTTTTAAGGTTCAGAATTCTAAACAGGCTGTTTTTGGCTATTTTCTCTATCATATCGTCTATTATTGGCAGAGAATAGGCATCCAACAAAGTAAAGCAGTTTATAGTTTGGGAATAGTCAATTACCATTTGATTTTCTGTCCTCAAAGGAGACTATGAAGGCTTGGACTCTCCACAGCAAATTGCTTTGTTCAATTATACTTTTCTTCAACATATAAGTAACTTTGGTTTAGATAAATAATTTTTTCTCCTCCATGTGTCACCTAGATTTAGTAGCTACTGGTTTACAATGTAGTATTAAATTGTTGAAGAGTGCTGGGAATGGCATTTTCATAACTATAGGGATATAGTCATTAAATGGTGTCTTAGAGCCTCTGAAGGGTATTTCTACTAATGAATGTTGGCATATAAAGTTGTAACCTAATATTAGATCACAGCATAGATATTTCATTAGTAGACATACTCCTTGGTATAAAGTACACTTTATTCATAGATCAACTGAACAGTATTCAAGTATTTTTATGGAAAGTGATGAACTAGCCATCACCACTTTGTTTAGGTATGGGTAAATTTTCCACAAATTTACTTTTCCAATGTTTGCCTTAAGGCACCTCAGATCCCTTTGGTTTGATATTGCTCCACTGATACCAAAAGAAATGAACAGTCTTTACTTAGTTTTATTAAGGTCTGATAAAATCCTTCAATGGAGTCTGAGATTAGTTGACGCCTTGTAGCCAGTAAGTGTCTTGAGACCATTTCATTTTGCTTTTTAATATAAATCCTGATCAGTATGGTTAAAGCCTCTTTGTAGGAAGATGTGTCTGCAAAATACTCGTAAACTTGTGTGGAGACATTTTTAGTCAGATAATGTAGCTTATTAGAACTTTGGTTGCAGTATGCACTCAAGAAGTTCATGAAAATTATTCTCCAGGGACAATATTCCAGTTCAGTGTCAGACATGTTGGGGTCAATAGTAAGTTTCTCTGAACAGAGTAAATTAGCCATTATCAAAATGATTAACAATGAGAGTTCAATAAATTGTAGTAGAATTGTTTGAGACAATATGTATTTGGTTAACAGTAAGCTTTAATGAACTTGGTATTTACCCAAGTCCTCCCCACAAGGCAGGATGTGGCGCAAGGCCGTTTTTTTATGTGGAAGTCCATAGACTCATAAAAAAATTCCCCGTCAACCCCATAATAATGGGGTTGGGGTTGTCTACCTCCCCAGATGAGACTCTACCCTTTGGCATAGCTTTGTCTGGGTTCCTCTCTGCCCAGAGGCAGTGAGGTCAACAAGTAGTGTGTTTGCAAACACAGAGGTTTGTCGATCTCTGCATCGCAGCAGAATTCTTCTGGATATATGTGTTCAGGATAGATCCATTAATAAGGTAAATGGATCATACTATGGGTGGGTAGAATAGCTTAAAATAATGTAATCCATTTAGACAAAAGTACTCATTTTTTGCCAAGAAAATGTGTAATTTTGATGCATGCTGAAACCCATCATCTAGCCATGATATCACTAAAATAAAGTGATGTTGAGACTGTATCACATGTAGCCCATCTCAGATAGATTAGCATTTTAAAAAAAAATCAAAACACATATTTATAGATAAGTACTTTTAATTAGGATAAATTCAAAGAAATCTTCTGTGAATTTACTGGTTCTTTGTATGGAGAATTCTTTACGAAAAGATTTAACAATTTGCTGACAAAGTGGAATATACAGATAGTGATGGAAGCCATTTTGATTGTATTTTGTATTATTTTATTTGCTTTTTTTTCTCAAAACTTCCTCAATATTTTTAAATAAACTAGCAATTCTAAATAGAACAATTTTATAATTTTTTACTTCTGGATAAATTTTGTTAAGTTTTTTTTTATATTATTATGTTTTCCAAATGAAAAGCTTCAAAAAACTGTTTCATTATGAAATCATATATTTGTATTCAAGTGGAATTTAAAAAAAAAACAACCACAAATGCAACAGAACAACACCTTATATGTACTTACCCAAACAAACCAACCAGCTCTTGTCTTTTGAGTCTTTATATTTGCTTGACATTATCATCTTCCTTATTTTTGTTTTAATGATGAGTACCACTGTTATTGGATAAATGATACCAAAATTTCTTATTTCTTACCAAATTCAATGACTTTGATTTATCAAGTTAACTATTCTTCATTTACAGATATTTTTGAAATACACTGAATTATAATCTTTAATACTGAATAGGCCATATGTTTTTATCGTAAAATATTTTGATGATGCTTCTCGGGCAAACTGCCAAATTTTGCCAGTCCTTATATGCCTAAATCTAAAGACACTGACAAAGAACATTTGTAATGAAATGTAGTAACTGGAATAATATAAAATACACAAAATGATTTTATCAAATCCACCTCTACATGAAGATGAAAAATTTGTTCATCAACTTTGGGAAGCAAGTTTTGTCTGAGCCTCGGAAAAACAAACACCGCCTCAAAAATGTGTTTATTTTTTATGGATGAAGAGGAAACAGACAGTGTGTAACAGGAAGTAGATTTGAATAATTTCATTCATTTAAAGCTTTGAGCTTTGCATCATTTATAAAATAAATATGAAACAAATGCAGGAAAGAATGAGTTTTTAAAAAAGATATTTATAAATGAATAAAACAAATACTATGTGAAATATCCTGTCTAATGTAAAAATACCAAAAACCAAAAATTTAGTTTATAGTTATTATCATACTGGTGACCCTGTAAGAGCAGTCTACACAAACAGCTTGCTATAGGCAATGACAAAGGGCTGAGAGATTTTATGCTATTTGGATACCAAGATTAATCAGTAGTCTTCACTTTGTAATTTTTTCCTTTTATTCTGGTTGACATTTTTACATGCTGATGCATTTGTTAAAGACAAGGACTATATAATACTCTTTAGTCTCTGTCTTGGCATATTAACTCTGATTAATAATATTTAACACTTTTTATCTCCTTTGAACTTAGCATTATCAAACATTTATGAAAGTGTTAAATAATCATTTTTTTATCCTTATTCAATTATACAGACATACAGGTTGAAATATATATTTGGATAATTCAATATTCTGGATAAAGAAAGTCATTTTCTGAAATAATTCATTATTTAATCAATTCACCCCAAGCAAAGCAATAACACCACTAAGATGCAAGGAGCTACTGGAAGTGAAATAGAAGAAAAACACTTTAAAAGGAACTGAAAACCAAGTCCTAAACAGGAAACAAAGGATAAACCTCTACTCCTTTTCAAAAACTGTGGAGTGTAAACCGGACGATAAGCAGACCTTTCTACTCCTATTAAATAAACATTATATCATCATATGACATTTTCAGATGTTTTGTTTAAGGTTTTATGCAGTTTATTTTTATGAAAAAATACACTGACTTTTGTCTCTTGATGCACATCTGAGAATTGTGTAAGCCATAATCTCTGGTGTGATCAAACAGTAATAATTCAAATTTATGTTCTCAGCATGAAAACAGTGAGGAAATTAACAAGAATTTATTGAACTGATTTTCTCAATGTTTTCATCAAATATTGTGTTTGGTTTCCAAAATTCTCAAAAACCTTCTCTGTGATGAACTACTATAATATGTTTTATTTATATATTTTTTTTATTTACAGTAAGGAATGAGGGTGGTTTGCTATTATGTAAGTGGCATAGCAGGTCCTAGCCATGAAGGACTGACTTGGTGGAACCAGGAGATGCAGTTTGTTCAAGCACTTTCCATGGTAGTAGTGGTAGAATGGTGAGAGACTCTCCCACATCTCACCTGTGAGAATGAGGCTGGAAAATAATTCTTCTCCAATAAGGACTCAGAGATGCTTTTGAACTCTATCAAGACTGGATTTTGATGTCTGGGCAGCTACTGCCCAAATATGGCAACAGTACTCTATTTTCAGCCTGATCTGGCTCTTATAAAGGTAGAGGATAGCATGAGGAGTTAGGTACTTACTGGAACGGTACAGGAAGCTGATCATTTTACCTACATCTTTTGCAATGGATTATATATAGGAATTCCACTTGAGGTCAGGTGTGAGTTTGAAGTCCAATATCCTCTCAAGGAGTCATCTGTTTATCGTGACTGGTGGTAGTTTGGGGGCTGGTTGATGGTGATGGAATGTAACCAGTTTGGTTTTAGAGGCATTGAATGTAACCAGCTAGTTTTTTTCCCCAATTGGTAGTTAGTATTAGATCTGAAGAGAGATCAGCTGCCAACCTTTGATTGTTAAAACTTTTAGAGATGTGCCCATATATTGTCATATCATTGGCATAGACATTTACAAATGATTGGAATATATTCTTAGATAGATTATTTATGTAAATAAAAAAAAGGATTGGTCTCAGAAGTGACTACTGGGAGGACACCTGCATTGACAACAAGATCATCATTATCACGGCACTGAGAGGTCCCACCAGATACTACTGCACGGTCCAGAAACCATTCACAAAATGGCAGTACAATAGACCCCCAATATTATACACCTGCTGATAGGATAGCCTCCTTCGTGATTACTCAAAGGTTCAGATCCCTGACTGTCAGGCAGATAATGCCAAAACAAAAAAAAATGTTTACCTCCTGCCCCCTTAATGAGGGAGCAAATTACTCATGAAAGAGAGATATTATAAGTGTATGTGTCTTGTCTGTCTACAGGTTAGTGTAACAAAACTCTTTTTTGGGTCAGAAACACTGTACTGGTCAGAGACCTAGTGTACCAAGTCAAGCTTGCTCATATACATGAGGAATAAAAGACTCATTGGGAGAAGTGGAGGTGACAAAGGTTGCTTGGGGGTGCATGTGCATCCCCTTCTCTCATTTGAGTTAGTATCAGGAGCATAGTCAGTAGGCAGAGGGTATATGGAGGGAAGTTAATTATTCTATTTCAGAGAGAGAGAAAAAAAAGGTTTAGAATTAAAATATAATTACTATCACAGACACAAGGCAGGAATTGGTAGTTGATTCAACAGAATCAGCTCACCAAAGGGGCAGGGGAAAGATTAAGGATGGGCATGATGATAATTATAAAGTTTTAACTTAGTATAAGTCCCAAGATCCCATCTTTTGTAAAACGTACAATATTTGCTCACAGGCCAGTTTACCACATCTTATTAGCCGACACGTTTCGTCCAATGTGGACTTTGTCAGTGCAGTTATAACTTAGTTTTAATGTGTTTCTGTTAAATATTTTACAAAGACGGTTACTTTTAGGAAAATGTTTATCTGTATATATATATATATATATATATATATATATATATATATATATATGGTTATCCGTCCTGGGCATGACAATAAACTACATCTGCGTCCAGGGTAAGATGATAAGCTATGTCCAACAGCAAGGCCTCTGATCAGGAGGCTTTGAGGAACATGGAACAACCTTTTAATTGCTGATGTTCCCAGGTCCACCCTGACCTGGGGTGGTAGCACCTGTTAGGGTTCCAGCTATGGCCAAATAGTTAATCCCAAAACTGAGGTAAAATTATTATGAAAGTGTAAAAATAGGTTTTAATACTAGAAATACTTTGTAAAAAACTATTACCAGAAATAAATTTTTGAAGAAAAAAAAATATTACCAGCTATACATTTTTGAGGAAAAAATATGAACAGAAATAGATTTTTGACAAAACAAAAATATTACCAGGAAAAAGAAGTTGTTGGCATTAAATGACCCATTGATGTTGATATGCCGTAAAACAAACCAAACCAAACCAAGTATATGGTTATATTTAATTTATTTTGTTTAAACATTATTTTTGATGGATACTCATATTTGAGTAGAAGCTCTGTTTTTTAATTAAACAGTATTTTTTTCTTTTTATCCAACTACCTCTACCAGTCAGAATGTTCAGGAAATCTTGTCAGAAAGATTTCCTGTATATTCTGACTGGCAGAGGTAGTTGGATAAAAAGGAAAAAATTACTGTTTAATTTAAAAACAGAGTTTCTGCTTGAATATGAGTATCCATAAAATAAAACATTTCAACAAAATAAAAAAAAATTGACAATATCTAAGATTTAATCCATTTCATATATATATATATATATATATATATATATATATATATATATATATATATAATTAAATAATGGGTAATTAAATAATGTTTAGATGATTTCATTTTTTCTCTTCATTTCATGTCCAAATGATTGAAGTCTGAAAAATCAAATTACAGATAATCAGTGAAGTACTGTATTATGTTCTCCATATGGTGTTTTTGATGATCCTACATCTCCTGGAAGTTGTTCAGAGTCTGTAATCAAGTTTTCCTTTCTCTTGTATATTAAAGTATCATAATCAACAACTAATGATCACTCATTTCTTGATTTTATTTCAAAGAACAAAAAAGATCATCCTTAAAATGCTTGAATCAGCTTTGGACACGATAGTCATATAGTGATTATTTCCTTCCACTTCCCAAATTCTGCAAATAGTATCAGCAGTTTTGAAACCTACTTTAAAACAATGTGTAAAAATTGCCAGAATTTCAGTATTGTATCTCCTTTGCCTGGGCCCATTTTCCATTAGTATCAATAACATTCTGGGTAATCACTCTCCCATGGGATTAGACATAGTATCTTCATACCATGTCTGACCATCTTTGTACATCTTCTGGGGGTTAAATTTTGAATTCAGAATTTCCCTGCCAACCATGGTTATAGAGATATGTATGTCCTACTATTTAACCCATAGCTGGTGGGTAAGAAGAGATGGATTCAAGCTTTTCCTGGAGGTATTTGTACAAAAGTGCCAGTAACAAACTCAACACAAACATATATGAAACAAAAAGTGCTGATCTATAATATTGATAATTATATGATGTAATATGAACTAGTGAAACTTTCAAAGTTTTGCCATTTTCATTTTCATTGGAAACGTAATTTGTATGGTTAATAATTGAATAAGCTCATTAAGAGTTCTTTGATGAGAAACTGCCCATGGAAATTCTCACACATCGTTAAATATTTAACTTTAAAATCTTTAACAAAATATTGCATTGACAATTGTCAGTATGAATTCAATTTATTATTTAAATAAATAAGTGGGTACAAATGAAAAAATTTCAAATTAACAAGTCTTCCATTTCACTGAAGTAGATTTTCTTCCTTTCTTTCTTTTTCTCACTGAAACAAAACAGCATCTCTGATATGTCTTTTCCGTATTTCCACACGATCAAAATGGAATAGTCCATTATTTATAACATAAGTGCTAACTAAGGAATGAAACAGGCATAATAGTAGTATAGTGGAGTTTTTGTCTTCAAGAAGCAGCATATCTCAGTATATTTCAGCAGAAATGGGGACAGATGCATAAGTTCGGATAAGTTAAGTATTTTGATATGATGTAACTCTCATTGTTCAGCAAAGATCTCATGTGGAATTCTTTATTTGACAAAGAAAAGAATTAAGAACATTTCTATTTACACTATTTACATTGTTTGGACTGCTGTCCTCATCTTTGTTGCCATATTTACAACATTTCGGTCATTGTATGCTCCTGCCTTCTTCAGGTTATTGATTATTTCCTTTTAATTCAACTCTCCAAGTTTTTGTTCACCTCTGCTGTAGTCAGGTATTGAACTCACAACTCTTTGGGTAAAGTCACTAGATTACTTCAGCTAACACTGGGCCACGTGCCCTTGTGGAAATAACTGATACTGAAATATGGAACTAGAACAATCTACCTTGGTGGATTAAATAAATGGTTAATTTCAAAATTCCAATCACCTGAAGAAGGACAGAGTGTACAAAGGCTGAAACACTGTGAATATGGCAACAAAGATGAGGACAACACTCCAAACAATTTAAATAGAGTAAATAATTAAAATACCTGATCTCAGAAATATACAAAGAACATCTCTATATAAAAGTAATGGAACAGGCAGTCCTGCATTCATTGCTGAGAATAAAATAATTTATATTACAAGTATTGATGTTAACATTTGAATTTTATCTCTGTTAATCATTTAAAGACCCCTACCTACTCTTTTCATATGAATAGTACACCTACAGAATGAATGAGTAGAAACATTGTGTGAACAGCATAAATAAAAAAAAAATTAATGTGTTCAATTGTCCAAAAAACTCATGAATTGAATTTAGTATATTATATATAACACTGTCCTCTTCAGTATCTGCAGCTCGGCATCAAGTCTGTGACAAAGTCTAAGAGCTTTTGAGGAAACTAGTATCCGAGGTATCCCAGATGATGCTTGAGATCAGCAATGGAAAGAATAGAAAAGAACGAAAGAAGAGAATGGTGTCTCCCTCATAAATGTAGAAATTAACTATCATTGAAAAGACATGTTGTTTTGATGAATAGTAAGTTAATCGATTATTATGGAAAAGGTATTGTCAGAGATTGTTTTTGTAGTGAGCTATGGTGGGGTAATCAGTAGCAGCTGGCACCAGTACGTCTAATGGACATCCGTTTTGCTCTGTTCTTTGTCTACAATTTTCCTCCTCTTCTTTTTTTTTTTTTATTTGGTACAAGGGGTTGATACTGTGAAATAGATAACCAGAGAATGTTGGGGATTGTTCAAGCAAGACACAAAGGTGGGGCAGGAGGGAGGGAGACTCAGAATAGGGAGTTCATGTTCAGGAAAAGGCTTGCTGTTAATGTGTATCTGAATCAAATGACATAAAAATAAGATTTCGAGTTAATATTGGTATTGATTTATTTCTCTGCGGTAAATCAGTTATGAGAGGCCACAAAGTGAGACTCATTAACTCTAATTCATTTTTCAGAAAAATGTCTGACTCTCAAATCTAGGCAAGAATACTTTAGCAAGGGATTGCATGCTTTTGGTAGTAAGTAATATTCTTCTAATCCTGCATGAATCTCACAAAGTTAAAATCCAATTCTACTCTGACAGACTTCATCAGTAGGCAGGTGTGATAATAATGTTTTGGGGCTTATTTCTGATAATATTTATACATAAAATTACCCTGTTCCATGTGAAGATATCAGGGTAAATTTTAAAAAAACATTCAGTATCTTGAAATTATTCCAGATATCCTTGGTTAGTAGACATGGCCAATATTGTGTATATAATATTTATGTGTATATAATATTTATGTGTGAAAAGATGATAAGTCCTATTAAAAGCAGTTTCAAATTGTTAGATTGTGTGCTGAAAGTCACTAGAAAAATCAGCTTAAAATTTGGGAACTTTTGACAAGTTAAAAAGTTATTTTTTATGTTTGCTGATGAAGCACATGCCATAAATAAAGTTGTATATAATCAATATTTGATGAACAAATGCATTCAATTTGACTTAACATCAAACTGGAATGCAAAACACAGTCAATATTAACTTAAAAAACTATGTGGATAAATACTGAAACACTTAAAATAAAACAATAATTTATTAATCAAATGACCAAGAGCTACACTCAGAGAAAAAAACTTCCAACGGTTTAAAGTACAATGCTAATTCTAACTTAAATAATAGTATACACAATGGGTTGTAATTGTAATGTTCCAGTTACCTCCCTTGCTGACTAACTTATCACAAAAGGAAGTAACAGCAGAGATAAAAACTTACTTTTATCTCCATTTCTTCCAGAGATGCTAAAATGGTTGCTTGGTAAAATAAAAAGCTTTGATATAATATTAGTCTGGCAGAATTTTTATGGTCTTTGGTTATCTTGTCATGTTGTAATATTCATACTAATGTGCAATATGTGTCTGTGATTTAGATAGTGACACATAAGGTTCAGTTTGATGAAGGAGTCCAATGCAAGCAGCTGTCCTGTCACAGAGATACATTAATGTCCTTTGTTGAACTACAACTATTTGTGAGAGGTCAGGTTGTGGGTCTTTGATGGGATAGCGCTTTCAGAGACATATTGATGGTACTTCAATGTTTGCAACAATAGTTAAATGAACATTTTTTATATGTATACACCAGGTTCTGGATAGCCATTTAGCAGAGACACTTGAGAAGATTGATGTAATAATAGATTGTGCATCATCCACAACAAAACAGAAAATGTAGCTCTCAGAAGAGCCACCCATTCAGAAGAAATGTTGCTCTCAGAAGCATCACCTCATCACAGCAAATGTAACCCATAAGAGCATCAGCTAGTCACAGTATATGTACTCTCTGTTATTAGTGTCAGTCACTCAGAGCAAATGTAAGTCTTCGGGTACATCAGCTCATCAGAGCAAATCAAATACAACACACAGAAGTGTGACCTTATCAGAACAAATGTAATCCCCAGGAGTATCACCCCACCAAAAAACATGTAATCCTCAAGAGTGTCAACCCATCAGAGAAAATGTAATCCCCAGGAGTATCACCCCATCAGAGCAAATGTAATCCCCAGGAGTATCACCCCATCAGAACAAATGTAATCCCCAGGAGTATCACCCCATAAAAAAATGTAATACTCAAGAGTGTAAGCCCATCAGAGCAAATGTAATCCCCATGAGTATCACCCCATCAGAGCAAATGTAATCCCCAGGAGTATCACCCCATCAGAGCAAATGCAATCCCCATGAGTATCACCCCATCAGAGCAAATGTAATCCCCAGGAGTATCACCCCATCAGAGCAAATGTAAATGTAACCCACATGACCATTAACCATCAGCCCATTAGAACAAATTTAATCTCCAGGAGAATCAGCCTGTCAGAGTAAATGTAGCCCCACTTTATTGTCAGCCTGTCAGAGTAAATGTATCTCACTGGACCATTAACCATCAGCCCTAATGTAACCTTCAGGAGTGTCATCCCATCAGAGCAAATGTAAATGTCACCCACATGACCATTAACCATCAGCCCATTAGAACAAATTTAATCCCCAGGAGAATCAGCCTGTCAGATTAAATGTAGCCCCACTTTATTGTCAGCCTGTCAGAGTAAATGTATCCCACTGGACCATTAACCATCAGCCCTAATGTAACCCCCAGGAGTGTCAGCCCATCAGAGCAAATGTAAATCTTCAAAAGCATCAACACAGATTGTTGGGAATTGTTTACTTGCAGCTGGACTATTTGTACATGTCCCTCTATCTAGACTTTCACTTCAACTAAAACACTTGTCATACTCTCTTCTCAAATGGTCTTTGATGAATGTCATCTTCAGGATCAAATGTTACTGTGAAGTGCTCAGTGATGAGAGCTGGTGCTGCCTTCATGCAAGTGATGCACACTTAAGTATGCAATTTAGACTTGAGGAGCAATATTTTCCAAAGTGTATTCAAATACATCACACAAATTTTGGCATTCTGGTGTATAGGACATTATATATAAGTTACAAAATTCACTTGTCTTTGATATTTGTGGATGGAACTTTAAACAGTGCAATATACATCTAAAATGATGCATCTGTCACTTAGCATGCTCTGCAAAAGGTTCAGTAATTTCTCTGGTTAGGATGATCACCAGACCCTTTTCTCCCATTGTATATATATGGAGCATGATGGAATGATGCTTGACTTATTCAGTTAACCCACCTACAACACTTGCTGTTTAGTATCAACAGTCAAAAGAAGTGTGAAATGTATTACAGCAGGGTATTCTCCATCAAAACGATTGATGCATGCAGGAGAATAAACAATGTGTTATCAATACAGTTAATACTGCTCATTGGCATTGGCTGCTTGGTCAGTGAATGCTGAATGTTTCCTTATAAGGAAACAGCTAACATTTCTATTTGAATACTGGACAATCTCCTCACAGATGAAGAAGATACTTCAAGCAACAGAAATGCGGTTCTACAGAAGGATGCTGAGAATACCATGGACTGAAAATATGAACAACAACAAAATTTTAGAGAAAATGAAAACAAAAAGAACACTTATACTTCACATCAGAAAGAGATAGTTGAATTTCTAGAGTACATAATGAGGAAAGAGGACTAAGAAAATTTGACACTCACAAGACATATGTAGGTATGAAGGACAGAAGAAAGCAGCAGCTAACCTACCTAGTGAGCTTGTGTCAGTGGTTGGCAGAAGAGGGCTTAGAAGAGATAGCAAAAAGACAAAATTTACTCAGAGTTGTAAAGGGTAGGAAGTTATGGAGAGCCATAATCATTAAGATCATAAAGGGACATGGTACATGAACAAGCAGTCTTGCATCCACAAGTCTTAGCAAATAATAATCTTACAAAAATTATGATTTTTTATTTTTTTAATTTCATTTTGATAAGTGTATATTTTTCAGAATCACTATCAACAACTTTCTGCTTTAATTGTTAAACATTTAAAATTTTAGACATCCAAACATACAAGTTTGGTGGTCATAATAAAATGAAAAGCAACTTATTAAATCTTTTTTACATTCTTGTAAACATTTGTACTGGAAAGGCTTTATAAGACTCAGGCCTTAAAATCAGGCATTCTGTAGGGATATAATGCAACCTAGTTTGTTTTTTGTTTTTGTTTTTATAGGTTAGATTTGATTTGAGTAAAAATCCACTTGAAGATTAAAAAAGAAAGAAAAATGCACTTTAAAAAGATTCACTGATGGTATTGATAAAAAATAAATTTCTCTTTTAATAACAAGTCAATTCTTTTCAATTGAGCTGAAATTTGTTTATCTTTTAATGCTTTAATCCTTTTAACTGCCATATTCCAAATTATTTTGCATTAAAAAAAACATTGTTTAGAAAGTGATAAATGTTGACAATACTTGATCTATATTTTCATATTCTCTTTACTTGTTTCTTATATTTTTGTCTTTCCTCACTCTTACCATGAAAACAATTGTTTTATTTTTATATATACCTTTGATTGTTTTATTTCTCTTTTGTGTCCTTTTGTTTTTATTTTCATCTTGCCCTCTCTTCTTTTATTACTCAGTATTCTAGTTTCTTTTTAATTATGCTGAGAATTATTTATTTAGAAGAATATTAATGAATATTCAAATTCATTTGACTTTTTAAAAATTAAATAAATATATATTAAATAAATTAAATATTGATCCACTTACAGTTTAAAAAGCAAATCAGAAACTAAAAATGATATTGGAACCTTTGCAGAGTGAAAATCCAGGTATTAACTTAATCTTTTAGAAATGTACACTCTCTGATTTTATTATGTAGAAAATTATGTTGTCTAAGTTTTTTTTATATTAAAATCCAAATGTCCAAATTCCAAGTAATAATGAAATAACAATGAAGAAAACATTGGTATGCTTGTTAAATAACTCATTTATACTTGAAATGATAACTTAAAAATATGCAGACACCTACAGGACACCTTTATGCAACCTTTAAATTACATATGGCCTTCAGCATTTTGTGATAATCTATAGATTTTATCACAGTCTTTTACTTTCTGTCAGTTTTACATAAATTTGCACATTGTACAGACTTGATTGGTATACTAACTGATAAATTAGTATTAGGTTGAGTCATAAATAATTTTTTAATTTTTGCTTATTTGCTTAGTTCTTATTTTAGTAAATGCATATGGAACCCAAACACAGTTTTTTGACTTATCATTTCAAAGTGTTAGTATATGGTAGATTCTGATATGTTTAATATATTTGATAACTTCTGGGTATATTATTATAGTTTGTTTTCTGCTAATGATTTAAGTGCTTCATCATGATACATCTAACTGGCTTCATATCTTCTAATATTTCTCAGTTAAACTTTACAAACCAATTTCTTACTTGTCAATCAGTTACGACTCCTTGACCATAAACCCTATATATACTTTTAGTTGTCTACATAGTGTTATTCCTTTGCTTGAACATCCATAAAATTATGTGACATAAATACACTTTCAATCCCACTATTAGTGGGGTTAAGAAATTTATTTTTTAATCTGTTGTATACACTGCAACTGTCATGCAAAAATGAAGGTAGCTTATGTTATCCAAATTTATTCATAACTACATATGATTTGTTATTAAAATTATACATTTGTCATTACAATTGATTCCCAAAAAAGGAAATTACTCATGATTCAACCTGAAACAACAAATAGAGGATATATTCTTACTGTTAGTTAAGATGATACATTTGTCATTACAACTGGTTTGTGAAAAGGAAAATTACTTATAACTGAACCTAATCTGACAAAAAGAGGATATATTCTTACTGTTAGTTAAGATGATACATTTGTCATTACAACTGGTTTGTGAAAAGGAAAATTACTTATAACTGAACCTAATCTGACAAAAAGAGGATATATTCTTACTGTTAGTTAAGATGATACATTTGTCATTACAACTGGTTTGTGAAAAGGAAAATTACTTATAACTGAACCTAATCTGACAAATATTCTTACTGTTAGTTAAGATGATATATTTGTCATTACAATTGGTTCCCAAAATTGGAATTAACTTAGGACTAACCCATATAGATATTCAGATATGCCTTTTTTATTCCCCTATACTTTGCACTTCTGTATGATATTAAATATGTATATGCCACTCTCAGTTGGTATGCATACATTTTTATTTTGCTTAAATTTGCCTTTTCACAACTACACCTACTTCTTCCATTATCATGAATGCTTTCACTTTATTAAAGATGAAGTTTCTCTACTTCGTGGTTAAGATTAGCATTTTGTGAAAAAATTCTGTAGATAATGTCTTTCTGTCAGTTTTACATAGATTTGCACATTGTGACATTATAGAGACTTTATTGGCGCACTGACTACTTGGTTTGCAATAGCTTATTAGATATTCAGATGGGCTTATTTTTTTACTCTCTTATACTTTGCACTTTATGAAATTAAAAATGTATTAGACCCTCTCATTTGGCGCCCATGTAATCCCTTTAAGCAATATACCAAATATGGCTATAAAACTTCATATGATCAATAGTTTTGTCTTTAATATCATGATGGTAATGGAAATATTACTTGTTACTTCATAAGGAAACATTCGGCATTCATTGTCTGTGCAGCCAGTGCTACTTTTGGTCGAAATTTATAAAATCTTTTTATTAAAAGTAGTGTGGAATCTTGATTATTTCATTGTTTTCTCTTTGAGTTACATGTGCTATCCATTCTAATTGTTGCTGCTGTTGACACTCTTTAAGTGATGTGTTTTCTTTTATTTGGTACAGTTCTTTGTGATTCTGTAGCAACCTCCACAAGGTTTGAAGAAGGATGGTCCTCACTAAGACATTCAGGTTTCATTTGCTCAAAGCCATTTTTAACCATTATGTTATATTCCATGCTAATAGGAATATATACTTGAAAACATGGTGGATAAAATAAAGATTTATTGTAAAAACCAATACAGTAAGTATAAAGGTAACAGTTATGCACAAGGTCACCGCAAGTCAATCCAGTAGTGAGGGCTACTATTGGAAGATCGGTAGTTCTCACATAAGTCTGAGTTGTACTCAACAGATCCCACCTAGACTCTGTAGTCTGTTGACTTACAGATACTTATAGGTTATTACTACCTATAGTGTAGTCATTCATGGGGGTGACAGGTTATTCCTTTACATCACCTCCCCACAAGCAGAAATTTTTCTTCAAGAAAATTTAGCTTTCTAATACTTTGTTTTTCGGTTCTGGACTTAACTGCACCATAGGTTTTCTTTTCCTTGTACTCTTTTGAAGTGAATAACATCTCGATCATACAGGCAAAGCTGGTGTAGGAGATGTATCCATGCATTCTGGTATGTTAGTGGGTGGTGTTATTTTAAATGTGTCGTACAGGACATCGATCAGAGTTTCTTCATCATCCTGTTGAACGATTTCAGAGTATCTTGGTCTTAACTGGTTTACATGCCTTTTGCATACACATCTTTTTCTTTTCACAGTATAGATTACTCTTCCAATTCTATTTGAAATAATTCCATCCTCCCAAAAACATTTTCAACCTCAGTATTTCCTGAAGAAAACTTTGTCACCAAGCGTATGCTTCTTTGCACAGAAATTCTCTTTGTTATGTGTTTTCTTTTTTGGACAAGGTAACAATCTGTCAAATATTGATCTTATCTTTCTCGCAAACATCAATTCAGCACATTAATCTGAAAAAGTGATTGTATACAGCTGATAGAATGAGTTTGCGCCATGCATGCCATTTATATGAAAGTCTTGATCTGATGAGGCTATTTAAGTTTGGGTTTTGTAGCAATTTGCGGTGTGTTGGCCGAAACTACCTCAAGCACTGCCTATTCTATGTTCAATTTCTTTATCTTTCCTATTTCTTGGAACATTTGGTACAGGATATTAACTTTTTTGTTCACGATTATTCTTACACCAATTATGAATACCTATGTCATCACACAGACACATTATTAGTACTTTGGCCTTGGGACCTTACTTATTAATTTTGTATTTTCATTCATATTTCATCTTTCATGTGTTGGAATGACAAGAAGTGTACTCATGAAAGTCATTTGAAAGAAAATTTTTCAAATGGGATAGTTGAAATGCTTGGGAAGAAAATGGTTAAAAAGATAATTTAACTTGTATTCAAAAAATATTTGACTTTTTCTCTTTACTCATAATACATACAAGAAAACATTTCTTCCCAAATATATCATAACTTACAACTCTAGCTGACCTATTCAGTTCATTTCTCTTTGAATTTCTGGGATGAGGAGTTATTCTTTTTTTTTAATCTCTCTTTGGAACTTTTCAGTGTCTATATCTACTAACTATATTTTCATACCTGAAATGTAAACAGTATTTTAAATATTTAATAGATTTTTAATCGGATGTTGTGGGGTTTTTTTTTGTTTTTTTTTTTTTTGTTTTTTGTTTTTTTTTGTTTTTTGTTTTTTTTTTGGTTTTTGTTTTTTTTAAGCATTTCACCCCAAGCAAGGTAGGAAGCCACTAGTATGCAATGGGTTACAGAGAGTTGGAGCAAGAGCAAAGAGGAGTGATAGAGGAAAGGATAGGGGATAGATCAAGGCATCTGGAGACATCGATTGATATTTACATTTGAATAGTTGGAGATTATAGCTATCAGGGAAACAGGAAAAGGGAAAGGAGTTCCACAAGCGAGAAGTGTGAGACGTAAAGCTATTGGAGTAGAAGAGATAGCTACATTTAACAGTTTTGACAGTGAAAGGGTGAAAGTGAGATTTATTGTTATAAATGTTATTTTAGTGGATAATAAACGTAATAGAGGATCAAAACACCAATTAATTGCTTAATTACATAGAGATAAATATGCAGATGTTTATATGTATGTTTATATATGTTAATATATGTTAATATATGTATGTGTGAACATACACAGGTTAATAGTAACAATTTAAGGAACTCATTTTTATTTTCTTAGCTTAAACTGAAGGATTTCACCCTTTAAAATTCTGATATCTTTTAAATTTAGCACTTTGGAACTAAATTTTACATTTAATTCTATAAACATCTGTCTTTCATTGATTTGAGTCTTTGACTTTATAGGTCTTTTTAGTCCTTTTTAGATTATTTTTGCTTGAGACATTAAAACCTTTTAAACAGTTACAATTTTTTAATTCTTGAAAAGGAATCATGATGAGAAAAAGTTTCTTTTTTTTAACATGACTTTTTAAAATTTCATACTTTTTCTTATTTCTTATCATCAGAGATTTTCATTCAAGAATTTAAGTGCTGAGCTACTCTCCATCAAATTTAACTTGGATTTTTTATCTCTTGTTAATATTCAATCTTTTAATGCAAGGAACAGTTTCAGCATTTCTAAAAGTAGTTACTCTTTAATGTTCTTTTTCTTCTATGTGCCATGATCCCTACAAGATATAGGTGATCATGACCCTCCACATCTTTCTGTCCTTTGTAGCTCTTAATAAGTTTTTTTTTGTTTTTTTTTAAACTTTTCACCCCAGGCAAGGCTGGAAGCCACTAGCACACAATGGGTTACAGAGGATTTGGAGCAAGAGCAGATAGGAGTGATAGAGGAAATGATGTAGAGAAGGATAGTAGATAGATCAATGCAACTGGAGATGTCGATTGACGTTACATTTGAATAGTTGGAGATTATAGTTGTCAGGGAAACAGGAATAGGGAAGGGAGTTCCACAGGTGTGTGGTGCGAGATATGAAGCTATTGGAGTAAAAGAGACGTCTACACTTAACAGTCTCAACAGGTAAAGGGTGGGAATGGGATTGCTCATCGAAGCAATTACCATGGAAGTATTTGTAAAAGAGACGAAGAGAGGCGACAGTGCATCTGTGAGAGAGAGACTGCAGACGAGAAGCCAGATCAGGGCCAATTACATTGCATACCCGTCTCTGGATTTTATCAAGAACCTTGAGGCAAACAGAAGGGGCTCTAGACCATATATGGCAGCAATGCTCCATGCAAGGGCGGATGGTTGATTTGTAAATTTGAAGGATCGATTCCGGGGAGAAAAATTTCCTGGCCCGGCACAGGGAGCCACCTTTCCTTGCGATGGTTGAAGCAATTGATTCATTGTATTTGTTCCATCTCAGGTCAGCAGACAGCATGAGACCGAGCAGCCTCAGAGAGTATTGTCTTTTTGTTATTTCTCCCAAACCCTGTTCTACCGTCCATTTGCTCAAGCTCATCAAGTATGTTGCGTACTGCTTAACTCTGTCCCTTTTTCCCTCAATCTGTCCTGTGAGTATAGGATTTTCCAAGCCCTCCTTCCTCATTACATGCCCCAGAAATTTCAGTTACCTCTTCTTGATATTAAGTATGTTTCCTTTTTGTTTCCATTTTCTCCAAAACCTCCATGTTAGTTGCATGTTTGGTCCATGGTATTCTCAGCATCTTCATCTTGGTATTTATCTCCAATGTTATGATGACCGAGTGGTTAGAACATTCACATTCTGATCATGAGACCCGGGTTTGAATCTCACCATGGTCACTTTGTCAGGAAGGAAACTGCCAGATGTTATTGAACTGGAGAGGTCAAT
>OZ038476.1:35208804-35218804 GCA_964036315.1 Acanthosepion esculentum | reverse complement strand
GCACGCTCAACTTCGGTAAGTTTGCTTGCTTTAGGCATGGTGACACCTTTACACAGTGATTGCTAATCTCTAACTGAACTAAAAACATTGGAATTACCCTAGATCTAACAATTTATACCCCCAAGTCTTATAATTTTGATCAAGTGTAAAACACCTCATTTTATAGAAATGTCCATTTCTGAGTAAATTGATTGGATTATAACTTTTTGTGTACATAACCTTTTAGATTATAGAATTAGTAACCTTAAATAAGAAAAAGTTTATAATGGATCCATGACAAACAGTCTCTTATAAAAAATTTTCAAGTGGTCTTAAATTTTTGATCAGGAGTGTATTAAGAATTAAGAAAATTTCATTAGAAACAAAGAAAAGAGTGTTGAACTGTTAGGTAATATCAGACCTCCTATATGGCTGTGAATGCTGGACAATCTCCTCACAGATGAAGAAGGGCATCGAAGCAACAGAAATCTAGTTCTACAGAAGTATGCTGAGAATACCATGGAACAGACATGTGAAGTTCTAGAGACAATGGCAACAAAAAGGATACTTTTATTTTTCATCAGGAAGAGATAGTTGAAATTTCTGTAATGAGGAAAAAGGGATTAGAAAATTTGATACTCACAAGATAGATTGAATAAAAAAGAGACAGAGGAAAGCAAAAACATAACCTATCTGGCGAGCTTGTGTGAATGGATGGCAGAGTGGGGTTTGGTGGAGATAGCAAAAAGGCAAATGTTATTGCTACCAAAGACTGGAAATTGTGGAGAGCAATAATCACCAACATACTGAAGGAACACAGCACATAGAAGAAAAAGAAGAAGCATCTCAAAGACAAATTTTATCATTATTTTTGCATACACTCTGGTTATTTTACTCTCCGCCATTACATTTCTGACATTTTTATTTCCAAAAGTTTTTGCTAAGATTAATAATTTTACTTGATTAAACAAGATCAGTACTAAATTCAAAAGACCTCATTATTCCAATGTTCCATTGATTTTTATCTAAAGATTTTCAAATGTTTCATTTTTTTTTACTTTCTAGATATAGACCAGTGTTTACACTTAATGGCATGATTAAAAGATAATGATTTAATTAAATATAGGCAAAATAAACTAAAAATTAAATGATCACAAGTGACTTCTCTAGCTGTCATCTAAATTAGTCTGCCAGTCATTAGTGTGCATTTGTAACTTTTTCAAGATTAAAAGTAGTACCTGACCAGTAGTTGCTAAGTGATGAGTGTTATATATTTATTGCTTTTGTGCATAAATTTCTGAGTCTCTGAAAGAGAAAATGTCTGCTCACATTATTAGCTGGTACATCATGATAAATATTTTGGTTCTTTTTCCATTTAGGATTAAAAACAGTTTCCAAACTGATCTTCCATAACTTCTTATTACTATTACTTATATTATTATTACTTATTACTATACATATTAAAATAATGATAATAAAGATAAATAACAATGCTTCCTTAACTCTAAAATCTCTCCAACCATTTTTTTGGTGTGGTAGCACCTGTCAGGGTCCCAGCTATGGGCAAATAGTGAACCCCCAAACTGGGGTTAAAACTTTATGAAAATATAAAAATACATTTTTGTAGTAAAAATAATAACAATACATTTTCATAGAAAAAAAAATTACCAAAACTCCCTAGAAAATAAAATCTCGGCATTAAATGACCCATGAGGAGTTGATATGCCATTAAACAAACCAAACCAAATCAAACGATTTTTAATTTAACCTAATTTGATTTAAACAAGAATTTGCAATGTTATCAGTCCTGACCTAGCATCTTGGCTTCAGTTCCTTTCACATGGCCATAACATACCTTCCAGTGATTTTTCTATTGCATATTTCATGGTAATTGTTCTTATGAGTTTCCTCTTTGGTACCTAGACTTTTTTATGTGCAGTACTAGATTGGCAACTAGGTTTTATCATTTTACTGTTGAAATGGCTAGATATGACTACAAGTTCTATGCTAACAGTTTCTTCTCTCATATATCTTACTTGTGGAACTCTTTTCCAGCCTCTTACTTTCCAGTCAACTTTGATCGCCAAAGTTTACATGCAATATCAATTGTTATTGTATATAGTGCTGTTCGATAAAAGTGACTCACCTGATTTTTTTTACTAAATGTTTTTCTTCTCTGATGAAACGAAAGTTGAGCTAAATTCAAAGGATAAGCGATCTAAAATCCGAACAAGAAGCTTTGAAAGCTCTTTGAATTTAGCAGTAAGTATTGTCAAGCATCCATTCAGTATAATGTTCTGGGGATGCTTTTCTTTTCATGGAATTGGTTTCTTAAAACCTATTGAAAAGACCCTCGGGAGCAAGCAGTACAAGAGAATTTTAAAGTCTTGTCTGCTCCCTTCTGCTGAAAGGGTGCAAATCGACCCCACCAAGCTCATTTTTATGCAGGACAATGCTCCCTGTCACAAATCAAAATTGATGAAGGAATACTTTGATGAGAAGCAGGTGAGTGTTATGACATGGCCGCCCCAATCTCCTGACCTTAACCCCATAGGAAACTTATGGAGCATTATAAAGTACAAGATCTTGAGAAAGCAGTTGAGCAACAAAGAGGATTTGATTGTGAATTTCATATCCGAATGGAATTCAATGCTTGGAGATGAGATTTGGCAGAACCTAATCAAGTCAATGCCAAAAAGTGTTGAAAAGGTTATTCAAAATAAAGGATGACCCATAGATTATTAAATATTTTGAACTATATTACCTATTATAAATAAATTATACCTCTATTATTCTTTATTTAAGGCTGTTCGGTTATGTTTCTATTGATTACTAGTTGCAGGAAATAAGTGAGTCACTTTTTTTGCACAGAGTTTTTCCCTAAATCTCATTCATATCCAAAATTATAATTACCAATAGAATACCTTAGGGTGAGTAAACTTTTTTACTAGGTGGTCGGGAAGGGGTCTTTATATTAGTAAGATTAAAAATTAGTTTGACCCCAAAAACAATAGGCGAAAAAAATGAATAAGTAAAAAAATCGGGTGAGTCACTTTTATTGAACAGCACTGTACCTTCTTAATTTCTGTTCTTTTGTTATTCTCTCTCCTTAACCCTTTGGAGACAGAGCCTCATTTGGAGTTTCATTGCCAAGAAAACAGAGTCCTTATCATAAACCTTCACCAGGTCCACAAAATAATTGATATAAAATCCCAGAATATAGCAATCACAGAAACCACCATTGAAAGGCCCAAATGTGCAAGAAATGCAACAAGCAGTCTGATTGACTGGTACAAAGACCGGCCAGATAATCTCAAAGCTTGTATTATCAGGCTGATGCATTGGCCGGGCCAAGAGACTGACCCAGTCTTCTTCTTTGTCATTACACTTTTTGACCGATAGAGTGACCTAGTGTTGAGATGTTGAGTGTTTCCACATGAGTATATGATAATAACGAACAAACACAGTCGTAGGGCAAAATACTGGTATATTCAGAGAGGTATTTACATCAGAGAGATTAGTAGTAGAACGAATGTAGGTTAGTAGTAACAATAAGTAATAGTAATAAAGTCCAACGGTATCTTCCGGTCGAGAAACGGAAGTGTAACTGATCACTACGGAAGTCTCACTCTGCATTGCACTATACTGCTACACTCCTCCCAGTCTCTAGAACTACTGTTCTATTTATAATAATAGGATCAGTCTATTGTGGTTGTGAAGGTGGGTGCACCCCAACACCTAGTCATCTGCTAAGAGTTAATGTTTTTCATTTTTTATATTCTTTCACACATCCTCTGTAAGGAATGGGAGCCACTCAAGATAGATGGTTACAAAGTAAGAAGTACAGTTTATAGGGATATGTGGGGAAGATAACAGTGAACCCAAAATTTGAACTGACTAAGATTATAGTGATTGGAAAAGCATCCACTTAGGAGTCGGTTCCACAAAGCAGCAGTTCACGGGAAGAAGCCACTCAAGTGGAACTTACATCTCACCTGTGGAACATGAAGGGAATCAAGGTGGTTCACTACAATGTATGTAGCATGGCAGGTCTTAACTGTGAAGGTTAGAACTGGTTGAACTAAGGAATGTCGTTCATCTTAACTCTTCCCATGGAAATAGTGATAGAGCAGTGAGAAGCTTGCAACATTCCATCTGTGAGAGAGGGTTCATAGGAAGGAAAATAATTCATCACCCACAAGGACGTGGAGATGCTTTTGTACTCTATTAAGACTGAAAAGTGAAAATTGGGAAGCTCCTGCCCATATATGATAACAGTAGTACTCCATTTTCAGCCTGATCTGGGTTATGTAAAGGTAAACGATAGCAGGAGTCAGGTGCTTACTGATGTGGTAGAGGAAAACTGACCATTTTTCTAGCATCTATCATGTTGGATCATGTCAAATAATTAAAAAAAAACATTTAATAAGAAGATGGCTTAAAGAAAATGGTAGGGTATGCTGTATTCCGTTTTTCTTTTTATATAAATTCTTAAACATGAAATAGAACAAATTTTCTGCATCTTCATTGATAGCTTTATAGAAAACAGTGTGTTATTCTGCAGTTTCAGAAGGCAAATATCACAACTTTGAGAAATCTTTTATAACACTTAAAAGGAAAAAATATTATTACTGGCTGCTGGTTTCAAGAAATAAGGTCCACGCTTGGTACTGATGTTATCCTTTTATTTAGGAAATACACCATGAAAACTAGAAACAAATAGCAAATATCTCTCTCAAAAGAGAAATGGACAAACAAGATATATTTCAAAGAAATAAGCAAACAAGGAAAACACTTTTCAAACAGAAATAATAACAATTTAGAATAAACTCAAAGAAATAATAAAGGGACATTGTCTTAGAGTTTTGAATACTTCTTTTCAAATTTATTTCTTTATAAAATGGTAAATAATAAATCTTTATAAAAGGTAAATAATAAATATCGCATTGTACTTGGTTCACATATTTTCATAATCTTGTAAATAAACATTGCCAAAGGAGTTAAAAATGTATACAGTAATAGCGGTGTCAAAGGAATAACTGTGCTTTTGAAATACCATTTTTTTGCAGGTGTGAAGGTTAAACATTGCCAGAAAGATTTTCATGAAGAGGTAAAAATTTACTGAAAAAGAATTTTAACAAGAAATACACAGGTCAGAAAACTGAAGATGATGAAACTGTTTATATAATAATAGCAAAAATTTATATTTAACAAACAAATCGGCAATGTCCAAAGGTTAACCCATTAATACCTACAATATCTAGTGTTATAAAAATAAAAATAAAAATGCAGTCTTTCATTCTCAGGAAAATTTCATTAGAAGCAAAAAAAGATTGCTGAATTGTCATGCAATATCAGTCCTTGTATATGGCGTGAATGCTAAATAATCTTCTCACATATGAAGAAGAGATGTGAAGCAGCAAAAATTCTGTTCTACAGAAGGATGCTGAAAATAATACTGGTGGAACATGTGAGTAACTACAAAACTTTAAGGAAAATGGAAACAAAAAAGACACACCTAAAATCAGAAAAAGACAATTGAAATTTCTCGGGCACATAATGAGGAAAGAGGGCTTGGAGAATTTGACACTGTCACAAGCAAGAAGAGCAGAAGAAAGCAGCAAATAACCTCCATAATGAGCTTGTGTACGTTGTTGACAGAACAGAAATATCAAAAATAATTACTAAGAGCTACAAAGAACAGGATGTTGTGGAGTACCATGATCCCTGACATCCTAAAGGATCATGGCTCACAAAAAAAGGAGAAGATGCTACCAAGAAAGGATAAACCTACAAAGTCATAACAAAACTAATAATTTTATTTTCACCAATTGATCTCAATACAAAAAAAAATTAAAGTGGGTAAAATGAAAGGTTTGCTTTTTGTTTTGTTTTAGTAATAGGCAAACTCATGCATAAAGTGCAAAAAATGACTGTTCTATAATACATTTTATTTCAACTAAAACTGCAACCAGTTTTTCTGCTTTAGCTTGTTTTTTTGTTTTAATTATTAACTAAATTGTTATAATCTAGGGAAGGTTACTGAATAGAATAATCAAATAAAGGTTGGTAATGAATAATAATACATAAAACAGGAACAACACATATAAGATTTGCCAGTGGCACATAGAAGAAGTTGTCAACTGCTAGAAGTGAGTCAAGTGAATTCCACAATAAATCTCCAATTGCAGACCAACATACAGTATTTACTACTGTATTTATGTGAATGGGGACATACCCATTATTGTCTGTAGGTATGCTACAACATAAATATTATTGAGGTAATATAGAATTTAACAAATTGTGTGTTAGTGTCTATTTAGGTAAAGGTGCATGTTCACATATGATGAATAAAGAAGAAGCATACGAAAACTTGGGTTTTTACTACAGACATTTATTCCTTTTATTGTAACTGTGGTGAAACAAATTTCTCAACATCTCTTGGGTATGTCCATTTTATTTTTGATTCAGAAATAGGATAACAATGATTAAAATGGCTGTGTTCAAGTCAGTTTTGCACTGAGTTGGAATGACCAATCGACTTACTTCATGAGTAGTGCTGCCAAAACAAGTTGGAATGCTGTCATTGGAAAGTGGTAAAGAGAGTTCAGTCATCAGTGAACAGGGGACACTATCATTCCTCAATGTGAATATAATTAGCACATGGTTCTACTTCCTGGAAGAAAAAGGTGAACGATAGTGAGGCAGGAAAATTATATATATTTTTATAGTGAATTGGGTATTGTCCATTTTCCTTTTGGTCCAAGAGTTAGGATAAATAGGTTATTATATTAATAGTCAAGCTCAAGTCAGCCTTGTGCAAAGCTGGAACAACCAAAGGAATGTTTGCACTTACCTTTTCACTGGGAAGTTTAAACATTGGATGTTATCTGTTTTCTTTTACTTGATCTAGATGTTAGTGTAAGTGAGTATAAGCATCATTACAATGGTTTTCCTCAAGTTAGCATTGTGCTGAGTAGGAACAAACAAAGAAAAAGTTTTACTTACTTCATAGTTGAAGGTTTTGGGAGATGCAAGTGTAAGCACCATGCCTTCGAAAGTGGAAAAGATTGTTTAGTCATCAGTGAACCTGGGAAAGTATTGTTTCTCAGTGGGAACATAGTTACCACATGATTCTACATGGCAAGAAAATAATTATCTTTTTGTAGACTTCAACAGTGCCACCTAACAGTGTTTGACAAAACCAAGTGGGGTAATAATATTTGCAGTTCTTTTACTCTTAGTATCATGGGAAAATGTATTTATTTTTTTATTTTTTTATTCATTATTATTATTTTATTTATTGACTTTATTACATATTCTCACAGTATCTTTAAAAGCTTGAATTTTGCTTTATATTTTCTATTATTAAACATTTATTATTTTATATCAATTTCTTTCTGCATTTTAGATATTATGTCAAAAGAAATAACACCTTATCATCAAACCAAGAGACATTGATGCTTGTCTTTATGTCTAAAAGAAATAATAATTAGAGAAATATAAGACTGAAACATTTACCCAGCCAAGTTATCATGAAATAAACTCCATTCAACTCAGGTTAATTCTATTTCTGTTTGGACAATTCTAAAAAAGAAATACATTAACTGATTAAAATAATTATCTGTACCAGATTTATTGACTCACAAAGTGTGAAGTGCTAAAAATATTGTGTATTGCATTTCTGATTGTACAAAAAAAGCAAATTTTCAAGCAGGTGTGAATGGAAAATCAGGTGTAATTTTAGGATTAGTTCTGTGTGAGTCAAAATGCAATATAGCCAAATATGAAAAATGGATAAATGCTGGAAATAGAGAAATTTCCACTGAAATGTTTGTTTAATCTTCCACCATTTTCAATTTGTTTAACTTTACCTCAGGCAGATTATTTTATGCAAAACAATCTCCAGCAATTTGCAATACTTTAAAAATGAATCAAATGTTTATTTCATTTTCACAGCTAACAGAATACTAACCTACTTCAACTCAAAGTGACTGTTCTTTGCTGTTATTTTATTTTAATTAAAATCTTTCTATTTACACTATTTCTGTTCTTCTGTCTGATGTTGTCATCTTTATTGTCATATTCACAATGTTTCAGCCGCTGTACACTCCAGCCTTCTTCAGGTGATATTCAGGACACATGGTCCAGTAGATAAAAGCATTGGTTGAAGTAATCCAGTAACTTGACCCAAAGAGTTGTGAGTTCAATACCTGGCTACAGCAGAGGTGAACTAGGAGAGTTGAGTTACTAAAGAAAGATAACTGAAACTGAGATATCCAGAAAAGGCATGGCACATGGAACTAGAACAATCTACCCCAGTGGACTAAATAAAGAGTTTGGTTTGAAATTATCACCTGAAGAAGGCCAGAGCATACAAGGGCCAGAACATTGTGAATATGACAATAAAGATGGGGACAACAGTGTGAACAAAATAAACTGTGTAAATAGTTACAATACTGCATCTCAGAGATATAGACAGATACAATTTTTCTGTTAAACTAAGCTTATTTTTATTATCATTATATAATATCTGTTATGATAATGTCTATTATAATTGTTGAGATGTTGAGTGTTTCCACGTGAGTATATGGTAATAACGAACAAACACAGTTGTAGGGAAAAATACTGGTATATTCAGAGAGGTATTTACATCAGAGAGATTAGTAGTAGGATGAACGTAGGTTAGTGGTAACAATAAGTAATAGTAATAAAGTCCAACGGTATCTTCCAGTCGAGAAACGGAAGTGTAACTGATCACTAGAGAAGTCTCACTCTGCACTGCACTACACTGCTCTAGAACTACTGTTCTATTTATAATAATAGGATCAGTCTATTGTGGTTGGGAAGGTGGGTGCGCCCCAACAATAATGATATTATTATTATCATTACAGTAGCTACAAGAGTTTCTTTTATACCTCATGATGGTATTTTTCCCTGAAATAGTGAAATTGTATAATAAAATATAGATGCTGTCTCCTCATGCAGCAGATTCTGTAAGTCTAAAGAATTTCATTAATTGTACATTTTTATCAGCTAACACATCCCCATTAGTGATCTAGGCTGCTAGAGAGTGGGTGTTTTTATCGAGTCACAATAGAAGAGTGGGCTCTGTAGCCATGGTTGGCAACCAGTCTAGAGAGCCAGCTCTTGTATTTCACCTATTTTTTGAGAAAGTGAACATAAGAAACTCAACCAGAATGTGAACTTGACTTGCCAATTTCTCTTTCTACAAACTGATACACTGCTTCCACATCCATCCACACACACACACACACACACACACACACACACACACATATATATATATATGATAAAATATAGTTTTAAGGTATGATATATTTATGGATTAAAGTTCTCAATATCAGAAATAGAGAATAGGCAAATATAAAAGTGGACACTGAAGTCAACACCCAGAGGCAACAGTCTGCACCAGACTCAACACAATCATCATGGCCTGACAATTGCATTTAGCATGAAACAGACTGTCACCACTGTGTGTTGATTTCAATATCCACTTATATATATAAATGTTCTAATACCCTTGGGAAAGGTATTAACCCTCTTCTTCTCCCTTCAGCTATGGGTAAATAACAGGACAGACTGGGTTCTATAGCCTTGGATGGCAACTGATCTAGGAGAAGAACAACTATGAATTCAAAACCTGTGTAGGGTTGTTTGGGGACCTTGTGGCACATAGTGCACCACATCTCTGTATTCAGCACTTCAAGAAGTGTGGTTTATTCTGCACAAAGCCTTCACCACTACAATCAAATCATATATGCTGGTGTCTGGGCTGTTGTTCCTAGGAACTGAGTTGCTTGACCCTCATACATCGAATACAACAGGATATTCAACCATATATATATATATATATATATATATATATATATATATATATATATATATATATATATAGGCATTTCTGATTGAATAAATTACAAATATTATGTCAGCTTATTTTTATTATAATCCTTTCATATATTTTGAATATTATGATAAAAAAGCAGACATAATGCTT
>OZ038476.1:35148804-35203804 GCA_964036315.1 Acanthosepion esculentum | reverse complement strand
AAGATCAAAGTTGACTAGAAAGCAAGAAGCTGGAAGAGTGTTCCACAAATAAGAAGTGCAAGAAAAGAAACTGTTAGCATAGAACTTACAGTTCTATCAAGCCATTTCAACTGTAAGATGATGAGACCTTGCTGCCAATCTAGTGCTGCACTTAAATTCATATCTAGATAACCTAGAGGAAAGTTCACCAAAATTATTACCATAAAAGTATTTATAGAAAAGACAAAGAGAAACTAAATTATGGTGATGGAAAAGAGACTGAAGCCAAGATGCCAGGTCAGGACAATAACATTGCAGATTCTTTTTTGTATTTTATGAAGGGTCTCTAAATATATAGCAGGAACACCAGACCATATGAGGCAGCAATATTCAATGTCTTGATGAATGGTAAACTTATAAATATGTTGGATAGATTCGGGTGAGAAAAATTGTTTAGTATGTCTTATATATATATATATATATATATATATATGTATATATATATATATATATATATATATATATAATTTTATGATGAAAATATAGTTTTAATGTATGCTATATTTATGGGTAAAAGTGCTCATCAGAGATAGAGCATGTGTAAATATAAATATAAAATCAAACACTGAGGTCAACACTGAGTGTGGACATTCTGTTTCAGGCTTAAACATAATCTCCAGGCCTGAAGATTGCACTCAAGCATGAAACAGACTGTTGCCAATTGGTATTGACTTCAGTGTTCACTTTTATATTTATATTATATCATTATATATCTATATAGACCTATATATGCATTTATATATATATATACTGGTTCCCAAATTGCATGAATTTAAGTGTGCTACTAGGTTAGCATCTCAGTCCCACCCTTTCACTGTCAAAACTGTAAAATGTAGCCATCTCTTCTACTTCAATAGTTTTATGTCTTGCACTTCTCGTCTGTGGAACTCCCTTCCTCTTACTTGCTTCACTGATAGCTATAGTCTTCAATTACTCAAATGCAATGTCAATTGACATTTTCAGATGCCTTGATCTAATTCCCCATCCTTCTCTTTATCCTTTCCTCTATCATGCCTCTTTACTCTTGCTCTGACCCTCTGTAACCCTTTTTGTGCTAGTGGCACTCCCACTTTGCTGGGGGTGAAATGCTTAATATATATATATATATATATATATTTGTGTATTTAGGCAGCAATCCTTCTTTCATGCACATTTCATTAAAAACGACTGACAAGGTGCTTTTATTTAGTTATTTATATAATTTCTCGTGCGATCTAATAAAGTTTTTCTTTTCAGATAATAAATTATATAAAAACTGTCCAAATGTTCTTTTTATCCAAGCGCTTTCGGCTATACATTTAGCCTTTTTCAAGGATTATATTTCAACTGTTAGAATTAGAAATAGTTTGTTATATGTATGTTGTATAGTTTGTTATATTTATGTTTTTCTAATACTAACAGTTGAAATATAATTCTTGAAAATGGCTAAATGTATAGCCGAAAGCGCTCGGATAAAAAGAACATTTGGACAGTTTTTATATAATTTATCATCTGAAAAGAAAAATTTTATTTGATTGCACGAGAAATTATTTTTAAAAATAAATAAAAGCACCTTGTCAGTCGTTTTTAATGAAATGTGCATATATATATATATATATATATATATATATATATATATGTCATCCACAGACAGACTGTTTCGCTGTTTCACAGCTCATCAGTGTGGCTAGACGTCCGGTTGCCTCTAGCTAGGATCGAAACCCGACTGAATTTGCATCAGTCGGAACTTCTCCAACTAAGCCATCAACGCACGGCAGGGATGAAGGTGAATTTTAGCGTGTTTATTTTTAGATTTTAGATAAACACACAGTGACTGACAGTGACTCGATTCTGTCGAAGAGTCGTGCAATATTAGCTTAAATAGTCACTGTTTACAAATTCACACCTCAAACCAGACAGCTCAACCGATATATATATATATATATATATATATATATATATCAATATACATATATATATATATATATATATATATATATATATATATATATATATATATATATATATAGATATATATATATATGCAAGAAATGTAGATGCCATGGCAAAGCATGCCTTATTGATGGTAGGCCCACTTCTCAAGTCACTGTCAATGGTTTAAAAGTAGATATTGATCCCTGTTTTTGTTATCTTGGGCAATAGGCTCTGTGCAGGTGGTGGTTGCAAGCTCACCATTATAACCATTCTCACATCCGAACATGTATTGTTGAAGACTAATGGCAAATCGCTCTCTGCCTGTGTATGATCCGCATTGCTCTCTGGTAGTGAAACTTGGGCACCAAGTGCATCAGTCTGGAAGTGGCTCCGTCGCAATGACTGCTCAATGATTCACTGGATCAGCGGCACCAAGCCTCAGTATGAAATCCCCTCATCTGAGTTGTATAACATCAGTGCTGCACACCTATCATCTAAGATGGTTTGGTCACATCCAACAAGCTTCATCAGGCATCAGGACTGTCTCAGAGTTTAGGGTTCCTGGTCACAGAGGTTGAGGTAGACCTAGGAAGACATGGAAGAGCTGCATTGGGAGGGATATGCAGGAGTGCAGCCTTGTCCACATTAGACTGCTGCCTATCCCAGTCACTGGGAAACCCACAGCAGTGTAATCAAAGCTCCGGATCTTGACTTGACTTAATATATATGTAGTAATTTTCTAAAGAATGAATTTTTTATTTATTATTCTGACAGATTTTTATCCCATTCAATGTTATTTTTAGTGGATACTTTTATTTTAGTAGATGCTCCATTTCTTTATTAAACAGTAGACTGATTTATTTTTGTCTACCAGTCTGAATGTCCAAAAAAATCTTATTAGTTTGAACCAGCAACCCCACTGGGCAGAAGGAAACCATCATTGGATTTGATGTACCTTAATCAACTCAGCTATAAAGAAACTTTGCTGCTCAAGCAAGGTCTGAACAGTGCCTTTAAGCAAAATCCTTTTTGTCATAGATTCCTCAAAATTATATCTTTTCAGTTGCAATTTCTAAAAAAGTAATGGATTTTTATTTATTAATCTGACAGATTTTTATCAGTTTAAATATTATTTTTGTAGATACTCTTATTTGAGTAGCCTGCTGCTTATTTATTAAATGGTATATTTATTTATTTTCATCTACCTGGATATTAACCAGATGAAATAAATTATCTTTGTTATTTTTTTTCTTGACCCAAACCTCAAAAAGTCTGATTTTATAACATAAAATGCTCTCTCTCTTTCACACACACTTTTTCACTCACTCTCTCTTACCACTTAGAGATAAATTGATGTTTAGTTAAAGAAATGTGTATAAAACTATTTTCCCTCTGTAATATCTCATAGCTGTGTCACTAGTCTTTTTCCTCCTTCAAATGATAAAGATATCTCCCTTACCTTATAGAGCTGTTATTTTGCAGATACAATAATAGATTTGCCAATAACAAGCAGAAAATTATTCCTGCATGGCTACTATAGGTTTATGATATAAACAAATTATTTATTTATATCTTTGGCATAAAATTCACAGAAGAACAGCCAAATATTGTTTTAAGATATGCTTAATGGGTGACAGGCTACATAAGGTTTGTGTTGCTTAACTGCAGAATTTGTTTGGCTTGTTTTTGTTTGATATTTTTTTTTTGTTGATGGTGGGTGGGGAAATGATTTGTTTTTTTTTTCTTTTTATGATTTATCATCCTTTCTGAAATCTTGGATATTGTCTCCTAACAGGAAGAAACCTTTTTAAATAAAAGTTACAGATAATTTTATCTTTAGATTATTGATTTTCATTTATAACACTCTCTCTTGACATTTTTTTCTCGTATCGCACAGATAAAAAACAAAAACCACTCAGACATACGAGTGGATTTCTTATTCTTTGCTAAATGAATGACACTAACTGCAGTAAGCTATTATTCTTTTTTGTACTTTATCCATTCAGGACGTTGGTGATCATAGCTCTCCACGACTTCCTCAAGGAGAGTTTCTTCTTGCGACTTCTCATGCTAACGTTTTCTACTGACATGATGTGGAAAGAGTATATTGAATCAATTTTTAGGTCTGCTGTGAGGTAAGTTGGTTCACTGTATCGGTTTAGACATTTTTCTCACCAGAATCTATCTTACATATTTTAAGTCTATCATTTGTCTCTACATTGAATATTGCTGTCACATCTAATCTGGTGCTTCTGTATATATTTATAGATTCTTGATGAAATATAAAGAAGAAACTGCAACGTTATTGGTCCTGACCCAGCTTCTTGAATTCGGTTACTTTCCAACTTTCATAATGTAGCTTCCCTCTACCTTTTCTATAAATATTTTCATGGTAGTTATTCTGA
Source organism: Acanthosepion esculentum (assembly GCA_964036315.1). Taxonomy (NCBI): domain Eukaryota; kingdom Metazoa; phylum Mollusca; class Cephalopoda; order Sepiida; family Sepiidae; genus Acanthosepion; species Acanthosepion esculentum. The sequence goes on along the minus strand of OZ038476.1, from coordinate 35,199,446 downwards.
TGATCTTTCCTTTTTGGCACCTAAACTTTAAAACTTTAAGTATGCTACAAGATTGGTGGCAAGGTCTCATCATCTTACAGTTGGAATGGCTAGATGTAAGTGTAAGTTCTGTGTTAATAGTTTCTTCTCTTGCACTTTGCACTTGTGGAACACTCTTCTAGCTTCTTGCTTTCCAGTCAACTTTGATCTTCAAAAATTAAAATGCAATGTTACTGTTTTCTTCTGTCTTCATACTTCCTGTTCTTTTATTGTTTCTGCACCTTAATAATGTTTTCTTTTTTTCATATTCTCTCACCCTCAGTAACCCTTTGTTTTTTAGTAACTTTATTGCCTCGCTTGCGGTGAAATGTTTAAAAAAAAAAAGAGAAGCTCTTAGCAATGTTTGTTTTTTAACTATCCTTCCCAATCTATGTTCTGTCATCCATTTACACACACTCATTAAGTCAGTTATTCACTGTTTTTCTCTGCCACTCTGACCTTCAGTATTTCCTATGAGTATTAAATTTCCCAAGCCATCTTTCTTCTTTTTATTTTCATTTTCTTTAAAAACTTCCTTATTGCACACATGTTTTATCCATGGTATTCTCAGCATTCTTTTGAGTGACTACTGGGACTTTGACTCAGCCCAAACCTCAAGTGTAGCTCAACATATGATCCATTGTTACAAGATACTGGAAAAATGGCTGGTTTCCTTTCCTGTAAGCACGTGACTCCTCCTGCTATCCTCAACAAGAGCCAGATCAGGCTGAAAATGAAGTACCATATATAGACAGGAGCTACCTGGTCTTCACTTTCCAATCTCAATAAGGTCAAAAAGTATCTCCATATCCTTGTGATGAATTATTTTTCACCCTAAAACCACTTTCCCAAAGATGAAATGTCACAAACCTTTTGCTGCTCTATTGCTATTTCCATGGAAAGTGTTCAGGCAAACTGCATTCCTTAGTTCCACCAGTTCTAATCTTCATGGCTAAGACCCACCAAGCCATGCACATTGTATTGAACAGTTCACATACTGTTCATATTCCATTGGTGAGATGTAAGTTCCCCTTGAGCAACTACTTCCCACAACCTCTACTTTGTGGAACCGACGCTCAAGAATATGTTTCCTTGATCACTGCAATGTTAACCTGTTCATGTCTAAGGTTAACCGTTATCTTCCCCACATATCCCCATAAACTGTACCTCTGTAACCCACTATCTCAAGTGGCTCGTGGGCCTTGTACAGGAGGAACATCTTTGTAAAAATAAAAAACCACATCTTTTGGCCCAAGTCTCCTTTTTATCTGTGAGGAAATTGTCCAGCATTCACTGCTTTATAAGAGGATTGATATTACATAGCAGTTCAACCCTCTTTTTTTGTTTTTAATATAAAAAATCCTGCTTCTTAATACTTTGTTTAGCATTTGGAAGACATATTTCACTATTCCAATGTACCTTTGGATTTCAATGCCACATTCTGTGTTATAAATTGCTGTACTCACATGGCTTTTTACTGGTATCACATAAAAAAAACATAATCGTGGATTTCATGTTCTTTGCCCGCATCCAAATGAAGGATAATTACTGTTATGAGTTCATCTTAAAAAAACAAAAAATCCAAAGGAGAAACAGGTTTCAGTTTCCATTTTAAAAGTTATAACATCACCAACTTTTGGCTCAATGTAAATATTTACTCAGGCTTTAAGAGCTAAGTAGTAAAATTTATTGGTTAAGGTCTTTTATTCTTCCATGTGCCAAACCTCTTAAGATTTCTGATGGTTTATTATCTTTTTATCTATGCCTTTCTTTGTAAATCTCTTAAATATTTTTCTCTATCTTAAATGTTTTTGTGAGGATTCTGATATCTGTATCTAGTTTGTGTGTGTGTTTTTTTTTTAACTTGATTTAGGTTTTTCCACAAATATGCGGTATTTATCACTTCCTGGAGTATAAGCAGAGTTGAAGAGAATATAATTTTGAGATTATTAAAACATAGTCCACTTTTTAAGTTTACTCCTGAAATAAGAGAGGATAGAATAAAAATCAAATTCAAAATGATGTAATTAATTTTTACAAAAGCTTTGACAAAATTAAATATTTTCATGATGGTAGATTTTTGTCACTGGCATTTTAGTCAAATAGTATTAGCTTAATGCTGCTTTGTAACTGGAAAAAAATTTTTTGGACAAATGAGATCTAATTAATTATTAATTATTCAGATCTAATGAATAAAAATGTTCAAATGAAAAAAGTAAATATTTTTACTCATTTATACAAACTTCAAATTTCAGAAAATATCAATTAATACTTAATAATCAAAATCTATCCAAAGGCCCCAAATTAGCCTAAAAATAGAAAAAAATGTAAATTTTTGCAAATTCTAGCTGCAATATTCAACTTAATTTCCAACTCAAGTGCATTGATAAATTAGCTTGAACCAATTTATAGAATTTCCAGTAACTAAAAGCTGATCTCTTCAACAGTTGATTTTGATCTGAGCTTTAGAAACTTTTTATCTTGAGATCATTAGAAGTCATGTCTTTAAATCAAATATTTTTGGAAACTGCTAACTTTCCAAAGCTTTTGGTCCTAAAATATACTGAAGAAACTTCTAAAATGTACTGAAATTATTTGTTCACCTCATACTCAATTCCTTTAATATTGTCCCCACCCTTGGAGGTGGGTATTTGAACATTCTCCCTCTTAACACAGTCTAAGTGGAAGAATCTTTAGTTGTAAACAATCATTTTCACCAAACACTTGACATTACCTTCTTTCAGATTTAGTAGTAACATCATTTTGAATTACTTTGTTTTTCATATTTTCTTTTAATTTCACTTGCTTTTTATTGCACTTAATCAAAACTTCACTCTACATCAAAGAAAACTTTATAAATCAATCTCATTATTTCAGACATTAAACCTGGTTAGTAACTACATGGGTGATCACTTGGGAAAACCAGGTGTAAGTTTAGATGTGTGGGTGGTGTAATGGATAATGGCTCAGAATTGTTCATTGGAGAGCTAAGTTCCACTTCCAGTTGGGTTTGTCATATTCACTTGCCCTTGGAAAATGTATGTTTTGTGATGTCAACGGACATTTGTTTGACACTTTTGTAATGTCAGCGGATACTTGTTGTCACTTTCGTAATGCTCCTTATAGTAGAGACTTTGTAATCACAGATACAACTATAGTACGCCATAGACAATACTGGTATCAGACACTCTTGAATAACACTCACACTAATAGTACTTGCTCGATAACAATAATACTCACTTGAAAAGTAATCTGTATAGTGATCCGAATAGAGAAATAGTATAGTGAATAGAGTAGAGAATAGCGGTCCGTATAGCATAGAGGAGAAATAGCGATCATTTAGACACATGCTACTTCCCATTTATGCATTTCCTCTATGGTCACATGGTCTACTTAATTCTAATGGGATCACCTGTGTTTGCTCACTGATGATCTATGTTCAAACTCAAGTGGCGGTAGCAAAATTTTATTCCTATATAACAGTATGAATCCACCTCTTCTCCCTCAAGCTATGGGTTAAGCTTGTATAATAAATCATTATTATCTCAAAAAAAAAATATATATATATATATATATATATATATATATATATGAGTTAAAGATCGAATATGGATCAAAAATCGAAATTCAACAAGATGATAAAATAAAAGAACAAATAGGAAAAGAATCTCAATCTAATATGTTTCACTTTTATTAAATCTTCATCAGAAATTGAGAGAAAATGGACCAAAAGACAGAAAACACTGATATTTTCAAATATATTTGGGTCAGTTCTCATTGATCAGACATGTCACATGCATTAAAACTGTGAATAATTCTATATGTATGTAGGTTTGTAAAGATTCTTGTATGTCTAAGTGGGCATCAGATGTTAATGTGTATTTGTAATTGTGTGCATATATCTGTCGACTGGTATTTGTATCTTCACCTTTGTGCTGTCAAGCTGTGCAGTAGTGAGTCACAAGGTTCTAATTTATGGCTCGCCTCTTTAAGAATGTATTCTTCGTATTAGATAGATATAAGTTAGATTCTTTAAGAATGGATTCAAAGAAATATTGCGATGTAATGTAATGTTTTAGGCATGGTTTTATAGTTGGCAATAATGTTACAACACAAAATACAATTTGTAACTACAAAATACATTGAAAACTTAATAACAACATTATTACTAACTATAAACATATGGCTAAAATTTTTATATGCTTCCTATTTGTTCTTTTATTTTATAATATATATATATATATATAAAGTCTTTGAAGCTTTAATCAACACCAAAGTGGTTTCCCACCTTACATCCCATGATCTGCTCTCAGACAAGCAATATGATTTCCGCTTTTCCTGATCTACAGCTGATGTGTTTACGGCCATCACTGAAATTGTCTACCAAGCTCTTCAAAATAATGGAGAAGCTCATGCCATGGCCCTAGACATCTCCAAAGTGTTTGATAGGGTTTGGCATGCTGGCCTTCTTCAAAAGCTCCATGGTTATGGAATTACAGGTCGATTGTTTCACCTAATACAATCATTCCTGTCAAACCGTGAATTGAAGGTTGTTCTCAACGGATTCTCCTCCAGCTCCTATCCCACGAACGCAGGTGTTCCTCAAGGCTCCATCCTAGGCCCTACTCTGTTCCTTATCTTCATCAATGATCTTCCTGACGCCATAGACTCCCAAGTTGGTATCTACGCGGACGACACTACAATTTACTCCTGCCTCAAAAACAAATCTAGTGTCGCTGACAAAACTAACCTGGCCGTTCATCTCAAAAAGGAACTCCAATCGGTTGTGAACTGGGGCAGGAATTGGCTGGTTAACTTTAATGCATCAAAAACAAAACTGCTTTCTATTAATCACCTCAGAGATCCTTCCCTGCCCCCCATTAGAATGTCTGACGCTCAACTTCTCGAGAGCACCTCTTTGCGGCTGCACGGTTTCACAATGACTGCTGACCTGAGATGGAACAAATACATTGAGTCAATTGCTTCGTCCACCACAAGGAAATTTGGCTTCCTGTGCTGCGGCAGGAAAATTTTTCTCCCTGGAATCGATCCTTCTAATCTACAAATCAACCATTCGCCCTTGCATGGAGTATTGCTGCCACATATGATCTGGAGCCCCTTCTGTTTGTCTCAGGGTTCTTGATAGGATCCAGAAACGGATATGCAATGTAATTGGCCCTGATCTGGCATCTCTCTCACAGATGTGTCATCGTCTCTCTCTGTCTTTTTTACAAATACTTTCATGGTAATTGCTCCGATGAGCTGCTCTCGCTGGTTCCCAGACTTCATGAATTCAAGCGTCCTAAGAGGCTGGCAACCTGCTCTCACCCTTTCACTGTTGAAACTGTTAAATGTAGCCGTCTCTTCTACTCCAATAGCTTCAGATCTCGCACATCTCGCCTGTGGAATTCCTTCCCTATTCCTCTTTCCCTGATAGCTATAATCTCCAACTATTCAAATGTAATGTCAATCAACATCTCCAGTTGCCTTGATTTATCCACTATCCTTCTCATCCTTCTCCTCATCCTTTCCTCTATCACTCCTATCTGCTCTTGCTCCAAATCCTCTGTAACCCCTTGCATGCTAGTGGCTTCCCACCTTGCTTGGGATGAAATGCTTAAAAAAAAAATGTCTGTATTTTAAGACATTTTTATGTTTATACATTCTTTTTATAGATACAAATATTTAAGTAAATGCTCTGTTTTATAATAAACAGTATTAATAACATTTACCGGCCTGAATGTCTGAGAAATTTTCATAGAAAATATTCATCCTCTGACAGGAATTGAACCTGTATTAATCATATAGCTTGACATGCCTTAACCGATCGAGCCACGAGGATTGTTCAATTAGCAAGGTCGATTTTACTGCTTTTAAACTTCTATCTTCCATGAATCTCTCACGTACATTCATATCTGCTTAAACCATATCCAAATGTAAACAAATGATGTCACATATTATAAAATGGACAAAGTCCGACAATTATTTTAGGGCATTTTTATGTTTATACATTATTTTTATAGATACAAGTATTTAAGTAAATGCTCTGTTTTATAATAAACAGTATTAATAACATTTACCGGCCTGAATGTCCAAGAAATTTTCATAGAAAATATTCGTCTTCTGACAGGAATTGAACCTGTATCCTATATATATATATGTACATATATATATATATATAAAATATGCAGTAGTGTAATTGATAGCAATACAGAATGAGAAATTGAAGAGTTGAGTTTGAATTTCAGTTGAGTTTGTTACATTCACATGCAAATACCCTTTGGAAATCTATGAATCCATCCCTTCTCTCTCTAGTTACTGTTAAATAGCAGGACAGACTGAATTCTATAGCCTTGGGTGGCAACCAGTCTTGGAGAAGGACAACTCTGAAAGCTGAGAAAGATCATTTAGAGACCTTGTGACACACTATGTGCATTAGTCTTCATCACTATAATCAAATCATATGTTTGGGTTGTCTGGATGCTTGCTCCTAGTGGGACCTATAGCTTCGGTTGGCAGCCAGTCTTGGAGAAGGACAACTGTGGATGCTTTCTCCAAAGAACAGAGCTACTGGATCCTTCTATGTTGATAACAATGGAAGAGTCATATATATATATATATATATATATATATATATATATATATATATATATATATATATATATGTATGTATGTATGTATGTATGTATATATATATATATATATATATGTACATATATATATGTATATATGTACATATATATGTATATATATATATGTACATATATATATATGTACATATATATATATATATGTACATATATATATATATGTACATATATATATATGTACATATATATATGTATATATGTACATATATATATATATATATATGTATGTATGTATATATATATATATATATGTACATATATATATATATATGTATGTATGTATATATATATATATAGATATATATATGTACATATATATATATGTACATGTACATATATATATGTGTATATATATATATATGTACATGTACATATATATATATATGTATATATATATATATGTACATATATATATATGTACATGTACATATATATATATATATATGTATATATATATATATATGTACATATATATATATATGTATGTATGTGTATATATATATATATATATATATATATATATATATATATTTATAAGGTAATTTTGAAAACTTATTTTGAGATGTTTTTCTGATTAAACAGGGTTGTGTAATCATTAGTAATGAGAATGAGAAATTGGAGAGCTAAGTTTGATTTCCCGTTGGGTTCATTATATTCACTTATATGCAAATGCCCTTAGTAATGATATGAATCCATCTCTCCTCCCCACATCTATGGATTAAATACTAGGACATTTATTCAAAAGAGTCATTGTTATTCTCAAAAATTGTTAATGCAATATTCACTCACAAAAAATGACTATTCTTACAATCCAAAATATATTTTGGATTTAAATAACAAAGTGTTGATGAGCCATAAAAAAAAACAAATTCATGAATCCATCAATCTAATCAAACAGTCATCAGAAAAATTGATTTTATTTTAACTAAATTGGTAAGACAGAACATGACTCGCATTAATGATATGAACATTGGATTTTATTTTTTTGCTTTAACTGTACCATTTTTTAATTAAATATCCAGCAATCAGATGAGTATCATGTACCATGTTCTGTATTGCCAGTGTAGATTTGGTTGAAATAAAATCCATTTTCTGATGACATTTTTTGATCTTTGAAACATGTCAAAATAAGTTTTCAAATTGTCTTATAATTTGCCATTCCATTGGATTCACATCCAAATGTAAATCAATCCATATATGGTGACTAATGTATGTAACTGTACATTTGAGAAGGCTGATGTATTTTCTCTTGGCTAAAACATAATGGCACTGAAAATATAAATGAGTGACAAAGATGGTACAAGATAAATATATTTAGTTGAATTGAAATCATTTTTGTAAATTTAATATATAGAAGAATATCAGATTATATCAAAATTTGAGATGGAAAGTCAGTTTTATTTTTGTTAAAAATAATTATGTTCTTCATATCCAATTTATTTCCTTCATATTTCAATTTTATTTCTTTCCATTTAATATTCATTTGTATCTGGATAAAGGAAATCAGGTAAGATTTTTCATATTTCTGAATTTTTATATTATTATTATAATAATAATAATAATAATAATAATAATAATAATAATAATAATAATAATAAAAAAATCTTTTAAATTTGGAAAGCTCTGAACTCAGGTTGGTTATCTAATGGTGTGCATTGTTAATCATGAATCTTAAATCATGTGACTCTTAAGGGTAGTCCAAAATATAAAATTTGGTTAATGATCAAGACAGAGAAAGCTGGCAAAAGTATTGAAAGGAAAATGAAGAAAATTGTTTTGTATAGAAAATAAGGAAGAAAAGACTGGAAAAAATATGAAGAGACTGAAAAGAAGAGAGACAAGAAAGTAAAAAGATGAAAGACCAAAGAAAGGTCAGAGGCTAAGAAAAGAACAAAAACTGCCTGTAGGAAAATAAGGGGTCAGAAAATAACAGGTTTGAGGGGAACAGAGAGGAAGTGGATCAAAGAAAGATTGTTCTCCAAGGGAAAGTGAGAAGAATGTAGAGAGGATGGGAGAGAAATAATGAAGAGAAAAAAAGATCAAAAGGAAAGTAAGTTTGGTAAAAGTCAAATCATAAAATATAAGAATTTGAATTAAAAGCAAAAAGGAAAGAAGAAAACAAAAAGGAAAAAAGAAAAGGAAAAATAAAAATGAATGGAAGAAACACAAAAAGAAAAAGGAAAAGAAGGAAAAGCAAAGGAAGAAAACAAAGAGACAAAAAAAGGAAAAGAATATTAAGAAAATCAAAAAAGAAAAAAGGAGAATGGAAAACCAGGAAGACAAAAATGGGAGGAAAAAAACAAAAGAAACAAAATAGAAAGGAAGGAAAAAAAGGATGACAGGAAGGAAAACAAAAAGGAAAAATTAAAAAAGAAGAAAAAACAAAAATGAAATAGGATGAAAAAGAAAAAAGGAAAGGAAGACAGAAAATAAAAAATAAAAGGAAAGAAAGAAAAAGAAAGGAAGAGATAAAAACAAAAATAAATGAAAATGAATTTGAAGATAAAATAAAATAGTAAAAAATGAGAAGAAATGTTAATAATAATAATGATAATAATAATAATGACAGAAAATAAACCAAATATGAAAAGAAAAAAATATGAAAATGGTTTGTGAACATTATTTTTTGTAAGGAGACAAAAAATTAACCTGATTGAAGATTGGTAGTAATCCTGCCAAAATTTTATAAAAAATGCTCAGTAAGGCATGACAAAAATAATATAAAACAGAATGAAATAATTCTTTGATAGGAGAAAAAAAATCTATTTCTTGAGGCAGAAATAAGTAGCTTGCAAGAACAGGGTTATGATTAGCAAATGTGTAGCTCGCACTGTCAAAGCACTTTTTTATAGAATATTTTTAGTTTGAATTATATCAGTACATGTATGGGTTTATATATACACATTTCATTTGGTACCTAGCTTCATATATAAATAGAAATATGTGTATATGTGTGGATATATATATATATATATATATATATATATATATATATATATATATATATATATATATATATATATATATATATATATATATATATATGTGTGTGTGTGTGTGTGTAATCTGTTGGTATATAATCAAATGAATCCTAATAATCTAGAATATTGAAACTGATCCACAAAAAGAGCTCAGTGTATTTATTATAACAGAGCATATAAATTACATAGAATAGAAATCCAAATTTGCCTCTTTCAAATAGCTATTTCAGCCAACAAGTCCTATATTGTTGGCATGTCAACAATATAGGACTTGTTGGTTGAAATTCCTATTCAAATGAGGTAAATCTGGATTTCTATTCAATGTAATATATATATATATATATATATACATATATATATATATATATATATATATATATATAGGGTGTCCCAAAATAATGTATATGCTCTTTGAATTGTTATAACTTATTCAATTTATGTATTTTGACTTGTAAATAAGTCTAATACAAGAGGAAGAATACACATTTAAAGAATTTGAAAGTAAAATATACAAAAAACATACAAAATTAACTTTAATAAGATGAAAGCTTCTTGGGACAATAGCAGAATGTTCATATAATGATGAGTTCTCATCAAAGGCTCAAACTGGTTGCAGTTTTGTTCAATACACTTTTCATATCTTGAAGAAATAAACCTACAAACGTCCAGTATCATTTCCTCTGGTAATTGAGCACATTCTTCTTCAATTGCTACTCTCATTTCAGCAATTGTTTCAGGTTTCCTGCTGTAAACTTTGTCTTTTAGAAACCCCCACAAAAAGAAATCCAAGGGTGTCAAATCTGGTGATCTAGGTGGGTATTCAACTGTCCCTCTTCTTCCAATTCATCTGTTTGGCATATTTTCATCCATATAAGTTGTCACATCACGGTAATATATTATTAACTATTAATATTTAAAGTGTGTATACATTATTTTAGGACACCCTGTATATATATGTATATATATATATATATATATGTATATATAAGTGTAATTAAAGGCTCAAAACCACAATGAATATGTGTGTTTTGCACATGTCTTTAACAGTATATACATTTCTGTCAGAATTCCTGGGATGGGAAATTATTATTTACATGTGGACTATTGTCCCAATCTTTTCTGTTGTTATCACAATGTTTCAGCCGCTATGTCCTCCTGCCTTCATCATATGATTGTTGATCTGGATAATTTTCAGGTAAATTTTGAACTGAATGCTTTAATCTACATGGATTGATCTTGTTCCATTGTCTGTGTCCAGTTTTCATTTAGTATTTTTTAGCATTTATTTTGTCTAGTTCTCATTTAGTTTTTCTCAGTTATTGTTTGCCCTATTTCCACTAAGTCCAAGTACACATAGCCCAGGCCCCTGAACTTGCAATTATTATGTCACCAAATTCAAAAACACAATCCCCTTGGCTATTGTTCCATGGGACAAATCTGAGTGGAAAACTTGGAGCCCTAAACAAAAATGGCACCTAGCTCAACAATCAACTGATGGTGGTCACAATGGCCAAAATATTATGGTAGCAACAACAAATATAGGGACAATAATCCACATGTAAATAATGTAAATACGTGTGTGTAATTTAAAAATACATAAATTTCTGAATTTATAGACATTAAGTGCATGGGAGATATATCAAGTGGATTCTGGTTAAACGGAATAGCTGCTTAGTAAGAGCAGAAATAACTTTTTTAATTCAGTTTGTTCTTTCAATTAAAATCCATTTAAATGGAATAACCACTTTTAAGGACCAAAATTTGTCATCCTGATGTGGAAAGTGCAATGAGTTTTGTTCAAATTCTCCCCTACTCAGTTTTGTTCATTTTTATACTAATACATTTAGGTAGGTAGACAGACTAAGATAGATAGATAAATAGATACAAATAACCTACCTCCGACAATAGCCAGGATATATAGAAAGAAGCAAGAACTAAACTAGCCTGAGGATTGGAAATATGAAACTATAGTAGCAAGTAGGTTATTTGTATCTTTTTAAAAAATAATATTCTTATGTTCTTATTATTGTTCTATAATTTTTGCATAGATAACTTATTAAATCTGCAAGAACTTGAGAAGATTTTGACCTATTATTGATTTATGTTATTGAAAAAAAAAATATATATATATGTAAACTATGCTGAGATTTGTGTTAAGTGTATATTCCAATAGAATTGCCCTTTGAATTCAGTCATCAACATATGCTTGTCCTTCCTTATCTTGCTACCTCACTCCACGTACATAATGCTGTATTGATAAAACAAAACAAGAAATTATGTAACTATAAATGATTTTAAAAATTAATAGCTAAATGTATAATTTTAGGCTAAGATAAGCATCAAATGTTCTTTGATTTGTTTTGATGTGTTTAGATTTTTACACATTTGGTTTAGTGAGTCTGCTTATAAACTATAAAATTATGGTAAAAACTGGTTTGAAACCAAAATAAAGAACTCAAGTGACTGATTCACAAACTAATAGGAGAAGATTCAAATTTGTGCCAGACTAGAAAGGAACAATTGTACTCTTAGCTAATTGTTTAAATTGGTAAGTTTCCCTGACCAAGAGAACAAGGCAGTAAAAATAGCCTTGAAGAAAATATCTACATGTTAAGCAAATAAATAGTCTGAAATGTATGTTTTGGATTGTGTATGATAATATAAGTGACTAATAGGAATCTTATTAGAAGCAAACAGAATAGTCAGACATTAATATTTTGTATCTTGAATGATAATGTACAGACCCAGAGGAGTCCAGTTACAAGAAAGTCTCTGATAAAGTTGGGAGAGTTTCTTGGAGCTTGAGAAAATAGAATAGTCAAAAATGAATATTTAGTGTCTTGAATGATAATGTAACAAACCCAGAGGAGTCCAGCTACAAGAAAGGGTCTCTGATATTTTCAGAAGCAACTAAAGTTACTTTGACCACACCTGGAAGGGAGACAGCATATAGAAAAAGACTCTTATTGGACACAGGCATCAATACCATATTATAATAATATGAGCAGAGAACTACTGATTGAGAATAATAATAAACAAAACTAAGAATTCTCTGAATGATTTTCTAAGTAAAGATGGTTGCTTACATGTCCTATAATATTTTCTTTTACAAAGCACATATCTTTTATTCTTTTAGTTATTTCTTACTGAAAACAGCTGAATCGTTTTTGTGTTCTTTATACAAGATACAATGCCAGGTGTCAGGTCCACTCAGCAAAGCTCCAAATGATAAACAAGATAACAAAGTTTCACCTGCATTTGGCTCAAATTGTAATTGATTAAAATATCTTGCCTGACTAATTCAGCAAGTTTGGGAGGTACTGGGGAAATAATAGAAACAGAAATTAAACCAATTAAAAGACAAACTTTGGAATAAACCAAAGATTCCTTTTAGTCTAAGGTAATGTTTTCTACTGTTTTATTTATGTTGCTGTTCAAATGCAGTTGAAGTTAATTTCACATTTTCCATCGTCTGTTAAAACACTTCCCAGATATTTAAATTTTCATACTTGCTTGATTATGGCATCTCCAATTCATAGTTTGCATTCTTGGACTGTTCCTCTTGCTGACAACCAGTAAAATAAGAGAATACAAAATTAAGTTTAATTCTTCAACTTTCGAATCAAAATTGATAATAATTAAACTGGAGTAAGAGTCAAGCACTGAAAAATAATTACTCTACAAGACCTTTTACTCAAGATAGCTGTTTGGTACTATTGCCTGAGTTCTGTACTTAAAATAACTAAAAATGTTTTTGCTTTTTGGCAGTTCAGTTAAGTCAAACTCTGAATAAACGCATAATAAAGTCTGAAAAATTTAATATATTACTTGGATAAAATTTGGATTATACTCACAATTTTAAACAATCATTTGTATGAAGTTTTTAAAAATAATAATTGCTAACTTATTTGCACATTATCTATTAAAATATGAAATATTTATTTCTTTACATCTTTGCCAATAAAAGTTTTGATCTTTTATATTTTTTAATATAATTCTTAAGCAACAGACTGAAGACATCATCGTATCTTAGTAAGGTAATCTATTTTTTCTCTTTTTCCTTTGAAAACTGTCTAGATTTAAGAAAAAAATAGGTAATCATTTTGTGATTTTCATCAATGTTTGAAAGATGTTTTTCTGAAATGTCAGCAATGAGCAAATTTTGTGATTTTTCTGATGCTCTTGTAAACAATGAGTTTTCTAATTTGCTTTAAATGTTTTGATATTGAAATTGAAGTCTTTGATTTTGGGACCATTACACAAATGATTGAGTGAGGATTCTCTACTTTTAAATCTTCCAATTAATTGTTTTTACAACTATGACAAGAGGCCTTTTGTGTCTTTGAGTTTCACATTTCCATTTCAGAACATTGGAAGCCAACACCATACTGTACATTTTAAAGTCATACTTTCAACCAATTATTGATATTTAAGTCTGGAAAATGGTGTGACCAATTATAAACTCTTACAAGAAAACAATGAGTTCAACTCTGAAGTTTTAACTTTTTCAGGATGAAAATAAAAAAAAAATGTCATAAATATATTTAACAAGAATTAATCTCTAACATGCGGAAGAGAGAGACTGCAAAATGACGGAAATTTAATATAAAACTTACCATTACTTTCCAAACAGGTAATTTTAAAGACTAAACCCTCTAAAATATTTGCTTCATTTGGAAAATTACAGCATGTTCCTGAAACATCAATACATGTCTGCCACTAGATTCTAGATAGATAATTTTTCAATTTCTAGTCACTAATCAAATTAACTCCCCTGACACATTTACAACTAATTTCTTCCCGTCACTAAGTCATATTTCTCCTTTGCAACATCAATATTTACTCTTGTTCAGTAAAGCACTTATTAGCAGTAGCAACACTCATTACACTGGGGTTAATTGTTTCCTGATAAATCTCATGTAGATGAGCTGAATTTGTTTGAAAAGCTCTACACTCACCTCTACTTTCTTAACTTCTTTTCTCATAGAACAAGGCTGTATCCGGTTAAAGTGCTGACACTAGTTTACAGGAAGTTCATCAATCATCTCTGTTTTTACCAGTGTTCTACCTGTCACTTGTTATTCTCCTCTTGGCCTCTTATTGTAAGTCATTAGCACTGCTCGCTTTTTCCAGAGCCTGCCTTTTACTAGTGGATTTTGCTGTCTCAGTCTCTGTTCTTATGAAAGGAAAGAATCTGGTTAACTCAAATTTATCCACATGAAAAGATTTCAATTTTTGTTATTCTTAATGCCAGTACACACTTAAGAAATAAGATGAGATATACATTTTAAACCTACTTCAGTAATTTCAGTAAAAGTAAGACACACACACTGTAGTTGCCCAGAATCAGCTAGGCCTATGCATGGGTTTTTACCTTTTTTTCTCATGATGCCATAGGTCTTTGTATTATGGAACTAAAGTATAAATGCTAGGTCTCTCCTTTTTTTCTTTTGCATTCTAGCCACCTGCAGATTGTGCAAGCATGAAATTTAAATAGCAATTGGAGTTGTGTCTCATTGAGGCTTGACACTGTGAAGCATTCCTTTTATTCTGTCTGGGTAGCCTAGGTGTTGAGCACTGTTATTATTATTATTATTATTATTATTATTGTTGTTGTTGTTATTGTTATTATTATTATTGTTATTATTATTATTATTATTATTGTTGTTGTTGTTATTGTTATTATTATTATTATTTTTGATCTTTTCTTCTTTCTGAGTTTGGAATTTTTTCCTTGCCTGACATTTATCTGACATTTATCTTCTTTTTTTTAAAGTCTTTTTGCAGGTAGTTTGTTGGTTGTTCCAACATTTTGAATTTATATGTGTATATATATATATATATATATATATATATATATATATACATATATATATATATATATATATATATATATACATATATATATATATATGTATATATAAAATTTGTGTATTTAGGCAGCAATCTTTCTTTCATGCATATTTCATTGAAAACAACAGACAAGGTGCTTTTATTTATTTTTTGTAAAATTTCTCATGCGATCTAATAATCTTTTTCTTTTTGGATGATAAATTATATAAAAACTGTCCGAATATTCTTTTTAGCCGAACTGTTAATAAGAAACAGTTTGTTGTATGTACATTTTATAAAATGTTTTCATTTTTCAAAACACAGTCAAGATATTGTGTCCATGTTCAAAGTTAATATTATTAAGTGTTGTTTTTTTGTCTTTATTAATAAGGCTTCCATTATTTTTAGCCTTTTTTTGCATGTAGATATATATATTCCAGTCGAGTTCATTATATTCACCTATGTGCTAATACCCTTGAGAAAAGTATGAATCCATCTCTTCCCCCCTCAGCTATGGCCAAGTAGCATGACAGACTGGGTTCTATAGCCTTGAGTGGCAACTGGTATAGGAAGTCTCTGAATTCAAGCCAGCCTGGAGAGGTTTGGACTCAGGCTATCTTGCCCAAGACACACCACTTCTACTGTGGCTGCAGTACATGTGATGTCCCTATGACTCTAATGAGTTATTGGATTTGTGATTATTATATATATATATATATATATATATATATATATATATATATATATATACATATATATATATATATATATAAAACATATACTTTTAAGGTATGCTATATTTATGGGATAAAAGTGCTCCATATCTGGGAGAGAATATATGTAAATATAAGCAGTGTGAACACACAGATCAACACCAAATGATAATTGTCTGTTTCATGCTTCAACACAATTTTCAGGCCATGAAGCTTGTGTTCAAGCATGAATCAGACTGTCACCATTTGGAGTTGATCTCTTTGTCTATACTGCTTTTATTTATTTCTATATAGTAATTTCTAAGGAATTAATAGATTTTATTTTTAATCCAACATTATTGCTGTTATATTAAGCATTTGGTAGTTAGAGAAGAACATTTATTGTTAGTATCTCATACACAGATGTTGAAAGATGGGTGGAATGACTCTTTTGGTTGCCGGTTATCAGGATGGTGGTCATGTGTAAGTGTAGCGCCAGGGGTTAACATAATTCTTGTTCTAGGTTTGGTCAAGGTCACAGGATATGTGCATGTTGGTTGATCAAGGTCACGGTGATAGGCCTTTTTGCTGGTTGGTAGGCTTGTTCTGTGAACAGGGGTATGTCGGATTTGGTGTCACGGTTGTGGGTCAAGTTGGTTGCATGCTAGCAGAGTCAGGGGTTACTTAGTTGCGAAGTTGGAGTCGCGGCTTGCAAAAGTGCTTCTGTGCGGAGTTGGAGTTGCTAGTTGTAGTGGTAGCTTGGTTGCAGTCAAAGTCACTGCTTGCAGTGGTAGGTTAGTTGCAGAGTCAAAGTTGCTGCTTGTAGAGTTGGAATGGCTTCTTTGTGGAGTCAGAGTTGCTCAGTTGCAGAGACGGAGTTGTTTCCTTGCTGGTTGTGTTGACATTGAGATGTTATGAAGTTGGTGTTTGCTGAGGTGACAGCATCATCGACGATGAAGAGTTTGTAGTTGGGTGGAGTTGAAGTTGAAATGTTTTGAAGCTGGATAATCAGGGTGATTGGTCTGCCTGGGAGTGGTAATGGACGTTGAGAGGTGCGGTCATAGTGGCGACAGAAATGGTGGCAGTGGTAGCAGCAGTATAGAACAATTTTTTCTTATTTCATTCTCTTCCTTCATGGCATTCACTTCCGGCCAGCATGCAGAATGAATCTGAAAGAGATCTAAATGCAGTTGAGTATAACATTGCTTATAATAGAGTTGGATTAAAAATAAAATATATTAATTCCTTAAAAATTGAATTGTTTACATATTTGAATATGAATGTTCTAAAGCATGCCCAATCAGATGGTAGTTTCCCCGACAAAGAAGGATGCAGGATCAAACCCTGCTGAAAAGCACTTTTTTTTTTATTAAGCCTTTGAATATGCAGGTTGGTAGATGCAATTCACACTGTTTAAAAAATCAGGGCATCTAGTCAAACACATGAATCTACTAAAATAATGTTTAGAGTGTATGTATATATATATATATATATATATATATATATATATGTATATATATATAAATCAGTGGGTAAGTAATCCAAGTAGATCCTATTAATATAAAATATTAAAACTGATCCACAAAAGAGAGCTCAATATATTTACTATAGAGCATATATATATATATATGTATATATATATATATATATATATATATATATATATATATATATATATATATATATATATATAAGCAAATGTGTGGATGTAGATCCGACGGTATGATGAAAATGTGGAAAAGACAAAGCAAAATCCGTTTGCTTTGTCTTTTCCCCATTTTCATCATATATATATATATATATATATATATATTACTACCAAGAAGTTATCTATTACAACAAAATGATACTGAATGAAAGCAAAATACAAGACAGGTTGAAATTTTATGAAATAATTATTCTATAAACTAGACTAAGTGTCTATGTTTCTGAAACAAGTAAATTACTACTTATCTACTTATATGACCAGCTGTAGAGGAGTGCTTTTTTGTTAGGGTCAACCACTCTAAATATTTGGTGAAGAAAAAAAGAACAGAGAGTTTCTTTTTGAAAGCTTTGGGTTTTTAAAGGTGTCAGTCTGCTACTGCTGCTACCACATATATTCACCACAGCCAGTCATCTTTGACAGGGTCATAACTCACTAGATATGTGGATTTATTCAGCTTGGTCTTGCACAAAGCAACAAATTTGAAGTGCCTTGACTTGTGAGGCTGATCATTTAGAAAGTCACCCACAGAAAAGAAAACTCTCTGCAACAGTAATGACTTGTAATATTGTTGTTTGATTGTAAATGACATATAAAAAATGAGAAAATATTGGTTTATGCATCCATATAAAAGTAATAGTTACACAAGCACAAATTCACAAGTTGTTGTGACTGAAGGCTTGAATAAATTGGCCTTGTTCTAACTGTTGGTAATCCCAAATGATGCACTCTCTTCTAGAAACTGTAACTAAAGTATACTCAGCCAAGGTTCAGGAGAAATGTAATATGATTCTTGTTGTGAGTCCTTATGAGTGATGGAAAATTACAAAACTCTGAATTGAACTTCAATAAATATTGATTGTTACTATATCTAATATAATTATCACTCTACTTTAAAATTGAGCACTTTATTAGCAGAAATTTTGTTAAATTTCATATATATTAAATCATATAATTTCACGTATATTATTAGCTAGCATTATTATTTTACATATATCTATTTTTTAAGCTAGTTCACCCCAAGCAAAGCAGTAAATCTGCTTAGACACAAGGGGTTACAGGGTGTGGATGAATTAGAAAACAGAAACATTACTAAGATGTAAGAACAAAAGAAGATTAATCAGGACAGCAGATAGCAATTTACATTGCATTTAAATTTTTGATTATTAAAATTGACTGGAAATCATGGTGCAGGGAGAGGGTTTTCAATATAGTCTTTTCAACTGTATAGTGACTTTATTGCCACCCTGTATGTATATATATATATATATATATATATATATATATATATATATATATATATATATATAATTCAATGGTACTTAAACAGTAAGGAATTCCAGGGTTTTCAGTAAAGAATTGTGTCCACAAATTGACGGATTCAAACTGTTGGAATATTGATCTTTTCACAAAATATAATTCTACAATGCACATTTTGAGTTAGACAATCTTGAAAGAGGGAAATGACATTCCAAAATATGGTATATGGTGAAAAGAGTGCATGAAATAAAAAAATGACTGGGAATCACTGATCCAATATATTTGGTATAGAGCATTTTTGCAGCATTTATATAGAATATTAAACTTTTAAGTAAAGATGTAATATATTGGTTATATTAAGTTAGTACCACATATATAAAACACAGTACACATTCATATAAAAGTAGGTACTGAAAAGTTCTCAGCTTGATCCACTTCTTTAAATCTGACTAAATATCAGAAGTTTTTTTTATCCCTTCTTGGATTGGTGTGAAAGCTTTCTGTACCTTCTCACACACACTCATATATATATATATATATATATATATATATATATATATATATATATATATATATATATATATATTATAAATTAATTGATTTAAAATATGGGTTTTTCGCTACACAGTGATAACCATGTTTCAAAAATGGAAGCTAAAGACTCCAAAATTCGCTTGACGAGGAAATGGAACTAATGTCTTTGGTTTAATAACAAAATTAAATTCGAAGGCTTTAGCTTCCATTTTTGAAACATGGTTATCACTGTGTAGCGAAAAACCCATATTTTAAATCAATTAATTTATAATATTAATGCTCTGTAAATTTACATTGAGCACTATTGTGTAAAAATAAAAATATCTATAAGAACACCGGATTTTATATCTTACTGTTCTTTCTTTTTATTTATATATATATATATATATATGTATATATATATATATATATTTATATATATGCAGAAATATAGTTTTAAGGTGTGCTATATTTATGGGATAAAGTGCTCAATATCAGAGATAGAGCGTATGTAAGTATAAATATAAAAGTGAACATTGATGTCAACAGTCAGAGGCGACAGGCTGTTTCATTCTGGGTGTAATCGTCAGGCAGCCTGACGATTGTGTCCAGCATGAAACAGCCTGTCACCTCTAAGTGTTGACTTCAATGTTCACTTTTATATCTATATTTATATATATATATACATATATATATATATAGTTGTGTCCATGGGAAGCAATCCCTCTCTCATACATTTTTCATTAAAAATGACTGACATGATACTTCTGTTAAAATTTTATTGTGTTTTTCTTATGTGCACAAAGGAAATTTCATTTTTGGTCTTACTTAACATAGAATTGGTTTGTTCTGAGAGCTTTTGACTAATATATACTTGTGAGTAAAAATTTTCACTTAGTACAATATAGTACCGAGGGTTAAAGAATGAAATTTTGATACGAGGTGATATACACAGATATTTTGATTCAAGGCAGTAACAGGCTATATTTCCATACTTGTGCTACTTTTTCAGGGCTTTGGGGATCATGGCTCTCCACAATTACCTATCCTTTGTAGCTCTTAATAAATTTTGTCTTTTTCCTATCTGTCCTCAACCTGTTCTGTCATCCATTTCCTCAAGCTCGCTAAGTAGGTTATGCATTGTTTTCCTCTATGCCTCATACATTCAATCAGTCCTTTAACTATAAAATTTTCCAAGCCCTCTTTCCTCCTTATATGCCCTAGAAATTTCAACTATTTCTTTCTGATGTTATGTATAAGTGTCTTATAAGTGTCCTTTTTGTTTCCATTTTCTCTAAAACTTCATTGTTACTCAAATATTCAGTCCATGGTATTCTCAGCATCCTTCTGTAGAACCACATTTTTGTTGGTTCAAATCTCTTCTTCATCTATGAAGAGATTGCCCAGCATTCACTGCTATATAGGAGAACAGATATTATGCAACACTTCAGTACTCTTTTCTTTCTAATAAAACTTTCATGTTTCTTAATACTTTGTTCAATTTTTGGAAGGCATCTTTCATTATTCCAATGTTCCTACAGATTTAAATGCTGCACCTCATGTCCTCTGTTAAAACACTTCCCAGGTATTTAAATTGTTGTATTTATTTGATTTTGGTATCTCCAATTTGTAATTTGCATGTTGGACTGTTCCTTTTGCTAACAAACATGCATTCTATCTTCTTACAATTGATGTTTGATGGTTACTAAACATTATATGCAACATAATCTATCACTCTGATACTTAGCCTGATTTCACTTGCTATCTATGCAACAAAGTGTGCAGGTCAGTGAGTACACATATCCAGCATTACAAGTCACAGTACAATGCAACAAATGGAAAGTGTTTGCAAAACCAGTGGCTAAAAGTTATAGCCTCTATCTATCTGTTTGTTTGTTATCTAACTCCTCCTAGGATTTTGGAGATAACCCCACAGAAAATTTTTCCCTTTGATTTAAATTAAATTTAAATTGGAACAAGGGAATGACTCCTATTCAAAATATAGAAGAAGAAAGCCAGAAGATGGAGGTCACATCAGCA
Organism: Acanthosepion esculentum; assembly: GCA_964036315.1. Lineage (NCBI taxonomy): Eukaryota > Metazoa > Mollusca > Cephalopoda > Sepiida > Sepiidae > Acanthosepion > Acanthosepion esculentum. The sequence continues at coordinate 35,177,755 of OZ038476.1, read as the reverse complement.
AGGTCATTGAGTAACATTGAAATGCATCATTTTTCTCAACAAATTATAGCAATAATTTAAAATCAATCATCATTTTCTTATGAAAAAAATGTGTGAAACGCAGTAAGGTGCGGGTAATTTGGCTAGTATATTTATATATACTGATAACTTGGGCATAGAAAACTTGGTTATTGTTTAAATAAGTGTCTGCCTTTTGGTCTATTTTTTTAGTTTATGTTTCATTTTTGCATTTTCTTGTATCATTTTTTTCTCGTTTTTTGCATTATTCATTGTTAGTATTTTCTTTTTCTTAGTTTTCTTTTGGTCATCTGAGAAGCTTTCTGTTGGATTGTTGTGATATATATATATATATATATATATATATATATATATATATATATATATATATATATATATATATATATATACACACACACACACACACACGTGTGTGTAGGTGTGTGTGTAACTGGATGTATTATGGTCTGTTTCTATGATACATCACATGCATACATATATATATATATATAAGATATATTTAGGCAAAATGTATTCACTCAAACAAGCTTTATTAAATTCAATCAGCAAGGTTAATTTAATTTTTCATTGTCCTTTTTTTAACAAGGTTTTGTATATTAGAATTGAGATTGTGTATAAACTGTCTGAAGTTCATGTTTGTTCTGCTATCTTGGTTCATGTACTTTTGACTTTCTCAGTCATTATCAAGAACCATGTTCTATTAATATGGGAAGCAAGATTCTATTGGCTACATCCTGGTATTTTATAGAGATCTGAAAGTTTGAAAAATTCACAGTGATGTCATGTAGACAGTAGCATATTTACTATGAAACTAATGCAGCCAAACCTTCAGGGCATCTAATCCAGGAGAGGCCCCTGAAGCAACTTTTTTTAATAAGTGAATTTTTCAACAGAATCAATATTTTTTTTTTTAACTGGTTGTTATTAAATTAAGGCCATTTTAATAATAGAATCATAAGCCAATAGATTGAAGTAGCTAATGTTGGCATTAGAATATGCTCTAATATTCATTCCTTAAAATTCCTTAAAATTCTCGTGTAATTGGTCAGATTTCAAAATTTTAGGGAGAGCTTGCAGCATCCGAATGCCGAGCTCAGTTGGACTCACCAGAATCGATTATCCTCAAATCTATTGTTGCTGGCTGTGAAGGGGCCTCCATATCTGTTCAAGCTTCAGGACCCAAAAAATGTTGATCTGTTACAGCATGTACAACAATTATGTAGCAAGGCAACACCAATAAAGTGAATCAAATATTATGTCTTTTTTATCCATATTAAATATTCTACATGTGTAAAAATTATTTTTATGCGTCTTAAATATTTAATATGCATAATATTTGATGCATTCTTTTTGGTGCAGGATACAAATGAAGCCAGAAACCTAAGGAAAATGATAAGTAAGACAAATATACCCCATCGTTATGGGTAAGGTATCAAATGGATTTTAGATGAGATGAAAAAGTGAGGCAAGGACAGACTAGAATAGATATTCTCAGATAACCTCCATTGCCATATCTATAATCAGGAAACCTCTTTATTATCTATTGTTAGATATTTGTATTCTGTGCTTCTGCCAGTTAATTCCTTATAAACACTGCTTTATGTCACTCTTGAACGGAGTATAGTAACTTATTCCTCTCCTGCAAAACATCAAGGATATTGGAACAATAATTTATTTTTACCTTGTCCAAATGAAGTTTCATGAAACATTTTTACGGAAAAGCATATTATAAATCAATATAATGCAACTATTTTCGTATATTCTATATTCCATATATTTTTAAATTATTATATTCTTTATTCATCTTATAAACATATATAATTACTGTTTTTGATCAGCAAGCTCTATAAATATAGTGGAAGCAAATATATACTTTGGCTTCTTAAAAAGAATGAAATAGACAACATGCAGAGAATTTATTTACAATATGACATATTTTAATTTGTACCAAATAAAAATACTATCAGAATAATCATGCAAGTAGGAATTTTTCAACTTATGAAATAATATCTGTCGTGCTAGAAAATTTTTCTCACATGAAATCTATTTTTCATGTTCATATGTTTACCATTCATACATGCTTAGAATGTTGCTGACACATATGGTCTGGTGCTCCTGTGACATATTTAGAGATTCTAGATAAAATCAAAAGAATCTACATTATCATTGGTTCTGATCTGGCATCTCGGCTTCAGTCACTTTCCTACTGCCATAATTTAACCTCCTTCTGACTTTTCTATAAATATTTTCATGGTAATTGTTTTGATTAACTCTCCTGTATGGTACCTAAACTCTATGAATTTAAGCACAGTAGTAGATTGGCAACAAGGTCTCAATATTTTACAGTTGAAATGGCTAGATATAACCTTAAGTTCTCTACTAAGATTTCCTTTTCTTGCACTCCTCACTTGTGAAACTCTCTTCAGACTTCTTGCTTTCCAGTTAACTTTGATTTTCAAAGATTTAAATGTAATGTTAATTTTTATCTTCTTTCTTCTTTTCGTTTACTGTTCTTAATATTTCCTTTTTCTTATATTCTTTCACACTCAGTAACCTCATGTGCCTTAGTAGTTTTGTTACCTTGCTTGCTTGCTTGCTTGCAAGAAGAAGAAGAAGAAGAAGAAGAAGAAGAAGAAGAAGAAGAAGAAATAATAATAATAATAATAATAATTATTATTATTAAATAAATAAATAAATAAATAAATTGTAATGAAATCATCATACTGCAGAGAAATTCCATTTTGACAGAAGAAAGTTGTGAAAAGGAGATTGTATAAATGGATAGAAGAACAGAGATTGGTAAGGATGGTAAAAATACAAACCTTACTAAGAGCAACAAAGGGAAGGAACTATTTACACTATTTAGATTGTTTGGACTGTTATCCTCATCTTTATTGTCATATCCACAATGTTTCAACTGTTGTACATTTTGAACTTCTTCAGGTGATATACATTGGAATTTCAAACTGAACCCTTTATTTAGTCCATGAGGATAGATTGTTCTAATTCCACATGCCATGCATTTTTTTGGATATCTCAGTTTCAGTTAATTCCCTTTAGTAACTCAACTCTTCAAGTTTTTGTTTCTTCTACTGTGGCCTGGTATTGAACTCACAACTCTTTGGGTCAAGACACTTTTTGCATTACTCACCAACACTTTTATCAAATAAGTTATGAGTTCAATACCTGGTTACAGAAGAAGCAATAACTTGGAGAGTTTGCCGCCATGGACTAAATAAGGTTTGTTTCAAAATTCCAACTTATATTACAAGAAAAAGGTCAGAGCAAACAGTGGTCAAAATGTTGTGGATATGGCAATAAAGACGAAGACAACAGTCCAAATGATCTTAATAGTGTAAATAGTTACAATACCTTATTTCAGAAATATAGACAGATATTGAAGGAAAGAAAGTTGTGGAGAGTCACAATTTCCCATGTCCTGAAGGGACATCATGCAAAGAAGAAGAGAGAATGTTAATGTCATTAAACCTCTCAGTTATTAGTTTTAAAAGAATCTTTAACTTTACTAACAGATATGCATTAATGTTTTCTGTGACAGATTATATCTAATTTTCAATTATATATGCTCTGACATTAGATAAAATTGAAACACTCTGAAAAACAATGCCAATTTTAACCTGGTTACAGTATGTGAATATGAGTGGGTAGTAGATATTCTGATAAAATTTTCAAAATCTTGTGATATAGTAACATTCATATCAGTGCATAATCAGTGTTTGAGCTTTAGACAGTGACTCATGCTGTAGACAAGGTTCAGTGTAGTTGAAAAGTTCAGTGTAAGTAGGTATCCTTTCAGTGTGCTAATTTTGTTGAAGTAAAGCCATTTTAGAGGTTTTGGTTTGTGGTGTTTTGAGAGGCTGTATATCACACATTTGTTGTCCTTTAAAGTTAGCACTAACAGTCAAATGAACATTTCCTCACCTGTACACTAGGTTTTGGAACACCTCATGCTATAGATACTCTCTATAAACAATGCAAATATAAGAGTAGACCACATGATTTCCATAACACAGTTCAGAGAAAACCTGTTCCTAGAAGTGTTATCACAGACCAGTGGGCATTGTTTACTTATAGTAGAACTATAAACATGCATGTCTTTAACCAGACTTCCACTTACGTAATAATTTCCTAGTGCACATCTTCAGTGGTGCTGTAAATGTTTATCTGAGGTACTGGACATTGCTCTGTAGAGTTCTGTAGGTTCTGCCTTCATACAATAAACGGTCATCTGTGTGTGTCCATCATAGACTTAGGGAGTAAATTCACCTCCGCAAACAGATCCAACCATTAATATCATGGTGTTGGGTAACATCTTACAACTCTCACTTACCTTTAGTATTTGTGGAGGGAATATTGCCATGTACACCCAGAACATTTTATTATCCATTGTATAATATCTAGAGGGTACAGTCTGCCCTACTGTTTAGCCTATAGCTAGGAGGATGAGAGATAGATTAATACCTTTCCCAAGGGTGTTAGTGCAAAGGTGAATACAATGAATTCAACCATAATTTGAACACAGCAGGCTGATTTCTCATTTTGAGCCACTAGCCATTAAATTTCCGACACATCTTGGGTGGATATACTTTGTAATAATATAGAATCTGAGGATTTTTGGTAAACCCCTTATTTTGGAAAGTCTGCAAAAACTGATCTGTACATATGATCATTTACTGTAATCTAGCTATATTACCTGTACATCAAGTATTGGGTAAATTTAAATATATTTAGGATGTTGCAATTTTATTTTTCATTTGTATGTCTGTATATATATATATATATATATATATATATATATATATATATATATATATATATATATATACTAGTACATTCTAGTTGTCTGAAGATCATGAGAGCGTGAAACTTGAGTAGAAACTGAAGCTGTCTTTTGTTGAGGGTTGGTGCTGTGAAGCAATTTTTTCTCTGTCTCGACAGTCTTGGTACTGACCCACTTTAATTTACTGCCTTTTGATATTTTTTCTTTTTTTTTCCTTGTTTGGGATTTGTTTCTTGTATAAGATATTAGGGCTTCTGGCAAAGTGTCTATTGGTCACAGCCAAGTGGTTAGAATGTTTGCTTTCTGATCATGAGACCCAGGTTTGAATCTCACCATGGTTGATTTATCAGAAAGGAGACTTCCTGATGTTATCAGACTGGAGTGTGAATAATCCCAGTGTGTGGCACATTTGGAAAGTGGCTGAAAACCATACCACGTATTGACCCAAGCCTTGTGAGTGAAATTGGGTAGATGGAACACTTGGGGCTATCAATAGCTGTGTTAGTGTGAAGTCACAAGTCATTGTGACCGATGGTTTGAGTGTACTGGTACTGTTCAGATTGTTGATCACGCTAGAAAACACACTCTCTCCCAGAAATTGTAACTAAGGTCTGCTCAGTATAGTTGCAGTATAAACCACAGGTTGGCTCTGTGGGTGTTGAACAAACACAAATGTGCCTGAGTGAGAGTCTGCAATAGGGATTGGTTAGCCACCCTAGTAGACGGGTATCTTTGAAGCCTGACGATTGTGTCCAGCATGAAACAGCCTGTCGCCTCTGAATGTTGACTTCAGTGTTCACTTTTTATATATATAATAATAGCTGGCCACTCGTATTTGAAGATACCCGTCTACTAGGGTGGCTATCCACTCCCTATTGCAGACTCTCACTCAGGCACATTTGTGTTTGTTCAACACCCACAGAGCCAACCTGTGGTTCATACTGCAACTATTACATATGCACTATCTCTGATATTGAGCACTTTATACCATAAATATAGCACACCTTAAAACTATATTTCTTTATATATATATATATATATATATATATATATATATATATATATATATATATACACACACACACACACACACACACACATCACATTGAAATGTCAAGTCCAAATTGTAGTCCAGTTCATTCCATTTGATTACATGCAAATACCATTGGGAAAATATGAATCCATCTCTCCTCCTTACCAGCTATGGGTGAATAGGAGGACAGATTGGGCCCTAACACCTTATTTGGCAACCAGTCTAGGAGAAGAAAAACTCTGAATTCAAACCAGTCTCGAGAGGTTTGGCAGAGGGTAGATAAGCTTCTTATAGGAGTCAATGGCTACATGCAGCTAGGAGATGAAAAAACTCCTATTAAAAAATGCCCACATATATATATATATATATATATATATATATATATATATATATATACACACATTATAAAAGGCTCAAACACTAATATTCCATAGTTATAATTTATTACATTGGAATCATAATCACAATCCAATTCATCAGACCTACAAGTTCCTCATAAATTCCCAAGAGGATAGAATCCAGGTAGAACTCAATGTCCAGGACAGAGTAACAATATAATATAAAAGGCTCAAACACTAATATTGAGTTCTACCTAGGTTCTATCCTCTTGGTAATTTATACATATATATATATATGTATGCATGCATGTATTCCTAAAGAATTAATAGATTTATTTTTCATCCAACATTTTTATCATTTCAAATTTGATTATATTGGATACTCGTATTTGAAATAGACACCCCATTTTTATGTATTAAACATTATGTATTACCTCTATCAGTCTGTGTGCATTCAAGAAATCTTAATTAAAAAATTGTCTCAAGTGGGAATCGAAACTTTGTAGGGGAGACCACCATTTGATCCAGCATGCTTTTACTCAGCCAATAAGAATGTCACAAGAAGCAAGGCCCTATTTTTACCCTTTTTAAGGAAAGCACATCCTCTTCACTCAGATTATTTTTCTCAAAACTCCTTAGTTGCTTAGTTTCATATCCGAAATGTAAACAATATATGTGAGTTGTATAATTGTTAGCAAGTGAGCCATGTTTGAATTCTGGCTGAGTTCAAATACACTTATGAATGGTATATATCTATCTGTCTCTCTCTCCCCAGTTATGGATTAAATAACAGGTCAGACTGGGCTCTGTAGCCTTGACTCGCAATCAGTCATGAATAAGGAAAATTCTGAATTCAAAACCTGTGGAAAGCTGTTTAGAGACTTCATGACACTCTGTACATCAGTTCTCTGTATTTGGTTATTCCAAAAAGTGTGACTAGTACTACACAAGCCTTCAACACTGTAATCAAATAATATGTGTGAGTATTCTGGTGGTTCTAAGAACTGAAGTATTAGGCTTTCATATGTCAATATTGACAGGAGAGTTCATATACATACATAAATACATACACACACACACACACACACACACACACACATATATATATATATATATATATATATATGTGTGTGTGTGTGTGTATGTATAATTTTGACAATAAATAAACCTGAAAAGCATTCTATCTTCAGTGTATAACATATGTCCTTCTTTGACAGTGTAAGAGCAGAAACAAGGCAGACAGAATTATCTAATAGGCGCAATTATGAACACTACGATAAGTCCAGTGGCATGAATAAGGACAAGAATAAAAATAGACTGCATATGCATCAAAGATGAGTGCTGCCAGGGCAGAGTGACAGACTCCCAAAGTGAAAATGCATTAGAAAGATATTTCTGCATCAATAGGAATTTTACATTGTGGTTCTCTGAAAGGCTTGGTCTGTGGCCAACATGAGGTAGTATTGTGTTTTAATAATAAGCCAAATGTTAGAGAAGATGGTGGCGGTGGGGAACATTGTATCTCCAATTGGAGCAAAGGGGGTGCCTTGTTTTGTTTATGTTTGGCATTATAACAAAAAATAAATAAACAGATGAAATATTTTCTTTTATTTTTGGCAAGAGCTCAAACATCCCACCATGAATTTTCATTGCAGAGTGATTTTTTATCCTTTCAAAATTAAAGGGACATTTTTATTTTTTAAGTTAAATCATTTTTTTAAAGACTAAATTTTTTAAATATGAAAACTAATTCTCATGCATTGGAATTTAGAATAATCAATTAAAAAATTAGATTAATTAAGCATAGAATAAAGTGGTGCTGAATGGCTAAAGAAAGTACCAATCACTACTCCTGTAGGATGTTGTGCAACTCTGGCTATTTAAGCACAAGATTCAAAGGCCTATCCTCTCTTTTTCTTCCACTACATTACTTAAACAACATGAAGCTACACTGCTTCTTTCATTACAAGCCCTGTTAGTGGCATTAGGTTATAGAAGAAAAGACCCGGCAACTTCAAGAGAAATTACTACTACCTAAAAAAAATAACTTGTGACTAAAAGGGACTTCTCCTTCAACAAGGTCTGTTGACAAGATATCTGGACATCTTTTCTACTAAGCTAAGTCTGCAGACAGACTTTGTTGTATTTCTTTCTCATCAAAAGCTGTTGCCTAAGTTGATTTCTGCACATGAAACTTAGTGCTAACTCTCCATAAACTTAGGATGGTATCCTGATATATTATCATGGATATAATCGTTACACATGCACAAGACTTACAAAACTAGACCATTGAGAGTTTTACAAATATATGAGTATGAAAATGATGAATTTGTTATGACCATATCATTATGGGTTAAAATCCTGTGTTATTTTTACCAAAACTCATATAACTGGAAACTAAAATTCACTTTAAACATATATTTTGATCTATTATCTGCATTTACTAAAAAGTTGCATAAAAGGAAATTTTTGTGCAAGCCTATTCTATAAAAATTGTATTTTGTTATATTGTTTTAATGTCTTGCAATAAAAAAAATATCAACTTTGCTCAAAGTTTATATTTTTGTGATTTTCAATGAAAGCTTGAAAATTTTCTTATACATTGTAGTGAAATTTTCACTTTTCAAAATTATAGTTTTGATTTATGAAGAAAAAAAAACGTTTATATTGTAAAAGGAATTTTTGCATGGAGAGAGTGGAAGAAGAGAAAATGTCACCTCTCTTATCCCAAATATGAAAAAAGGCACCTGCAAAAACAAACAAAACTTGAAATTACTAAGTGAAATTTGAAAGGAGCAAACATTCATTGCAAGACATTAAAACAATATAACAAAATACAATTTTTAATAGGCTTGCACAAAAATTTTCTTTTTATGCAACTTTTTAGTAAACACAGATAATAGATCAAAATATATAAAGGCTTTTAAAAAGATTTACAATACAATCTTCAAATAATGGGAAAAAAATTTTGCAAAGGTAATACAAAAAATGCTTTAAATAAGGTTGAAAATACTCTTTGAGAAAGATGCACCCAACAAATTGAAAAGCAAAAAACAGAAAGGGGCTTTGGTAAATCCACTTGTGTCACTGGAACTTGCAACATTTTATTCTTCGTTAAAACACAGTTCTATACACAGGTTTCATTTCTTCTTTCCGTTTGCGTCTTCTATGAGAAACAGCCCAGTTCATCCACAAGTATCAGCCAAAAAATAATTTTTCCTTCTGGAACCTTATTTTTCTACCTTCAGGGTGAAGTTTTTCTGTCTCCTCATCTAACTTCAAAATTTTTGCTCCTTTTGGTAAAAAATTATATTACCTTCTTTGTTGAAATTTTTGTTACCTTCTGAAGTTATCTGCTGACCCATTTTTTATATATCATTGAAAGAGGTTCAGACGGATCTCTGTCTTTAAATTTACATGGCTGGAAGCCACCCTTTTGATTGGAAAAGTGTGAAATAATAACTTCTTTCATCCACTTGCTTCAAATTCAGAGGACTGAGGAAGAAATTTGTGAGCCTATGTCAGATTTTTGCCTTTCACAGAAATTAACTAGTGAGCTGAGGAAGAAAAATGAAAGAAATTTGTGAGCCTATGTCAGATTTTTGCCTTTCACAGAAATTAACTAGTGAGCTGAGGAAGAAGAAGGAAAGAAATTTGTGAGCCTATGTCAGATTTTTTTTAAACAATGAAAATCTTGCCTTCATATTAATTAGCCAGTGAGCCAAGAAGGAAAGAAAATAGTGAGCCGATGCAAAAAACTTTTGATATAAAATGAGAAGAAAAATTAAATTAATAAGAGGAGTTTCTGAAGTCATGTGAAAGGTTTTGTTTCAATTCTTTGCTATCAGCATTAAAGTACTTGCCAGTGTAAAATTACTTATCAGTTATATTATCAGCCTCTAACGGAATTTTCTCTCATAATTCCAAGAAAGTTTAGTGTTTCAAGCTCTCTCTCTTCATCTACTTTTAAACATATGTAAACCATGCATCCCTTGCAATGAACTCTCTTACCTTAGTTTTAAATGATTTTGAACATTATTTTGTGTTAGTTCATTTAATCTGTTGTATGAATATTTCTTCTTCGTGACAATATGTTATTGTAGTGTCGTGCAACTCTGTTGATATTCCATCCCAGTGAACAAACTCTTTCTATGTGACCTTGAACAGTTGGCTTGAATTTAGTAATTCTCTGCATTGTTTTGAAAGATATTTGATGATGGTTATATAAAATAATTACTACTTCTATCCTTTTCGGTAGTATAATTCATGATCTAGAGTTGTTTAATATTTTTTATATAACTGGAAGTAGTTTTATAAACCCTTAAATGTTGTAACACCCCTATGCCATAATAGCAGCAACAATCAGCCACGGTACCCTGCCATGGTTTGGATACATATTGTAGTATCTGTTCTGTGTTGGCCTCTCCTCCCCACTGCTTGGACATCTCACCTTGGGTGAGATGCTGCTTCAGCATCTGTTCTGTGCCGGGCCAACCAGCTGCCTGGACAGAATCTTCTGTTCTGTAGCGAGGTGACTGGCTATGACTAGCAAACATTAGATACGACCAGCAAAGACCTTCCAGCTGGAGTGGGGACACTCGGGTTCCCCACATTAAAATAAACTGACCTTGTGTTGCATCTCGACACAGTGGAGTAAATATAGGAAGGCACCCTGTCATGGAGGAGATGCATGCTGTAGTATCTGTTCTTTGTCGGGTTTTCCTCCCTGCTGCTTGGACAGCTTACCTCAGGGGAGATGCTGTTGTAGTATCTGTTTTGTGTTGGGCTGCCACTAACCACCTTCTTTTTCAGGACCAACATCTCAGACTATCTCAATATGTGATGGCAAATTGCCCATATCTTCTGTGCATATCAACGGTTCTGTGCTATACCTACAGTTCAGGCTTATCTTCTGTGCAATACCAATTCTTCTGGTCATCCTCTGTGCAATACCAGTTATTCCAGTTATCTTCTGTGTACATTATCTGTTCCAGTATATCTTCTGCACACAGCAACTGTTTCAGTTTATCTTCTGTGCACTCCAACTGATTTAGTAATATACCAATCGCTACGTTCTCGTCATCAGTACTACAGCTGAATTTATTTTTTAGTGCTACTAAAAAAAACTGTTCCTGTTCCTCATTTTTGGATTATCAGCTACTGCTTTCCCTGGGACTCTTTTTTTAGCATCGGCATTTCTTTGAATTGCATTATTATTTTATTTGCCAATAATAAACTTTGTCATATTTTTATCGGAATTCCTCATTCTTGTTATCCTTGCCTTGGCCAGGGTCAGATCATTGTGTTTTTTTTTAAATGTTTGCGATTATTGTCTGATATAGACACCCAGGTGCCCACAACAAGGTTAAAACTACAGACTTCCTTAAAATGAGCAACTGACACTACTTCAAATGTGTAAATTTGTGAAAAAATTCCTTATCTTGTTTTATTAAAATTCCCCTTGTGTTTCCTCATCATTATCATCCTTCATTAATATGCTTGGCAAGGGTAAATCAACTGTTCATTTTAGCCCCTAAGCCCCATGCCACTATAGAAGGAAAATACAAAGAGTATATATTTTTCAAATTTTAAAAATGAAATTCGAAACCGTCTGGATTGATTTGTTCTTTTTTTTTTATAAACCTTTTGGCTTTCTTTTAAGTACACTTCTCTTACAACTAAGTGTGAGAGACAAAATTAGACTATTATAATATTCATTAACACTTTTTATTAATCATTGTTTTTAATTATTTTATATTACTAACAAAAAAAAAATTATTTTTTCATAATTCACGCCAGGAAGATATTGATTTCGTTAGCTATTTCGTTTTTTTTATTTTTTTTAAAATGAAGTCCTATGACTAAAAAAATAAACCAATCAGATCGCAGCGCGCCAAAATATTAACTATATAAAAAAAAACTTGGATATTGCGCCATTTTTTAATACGTTAACATTAATAAACCGGTTGTATATTACTTAAGAAAATTAATTCAACAAATATATCTCAACGACTCTATATCACAAGAATGATGTTATATACGGTATTTATTCCTTGTATTAGAAATGAGTTTTTATGTCTTGGAGTTTGAAAGAAAAAATAAGTAATTTTTGTAATTTGTATTTTCTTTTCTGTTGAAATTGTCCGTAAATATTTTATGGGAAATAAACGTACTATTTGATATGTCTCAAGAATTGTGTGACAATCAGCATTGTTAACCAGGATCGATACTCTCGAGTTACAGGGTTGGCCTTTTGAAAATGATTACTTTTAAATCAATATTTTTCGGATCTGAAAAATATCGTGCATTGAGTACTACTCAGGTATGCTAATCTGCAAACGTAGTTTTAAAACAAGTCGACGACTGGTCTCGTTTTAAGTAAAAAACATCATTACAGGTTCATATTTTTGATTTAATACACTATGCTGTTCCAACCATTTAGTCGGCATTTTAATATGTTGCTTCGAATGGAGGTAAAAAAAAAAAAAAATTAGAAACTGGACTGAGTTGGTCTACTTTACATTGCGGAAAAAAATCGCATCAGGCAAATTCACAGCCTCTTCTTATCCCACAAGTGGACAAAATCTCAAATAGAAAATTCAAGGAAGTTTTTATTCAATCAAATTAATTATTATAAATGTCAAATTAACACTTTCTTCACATTAGCTCTTATTCCCAAACTATATTAAAAAAAAAAAAAAAATATCGAATTGGAATATGACCAGAATCGGTGCAAGGGATCTTGTGCACCTCCCTCTCCGCAATCTATGATACAGCCCCCCCCCCCCCACTACATACATCATTATCATAATTTTCATAAGGTAGTTAAGTATTCATATAAAAATAAAGTACAAATCTTACTAGTGTAAACAGTTGAACCTAATCAGCCACATAAATCATCGCAATGATTCCACTAGAAAAATTGAAAATAAATGTCTTCATATCAAAATAGAAATTAGACTACCATAAATACTAAATAGTGTTGTGTGTGTGTGTTTTTTTCCACGGATTTGAACAACAACAACAAAAAAATATCCAGCATGACGTCAAAATCCGAAAACCTTTCATCTTTGAAAGTTGTGCTTAGTTTAATTTGTGACGTTAAAAAATATGTATGTAGAAAAAAAAAGCAGATGTTTATAAGATACCTAGAGTCACAAAGCACTGCCCGGGCCGCCAATCAGCCCTCTACCCCTTTCGTTTTAGTACGCACCGTACGACCGTAGTATTGTTAAAAAAACATTGGATTGATGAATATCTGTTGCAAACAGAACGGACCCATAAACTTGTAATGTACCCGACATAAATAAATGACTAATTTTACAGGCCAACATAAAATTGTGACCTTTTTTTCTCCCCCTGTGACTTTTTAGTTGGTTGTTTCATATATTTAGATTAGTTACCCTTTACCGTAACTTTTTTTTTTTTTTTTGCCAACTAAAAACTGTTTTTCAGTATTCGCGTTTAATTTTTCAAGGTTTCTTCGAATATCGGTGTTCAAAATTTTTTTAAGAGAAGTGTAAAAGGATATTATCCCCAAGGGCCAAATCTAACATGCAATAAACAAATTGAAAAATAAGGTATTATTACATTTACTACGTACTCTTATAGTTCTTAAATCTTTTTCTTTTTGATTATTACTGGCAACACAGGACACGTTTCTGTTTGTAAAATTAGATGTAGTATTACCAAAAAACGTATTTATTACTGTGTAATAAATTACGATTGTTGTTAAATGTAATAATTACATTTATTATTTTATTAAACCTAACAATCGTAATTAAAAAAAAAAAAAAAAAAAAAAAAAAAAAATAACAAGCGATCCTAAAAGTGAACAGGTCAATAAAGCAAAGGTGAATAAAAATGTAAATTTTCAAAATTAACAGTAACACTTAGTAGCCAACAACATTCATTAGAGAACATTACAGGAAGTGAGAAATGTATTTAATAAAGAATGGATAAATGACGTGATAAATGTTTGTAACCCTTAGATTTTGAACACCAATGTACTTTTTCGAAATTAATATTCAAAAGCATTGGAATAAATTTTTTTTAAAAATCTTTAATTTTTATTGGATTTCATTTTATTTTGTACTGTTCCATAGAAGTTGTCCTGTTTCGTGTTTGAAATATTACTGATGTCATCAGTTCTCAACTCGATATGCTGATGACACAACTATTTACTCCTGTCTTGATCTGTCCGATAAGGTTAAATTGGCAACTGACCTCAGAAATTGCCAACAATGTGTTGTTAGATGGGTCAATGAGTGGATTGTTAATTTTAACTCCTCAAAAAACGAAACTTCTTTCTTTTACTGAGGGAACCCTTTTACCTTCCATTAGCATGGCAGAAGCTAACTTTCAGGAGCTGAGGAGAGTAACTCATTGCGCCTTCGCTGACTAACAATTTCAGCTGAAATGAAGTGTGTAATGCATCAATTGCTAAACCTGCAACTAAGCAAGTTGGTTCATTATATTGTGCTAGATCTGGTCTGGTGCTCCTGCTACATATTTAGAGATTCCTGATAAAATCCAAAGAAGAATCTGCAATGTTGTTGGTCCTGACTTGGCATCTCGGCTTCAATACCTTTCCCACCGCCATAACTGTGCCTTTTCTATAAATACTTTCATAGTAAGTGTTCTGATGAACTTTCTGTGATGGTACCATGACTTTATTAGTTTAAGTGCAGTACTAGTTTAGTGGCAAGGTTTCATCATTTTACAGTTTAAATGGCTTGATATAACTAAGTTCTATGCTAACAGTTTCTCTTATGACACTCCTCTCTTGTGGAACTCTCTATTTGGCTTCCTGCTTTCCGGTCACCTTTTTATCTTTGACCAACAACAAGCAGACCCTAAAATTTGATCTATCATGATAGGTATTTTCTCAAGGAGGCTCTTTGTCTTGAACATCTATTAGGACTCAAGCTCATCCCCAGACCTTGTGAAACTCATATCTGATCTGTTGCTGAAGATCCTGGAAAAAAATTTTGGTTCATTGTACCACTCTAGTAAGTATCTGACTCCCACTATTATCTATACAAGAGCTATATTAGACCAAAAATGTATTGCTGCCATAACTGGGCTGAAACTGCTCAATCCTCACTTACCTGTCTTGTCAAGACACTGTGATTTATGATAGTCGTACAAACACTGAATAACATTTTTTTTTTTTTTTTTTTTAAATCAACATTAAAATAACAAAAATGTAGATGTTAAAATATAAAAGCTTATGGAGTAATTACAACATATTTTGCTAACTTTTTAGCCAAGAGTATACCATTTTGCTGACTTTTTAGCCAAGAGTATACCATTTTGCTGACTTTTTAGCCAAGAGTGTACCATTTTGCTGAGTTTTAGCCAAGATTGTACTATTTGCTGAGTTTTGTACCGTTTTGCTTACATTTAAACAAAATTGATTTTGGTAAAAAAAAATTTACATTCCAATAGAAGCTGGAAAGAAATTGATGAGTCAGTTGGCAATCAAAAGAAAATAGTTTATGAATGTAAGGAGAAAAATGCTGATTCCCATGGGTCTTTATTCCAAAAGGCATGCATTCAAGTCATGGTTTGAAATTAACTTTGACATCATTAAATGGAACATTAAAGATCTGGAATAAGTTTTTTATGTGTGGGAGTCACCTAAATTGCGGGGAGGACTTCTGGATTAGGATAGAAACCCTTGAGGAAACTAAATACAGAGTGAGAAAGAGAGAGAATGAGATGAAATTGAAGAATATATGCCTTCAACGATGGCCAACTTACCTTGGATATTATTTTTAAAGTGATTTCGACAAGCTGTAACTTTTTTACTTGAAATGTTTGTCAAATGAAATTTGAAATTTTGGTTTCTTGCAGATTATTTTAAGAATTTGTTAAAAAAAATCATGTGACAAGGTTAACTTTAACCTATATCTTTCTGGTGTCAGTTCATATATATATATATATATATATATATATATATATATATATATATATAAATTTTGTTTAAAGTTTGTATTTTCAAATGTAAACTGGGAAATTTTCTAAAATATTTCAAGACAATTTTCATTTCCAAAATTATAGTTAATATATATATCAAAGAAGATTTTGGGCATCTCGGTGTGGTATAATGGTTAGCAAGCTTGGCTCGCTAGAACAATTATGACTGAGTAGTGAGTTAGATCCTTACTGGGTGCTCCATACTTTCGGCCTTGTACCAGATCTGAGCAGCGCTTAGAAAATCACTATGTAAAAAGACATTAGTTTAAACTGATACCAGGAGGATATGCTAATATTCTTTTCTGTGACATGTCCTAACATGACTCTTTATAATTTCTTATCCTTTGTTGCCCTTATCAGTGTTTGTCCATGTTCTACCATCCATTTTCACAAACCCATTAAGTAGGCTACTCAGTATTTTCCTTTGTCTCTTTTGTCCTGTGAATATCGGATTCTCCCAGCCCTCTTTCCTCATTGTGTATCCCTGAAATTTCAACTGTTCCTTTCTGACCCTAAATACAAGATTCCTTTTCGCTTTCATTTCCTGTAACATTTCCTTGTTGCTGATACGTTTTGTCCATGGCATTCTCAGAATCCAAAAACCAAATCTTTTTTGCTTCAAGTTTTCTCTTCATTTGTAAGTAAATTGTCCAGCATTTAATGCCAGTCAAGAGGATTGATATTACATAACAATTCAGTACTCTTTTTGTTTTTAATTAAATTTTCTTAATAGTTTGCTTAGATTTTGGAAGGCATCTTTCTCAATTGTAAGTTAACTTCAGATTTCTGTATCAAAATTACAATCATCTGTTAAGACACCTTCCCAAATAGTTATAGTTCTATACTTGCTTGATTCTGATGTTTTCAATTCATCATTCACATCTTTGAGTTGTCCCTCTTGATAATGACCATATATTGCCTTACATATCCAATACAGGAAGCAGCAGTAATTTAACTCAACCATATTTTTTGGTGGATTTGCAAACGGTGTAATAGTGGTTTGGAATGAAATAGTAGTTTGAACTCCCTTTGAGTCTATTACATTCACTTACACACAAATACCTTTGAAAAAGGTATGAATCCATCTCCCTCCAGCTATGGATTAAATAGAATTTGTATCTGGAAAAATCATTTTAATTCTCAAAAAAATTAATGGAATATTCAATTGTAAAACAGAATTATTCTTAGTCCAAAATATGTTTTGAATTTCAATAACCCATAAAGGGTTGGTAAGCTGTAAAGAATAATTCAATCAGTCAATAACCATATTTTTCACTTTGTGTTGTGGTGTAATTGGATATTGGCTTGGAGTGAGAACTCGGAGAGCTGAGTTTGAATTCCAGTTTAGTTCGTTAGATCCACTTACGCACAAATACTTTTGGGAAAGGTATGAATCCATCTCTTCTCCCTCCAGCTATGGGTTGAATAACAGGACAGACTAGGTGCTATAGCCTTGCTTGGCAACCTACTGCAGGAAAAAAATCTGCCTCATCAGTCATGTATCAAAAGATATGTGATTGTCCCTGCATGTATCACATATGACACTTGACTGACTGACTGACATGTACTTATAATTTAACAAGAAATATTTATGAAGAAAAAACAAAGATTACAATCTAATAATATTCAGCTGGTGACTCCTTCATACTTAGACTTAAGGGGACTGACCAAACAAAACATTTTGGGAATCTTAAACTGGGGAAGGAATTCAGTATTATTCTTATGCTGGTAATCTTGCCATCTGGGTAGAAAATGAAAATTTTTGGAAGGGTGTTTATTTTTTCTTTTGAAATGTGTATTTTGCAAGGAAAAAATGTCATTGTAGTTTTTAACAATTTGCTTTATAAAATCAAATCAAATTTTTAATAAGTGAAAACACTATGTATGATATGATTATTGTTAAGTCATAACAATTTAAGCAAGCATCAACCAGTTGTAAATAATGGTCTTGTTAAATATACTTGATTGTCAAAAAATTACAGTATACATATATCATATGTTAAATTGAACTTTAAATTTATTCAAAATCTTATAGTTGAATTTGACAAAAAAAATTGTTCAGTAGTCCAGCTATGGAGGTTTAATTTGCACCCTTGCTTCAAACAAGGCCAGGTAAACATTTTGAACCTGCCAGTTAGGTTGGCAGTTTTAACTTGAGTTATATTTTGTTGTTTTGTTTCTTACCTGAGCAACAAAGAGTGTGTGTGTGTTTGGGGCTGGTACAGGTAAATATTCAGGTTCAAGTGATTTGTCAATGTGAGACATTAATCTGTTCACCATATACTTTAATTGCTGGTTTGTAATTTAAAAAAAAATAGTCTGTGCCCATTATTTATTTGTCAAGGCTGAAAAGCAAATTTGTAGATTCAGGCCCCTTGAAATGAACTGACAAGTCAGTGGCTATTTTTTCTCATTTACTTCTTTTTTTTATTGATGTAAATTTCTTTAATGTATGTAATAAAAGTGAACAGTCCTATTCATTGAAAGCCATTTGATTACATACATTGTCAATGAACCTGCAGTTAAGGCTACTCAAATTTTTTGATTGTTGCAAACTTGCTCAACCTCTGACCTGTCAAAAGAGTCTTACCTTTGGTAGTATCAATCCACAGTCAACATCGTCTCCAACCTTGGGGCTATCAGGTAATACGAGGTGGTATTTCAAAGCATTGTTTTGTACAAACTTACAGTTCTTAAACATAAAACAACTTTTTTATAAAATGCTGTTAACTTTATTATGCAGTTGTTCTATATGCAGATTGCTTTAAAACTTACTTACAGTGATGTTAATGCAATGAATTTCCTTATTTATTTCCATGTCTCTTAATGTTGATGCTCATGGCTAGACTCCTTTTACTTTACACTATTTACACTGTTTGGACTGTTATCTTCATCTTCATTATCACATTCACAATGTTTCAACCATTGTATGCCCCAGCCTTTTTCAGGTGATATTTGTTTAAATTTTGAACTGAACCCAGAATCTATGTTGGTGTTTCTGAAGATTGGTTCAATGATGTTTGTGTTGATATTCTTCCCTTCTTTATTTCCTGAAATGGGCTGACATATAATCTTCACATTCATTGGGTCACTTAGTAAAGTCACTGAGAATTTGTTCCATTTCCTCCACCCACCACTGTCATGACAGGGATTGGTAAAGGTGAAGTTCTTTTCCCACACTTTGTTGTTGCTCTCCCATTCATAGATGAGAATTGCAATTCCAATCCAAACGCTGTCACCTTTTTGTTCTTTTGTGTGTTGGTGTACAATGTGCATGCCATAGAGGTTTTTGAAATTGAAATTCAAACAAATATCACCTGAAGAAGGCAGGGACAGGGAATGGCCGAAACATTGTGAATGTGATAATAATCATGAGTACAACAGTCTTAACAATGTAAATAGTTACAATACCTCATCTGAGAAATATAGACAGATCCTTTTACTTTATTAATGAATTACCATTTCTTGAGAAAGGTAGTGGCATTGTTTTCCAGTTGCTTTCTCTACAGTTTTTAGTTCAGACTGGTCTATCTAGACGAGTTGCTACCCAAGCTAGAGTGTCCAGTCTACCTTAATATTTGACCCATAGCTTTCAGGTGGAAAATGAACTTGTGGTTTTATACGTTTTCTAAAAGAATTTGTGCAAAATTGAATGGAACAGACTAGGCTGGAATTTGAACTCTGCTCAATGATTCCACAATAGCAGTTTCTAAAGTTAAAAATTAAACTTTAAAAAAATATTTTATCAATGAATGACCATCTTGCTTTTACTTTCCTTGCTATTCATTTATTTTTCTGTTTGCAATTAGGACTATGTTTGTATTTGTGCAACTATTTTACAATTTTTCAGAAGTGTTCCTAAATACATGAACTTAACTGACACAAATGATGTTAAAACATTTGACTGCATTTTTCTGTTATGTACAATGTCTTATCATGGGCAATCATTCCTCTTCACAATCTTCTGTCTTTTGTTGCTCTAATTAACTTTTGATTCTTTACCATCTCTCTTTATTGCCATTCTGCCATCCATAGGCTTTTTTAAAATATATATATTGTATCCCTTCATGATATGAGAGATCGTGGCTCTCCACAACTTCCTTTTTATTTGTTGATCTTTTACCGTCCCTCTTTCGTTGTTCTGTCATCAGTTTGCACAAATTTATGTAGATTAATCACTGTTCCTCTCTTTGCTTCTTTTGCCTTTAGTATATCTTCAGAGTGTTAAATTCTTCTGACCCAGGAGTTTTCAGTTCTCTCTCGTTTTTGTCATTTATTTTTAATCATTTCATTCCAAGCAAGGTAAAATTAATGAGGAATAAAGAAACAGAAGACAGCAAACACCGGATTCAAGGAAAGTAGAAAGAAAATGACAATTGACATTTTATTTAAAGCTTTCAAAGTCGTCATTGACATGAAAGCAAGAAGGCAGAAAAATGTTCCACAAGTGCAGCAGATGGTAAAGAAGAAACTATTAGTATAGAACATGGTTATCACTAGCAATTCCAATAGTGAAATTATGAGACGTAGCTGCCCATCTAGTAATGAGCATAAATTTGTGAAGCCAAGGTACCCAAGAGTAAAGTTCATCAGAACAATGACCATGAAAGTATTTATAGAAGAGGTGAAGGGAAGATGTGTCATGGCAACAGGAAAGTGATTGAAACCAAGATGCCAGGTCAGGACTAAGAACATTGCAGATTCTTCTTTGGATTTTGTCACAAATCTCTAAATATTAGGTACCAGCAAAAAATATCACTACCTCCTGTTTTAAAATATTTGCCCAAAATTAATTATCCAGTTGAAATGGAAATTTTCAGTATTTATTCATTAATGAATTAATTGCATACTGAATAGGTTATTTTATTAGAAAATTTTGGAAATATTTTTTTTGGAGTGAGGAAGGGATGATGTTTCACCCTCTCCTTTTTAATCTCTCATGTGCTTTTTCATCTGGGAAGTCTTCATGTAGTTGATAGTCGCACCTATCACTGGTCAAGTTCTCTCGATCCTTCCATCTGCTTGTCTGTACAAAACGCCATTTATTCAGGTTTTTGACTACATGTGCAAATTAGCTATAGTTTTAAAGGTACGAAAACAACACGTGCGCTTTACCTAAATTGCAAATGACAGCTGTAATCAGCAAGCAAGACATTGTGGCCTCTTAGCCACAGGTAAGTTGAAATTCCTTTGGCTTATTTCATAAGTTTGTCAACTTTTTTTTTTACAGTTACTTAAAGAGAAATTCCTGAAGATGTTATTTCAGAAAAAAAAGATTTTCTTCAATATCAAGTGTGAACATGCAGAAAATTCATTCTAAATCTTTCCAAAAATAATTCAATAAAACACAAAAATAAATTCTGACAGTGCTTGTAGAATTTAATAAAACACACTATTTTCTTTCAGACTGAACATAAAAAAAATGCACTTAATATTATAAAAAAATGACTTGAAATTTATCAGTGCAATTTTGATATTCTATTGGTTATATAAGATTAAAGATAATTTATTTTTAAACATAAATACCAGTGTCTTGTTTGTTGGTGTTCCGTATTTTTTTAAAATTTTCCTTTTTAAATAAGAGGTATGATTATACATTTTATTTTTGACCTATGACCCCACTAGCTACCATGTATAAATGTTGTTTTCCTTAAGTTTTAAGTAAAAAGTAAACATAACTTTTACAAAATCCAGTTAATTAATCCTTAAATTCATGAAATTTTTTAAAACCTAGCTATAGGAAAAATATTGAATTTTTAAAAAAGTTTTTACATTTTTCATGTATGACAAGAAACTGTCATTGTTTCAAAATGCCTAAAAACTTTATATATGGAAATTAATTTTTCTTTTAATTCAAATTAGCTTTAGGCTATTATCTTTCACTTAAAACCAAAATTTAAGTTCAGTTAAAGCTTTTAAATTATTTAAAATGCAGAAACTATAAGATATATGACTGAAGCACCAGACCAGATGTGACAGCAATATTCAATGCATGTATATGTGATTTAAGATTAAGATTTTTGTGTTACACTTTCATTTGTCTGTTACTACACTACTGAAATAGCTAAATTTTTATAGTTGATTTTTGATGTTCCCAATTTGTTGCTTAAACATTGGACTGCCTCTTTTGTTGACAACCATATATTGTCTTTTTACAGATCATAGTTAATCATTTCTTTTTGCTTTCTGTTACTGCTTTTATTTTATTTTTTTTAATTCAAAATAATCATAATTTGTTATCTGCTAGCTAAACAATGGGGAACAGTTGAAAACATTACAATACATATTTCCTGGTCTTTAGCCATAGGAAACTGTTAGATTTTCTTAAGTCAGATCATTGTCAAGTTTAAGTTAGAATAGAATGCAGAATAATGACAAAACAAGAGATTTCTTCCATTTTGTCTTTGAAAATTGAGGATAATTTGTTTGTGTATATACTAACTACAACTGCAAATTATGTAGATGTGTAAGTAAGCGTAAATTTTAAAAATACAATTTTTATTTTTTGTGTTTCTGATTATGATATTAAAATTTAAACATATATCCGTCGATTTTTTTTTTTTTTTTTTTTTCTGTATGATCATTGGATCTGTCGGTAGCATGACAGTTATGAAATTTCAAACCAAGTTCAAATTCTGAGTCTGTTACATTTGCTTTTACACTACTACCCTTGGAAAAGGCATAAAGCCATATCCTCTCTCATCGGTTAAATAGCAGGGCAGACTAAACTCTCTATTCTTGAGTGTCAGTCAATCTTTGAATTCAAAAATGGTGAGATGGGCAGGAGAATTTTTTTTTTCAGTTTTTAGATTAGGGCTAATGTTTATATTATTCCTAGTCCCGAATATGATTTTGTCTTTTTTATTTATTTTCTCTATACTTTTTTTTTTTTTTTAAGCGTATCACCCCAAGCAAGGCTGGAGGCCACTATCACGCAAGAGGTTATAGAAGGGTTGGAGGAAGAGCAGATAGGAGTGGTAAAGGAGAGGATGTGGAGAAAGAGAAAGACAGTGGATCGATCAAGGCAAGGGGGTTACAGAAGATTTGGAGCGAGAGCAGATAGGAATGAAAGGTGAAAGGATGTGGAGAAGGGAAGTGGATAGATCAAGGCAACTGGAGATGTCGATTGACGCTACACTTAAACCGTTGGAGATTGTATTTGTCAGGGAAACAGTAATAGGGAAGGGAGTTCCATAGGCAAGATGTGCGAGATATGAAGCTATTGGAGTAGAAGAGACGTCTACATCTAACAGTTTCAATGGTGAAGGGGTGGGAACGGGATGTCAGCCTCGTAGGACGTTTAAATTCATGAGGCCTAGGGACAAGCGAAAGCAGTTCTCTTTAGTTTTAAAGTTTGGTATTTGAAATAAAGTTTATTAGATTTAGATTATAAGTCTTTTGAGTCATGATGTGATTGTAAATAGCATAATAGTAGGGATTTGTTTTTGTATTTTCTGCATTCGGAATTTAGCTTTAATTCTTTTAGTTTATATTGTTCTGGAAAGATGATTACTGCTATTTCCTTCTCTTGGCAAGGTTTTTTTTTTTTTTAAATGTTTAAATCATTTCATCCCAAAAAGGCAATGAAACCACTAAAATGTAAGGGGTTACTGAGTGTTAGACAATATGTGAAAAAAAAACACTAAGGAAAGAGAACAAGAAAAGAACAAGAATTAAGAGGACAGAAGATAATCATTGATATTGCATTTAAATATTTGAAGATCAAATTTGACTGTAAATTGATGAGAACTTGTTGTTAATCTACTACTACTACACTTGAATTAATAAATTCTAGGTACCATAGAGGAAAGTTCCCCAGAACTCTGAAGCCAAGGTCAACCAGGTCAAGATCAATAACATTGCCGGTCTTCTTTGGATTTTATCAAGAATCTCTAAATATATAGCAAAGGCAACAAACCAAATGTGGCAGTAATATTTGACGTATAGACCAATGATAGATTTTTATTTTAGATTAGATGTTTTGAGTTGTCAGCTACAGCTGTTCTTATTTTCTGTGTTAAGTATATTTTCAAAGCTTGAGCCCATTGTTTCATAAAATGTGAATAAATCTCACTTAAATTTAAGCCTTATGGGACAGCTGAAATATGGAAGACCAGAAATGATAAAAGCTGATATTATCCACTGTGGCAAAAGTATCTTCTCAACATTAAAACACCATCACATAATGGATAAAACTAATGGGTAAAAGTATAAATTCAAAAATTATTAGATTTGTTAAAACTGAGAATTTTGCAAGTGTCAGTTTTGAATCTTAAGTCTTTGAAAATGCCAAGAAATGACCTCCATATTGTCTAGAGGTTTAAGAGTCCAGGATTTTGTTTGGACAATTGAACCCCTCCTTTTCATTTTTGATGTTATTAGCAGAATGTTTCATCTGATCTATTCATCAAGATTTGTAGAATTCATAAGAAGAGGAAAATGTTGTTAATATTTATTTTTATAAGAAGAAAAATGTAGTATATAACCAAATTGTTTGGTGTGGGTCTGTACTCATTTTGTGAAAACATTGAATCATATAATTAAATTGATAGTGGATAGCAGAATATTAATTTGAACTGAAATAAAAGTTGTAGGGGAGAAAAAGAGAAAATTGAACTCATAGCTTTTTTTATTTTAATCTTCCCTCATCACCATAGAACTTTTCATCAGAGGGAAGAGGTTATAAAAATGAAAATAAACTATGGGCAAATAGTTAACACTCATAATACATCCGCGTCCTGGGTAAGACACTAAAATAAGTCCAGCAGCAAGGCCTCTGATAATGTTTTTGAAAATGTTGCCAGCTGTACGTTTTTGAAAAAATGGTATTACCAGCTATACATTTTTGAAAAAAAAATATTACCAGCTATACATTTTTCAGGAAAAAAATATTAACAGAAATAGATTTTTGACAAAACAAAAATATTACCAGAAAAAAAAAGTTGTCGGCATTAAATGACCCATTGTGGTTGATATGCCGTAAAACAAACCAAACTCTATCACAGCTCTATTCATGGCTAGTAAGCACAAAAATATGGTGTTTCCTACGAAGTAGTGGGGAACACATTGCAACATTCAACATACTGCTCTTCTCCCCAAGTTGGAGAACTATCCATAAAGTATGCAAAGTCATGTGTAACTTTGCACAACTGCCGGTGATGTTACAGTGAGGGAAGACATTCACATTGAAAAATCAACTAGTTTCAAGACCTTATTTTGACTCATCATCCAGGTAAAGGATACCTTGTTTTTATTAAGGTATTTCATCTTGAGTGAAGACTACATAACACCACTTTCTGTTTGTCAGACTAAGCCCCAACCAATCTGTCTTGCATGTCCTTTACTCTCACACTTGATATAATGCCTTTCTTGAATTCTTGACATTGGCTTTGTATCTGAGAGGCCAGCTTTCCCTCAAGAAAAGAATCTCACTGCTTGATTCCTTTGCCATATATTGGTATCTCAATCGTTTCTAATGGTGATGCATAAAATTTTAATTTCCTCATTGTTAACTTATAAAACTTATATTGTACAGAGTAAGTTATAATGAATTAGATGATTTTTTAGAAATTTATTGTAAATTAGTTATATTGATCTCTGTCAGTTGTTTGATTTTGAAAGTTAAATATTATAGAGCTTGGTAATTATTAGGATCAATAATGTCTAAAAATGAGTTCTGCTCTTGAATTTTTTAAAAACATTTGACTTCAAAGACATCTGTTTGAATTTTAGAATCTTAAGAAAATGGTGTTCAGTGTCCTTTGATTTGATCTGTGAACAATATATCTTTGCATTATGAGTAAAGAAAATTGAAAGAAGGTGTCAGTTAACTTGATAAGTGAATGAAAGTTAGGAAGATTGAACATTAAGAAATAGATCCAGCAACAACAATAATTTTTGTCTCCTTTTTCTTTGGTTTTAATTTTAGTTGATTTTCAGTGCTTATGGTAGTTGAATCCTGGTATGAACAGTTGCAATAAAAAGCAAATTAAAATGAAAGAAAAATTATCAAAAAATTAGTAATGGTTGAAAAGGATTCATATACAGTGTAACCCGGATATAAGAGACCCGGATATAAAAGAAACCCGGATATAAGAGATTTTATCTGGTCCCAAATTAGAGCCATACTTACCTAAACAAAATACACCAAACCCGGATATAAGAGAAACCCGGATATAAGATATGTCTTCTCCGGTGCCGACAACTCTCTTATATCCGGGTTACACTGTAATAGAAAAAATTAAAATCATGATAATATGACAGCAACAATTTAAATAATGTAATCGTTTATAGGTGCTACCTCTTTACACTGGTGATGTATATTTTGGAGTTTCAAATAGAACAATTTTTTTGAGAAAAATCAACCCAGAACAGTCTTATTCCAACTACCTCTTTCATAAAATATTTCTTCTTCCTGCACCTTAATTGACACTGCAAGCCTTCTGGGACCTTCAAGTTTTGTTGTAGTTATATTTTATTGGGCATGGAGTTAGTGTGTTGATTACTAAAGTTAGTCAAAATGAACAGGAATCAAGTATACAAAGTCTATCCATAAAGAGTTCAGCCATTTTAAATCTCTCAAGAACTTGTACATACTTGAGGTAACTTAGTAAACAGAGATGGCTTTACTGCATATGCATAAACACACCCTGGGAGTTACTCAGTTGGTAGTGATGTACAAGTGCTTGTATGCTTTATGGTAATAGCATTCACAGTGACAACTCATGCAGGGATTTTTAGTAAAACATTACATCATTCAGTTATGTCAGACCCCTTACAGTTAAGCTTTGACCTGTGATGAATTCTCATGGCTAAAATCACTGCTGAAATGACACCTTATAAGCTAAAGAGAGCTTTGCAGTGGAACAAAAGCTAGTATAAGCATGTGAGGTCTCAAAGTTCCTGATGATAATCCTAAAAGAGGTTTCTGCAAATTATATTGAAATGTAGAATAGATGCTGGGATGAATACATGAGGTCAGAAAGCACCTGATGGTAATCCTGAAATAGGGCTTTTGCAGATGATACTGAAAATTGGAATGGGTTCTAGGATAAGCATGTGAAATACCAAGTGGAGTACTAGGAAAAGTATATATATATATATATATATATCTAAATGACAATTGTGGACTCATTTATTCTAAAAAGACAAACTTTTATTTATTGTTGTGTGTAGATTGACTTTTTGTCTTACTTTTAGTTCTTTAAAAATATTCTTTGCATGTTTTTAGTCAACATTTGGTAAAAGCCCACATGGGATTGTTTAAATTGCAGAAAGTTTTCTCAAATATTCAGTGTTGCAAATAAATATAAATACATGGAAAAAAATCTATGTAAATCATTTCAAGAAACATCTGGAGATTTTGCTGTTAAAATGTATGAAAAGAATTTCCTTTTCCTTCTATATAAATTACTGCTTGGTTAAGAGATCAAATTTCATCAAGGTCCTTCCTGGTGTTGCTTGCTTATACATTGTTTAGCATTTTTTGTAAGTATATAAATATTAGTTATAGAAAATTATTATTTTTCATCTTGATACTTAAAAATTGTTGTCATAAAAGAAATATGCATAGCAAAATAAATTTTAGAATGGTATAGGATTCACAAGATAGATTCTTGTATATATTTAGAACATTTCTGTAAGTATATTTTTATCAAGTTCACAAAATATAGGCACTAAAAATATTCCAGTAAAAAAATTATTTAAAGTGTTAAAAATTTTGAAAATAATTATTGTATTAAACAATTTACTTATTTTTTAATGTAGAAATTTTATTAATTCAAATGAATTAAAATTTCTTGATTAGCTAATATGGTTGATGTTCATGAAAATATATTAATCAAGCATCAGAATTACTCTTCTGTTTGTCAGCTGCTTTTAGTCATGTTTTAAATATAAATTTTCTTCAAGAAATATATAACAGCCAGTAAATGCATATTTCTTTTCCTTTTTTTCTCCAAGGTTATTATAATTCCACTGAAAAATTGAAAACAATTTTGGTTGATGGATTTGACAATGGCTTATCAACACTTTGCAGGTTATTTAAAGCCAGAAAATATTTTCAGATTGTAAGAAGTTTTGGATGGGAGAAAATGATTTAGTGATACAAGTCTTATTAATTAATCCATAGCTGGAGGCAGAAGAGGTGAATTTATACCCTTTTCAAAGAGTATTTGCACATAAGTGAATATAATGAACCTAACTGGAACTCGGCTCTCTGATTAACAATTCTGAGCCATTATCCATTACACCAACTGTACATCCAAGCTTACAGCACCTGGTATTTCCAAATGGTCACCCATCTAGGTACTGACCAGACTTGAAATTGCTTATCTTTAGTGATTGAACAAGTATCGGTGTTTGATATAGCCATAAATCCAATAGATTTTGTTCATATTGTGAATATGATCCGAGGTGGAAGTTGGCTAGAGCAAAGAAACAAATTAGACACTGGTTTGGAGAAATTACCAAATATTTATTTTCATTTACAAAATATACAATGTTACTGATAGTTCATATAGTGTAGCGTTCGAATATATAGTGTACAAGGTGTGAGATGAGGATGTGAAAAAGGAGTATGCTTAACCTTACTGACTGCTTGTTGGTTATCGGTTTCAGTTTGTCATGCTGATCATGGAGTTTGTTCTTTCTGTGTTCACAGGAGGTCATTTTCATGGCGTAATGGTTGGATGGGCAATCAGCTATGCTCCCAAGTTGCCTCTACGGTTGTCACGTGCACATGTGAGGTCTATCTCTCTCTGCTCTCTGGCTTCTTGTATA
>OZ038476.1:35131304-35143804 GCA_964036315.1 Acanthosepion esculentum | reverse complement strand
TATTCTTTGGAAACAATGGCATTTTTAATATTTTTGCCATCCTTTTTTCTTTTTCATTTCTTTTCCCCTTTTTTTCCATAATTTTGTTTTTCTAAATTACTTTTCTTTTGTTTCCCCTTTACAGTCTTTTCTTTTTCTCTTCATTCATTTTTCTTTTCCTCTTCATTTGTTTTTCTTTTTCTCTTCATTCATTTTTCTTTTTTAACTTATGTTAAGACCCAATATGATTGGTGGTGAAGCTTGTCTTATACCAACATCTGTCCCCACCATAGACATATATGGCCTTATATAAAGATTGAAAGAAAATTTACTGTGTTAATTTATAGAAAATAAAGTTTTATATAACACTATATCTGTCTATATTTCTGAGATGAGGTATTATGTACACTATTTACATTATTCAGACTATTGTCCTCATCTTTGTCACCATATTTATTACAATGTTTTGTCCGTTGTACACTCCAGCCTTCTTCAGGCATTGGTTAGATGCAGTGACAGGACCCAAAGAGTGTGAGTTCAATACTTGGTTAAGGCAGTGGAGAACTTGGAGAGAGGAATTAACAGGAGATAACTGATAACTGATATCCATTAAACATGGCACGTGGAACTAGAACAGTCTACCCCAGTGAGCGAAATAAAGGATTCAGTTCGACATTCCAACCTCCTGATGAAAGCTGGAGCGTACAACGGCCAAAATGTTGTAATAAATATGATGACAAAGATGAGGGCAATAGTCTGAATAATGTAAATAGTGAACACACTATATATATAAAAATATATACAAATATATAAAATATATACAGAATGTTAGTGATTAGTTGGAGGTTCAAAAGTTCAAATGTAAATGTCAGTGCATACGAGAGAGTGAGTATCCGTACGTATATATATATATATATAAATGTAAAAGGAAGCCTAAAACAGCTGTGCCTTAAAGATATAGACAACAAAAAATTGCTCAATACAAAATTCAAAATTGAATATTTAAGAAAAGGCTAAAATGCCAACCAACCTCACAACCCGGGTTTTGACTGTTAGGTCTCCTCCTTCCACTTGCCTGAGGAGACCTTTTGGTTGAAACCCAGGTTGTAAGGTTAGTTGGCATTTTAGCCTTTTCTTATATCTATTCAGATATAGTTGTTACCTTGCTTAAATGAGTGAAGGAAGCATGTATATTTTTTATTGTCAATGCAGGACTGTTTGGGCATTTAGGTCACTAATGGTAGGAGGCATAAGTCGATGCAAGATTGTGTATGTCATATGTGTTGTATTTTAGCTCTAACTATGATGGTTGCAGCATCAGAGAATTGATAAAATTAATTCATTGATTCTGATTTAGGTTGACCTTCCATCTTGTATTATATCTAGAGATCCACTGAAAGTGCCATTTGGCGTCTGATCAGTCCATTGTCAGTGGCCTTATATCCTGGTTGGAAATAGATCTTGTTTCTGATTCACTTACTGGACTATGATGTTCATATCCTGGTTAGGTTGGTTTCTGATTGGTTGGTCAAAATAAGACTTCATGGCTGAGTAGTTCTGAATAGACATCTGGTTTTAGAGATGGTGAAATTTTGGTCTCATTGTTAATATTTATTTTTCTGTCACTCTACCAGAACTAGCCAATAGTTCTTGAATTAAAAAAAAATGAACTGATGCACAATGAAGTCTTACTTATGTTGATAATTTTACATCTGCAAAAATATTCACAACTCGCTTGTGAATATAAGGTTTTAAGGCATGTGTTATAAGGTTTTAAAAAAATATAAGGCTTGTGTTATAAGGTTTTAAAAAATATATCACCTCCAGATCATAACTCTGATAAAGTTTAGCCATTTTATGTACTGTACAACTGAAATAGGTGGTATGAGGTAGCTTGATGGTTAACAACATGAAAAATGGAATCAGTAACTGAAGTTCAAATTCCACCTCAGGTTGTTTGTGTTCATTTCAAAATAATGCTCGTAAGAAAAACAAGAATCCATATTTGTCGATAGGTCAGGTATTACTCATTCTTGCAAGCCTCAAGCTATAGGCAGAGTGAAACATTTGAAGCCCTTCAGCCATATAAGGCAGTCAAATCAAAGAGAAGATTACTCTGAGGTAAACCTATAGTGTTGTACTCACTTTGGCCAACCAAGTTCACCAAGTTACTGCGGGAAGATACCCAGCTTAAAGAATGGTCCTGATGTGTGTGAGCTGATCTCCACTTTAAAATCTACTATTACAGGTGGAATAAAGAAACTGCTGAAAATAGACAAGTGAATATTTACAGTGAGTGTGTGAAGAAGAATTTAGTCTTTTAATTTGTGAGCTTGACTTTTCCATTGTATTGTCAAA
Source organism: Acanthosepion esculentum (assembly GCA_964036315.1). Lineage (NCBI taxonomy): Eukaryota > Metazoa > Mollusca > Cephalopoda > Sepiida > Sepiidae > Acanthosepion > Acanthosepion esculentum. The sequence continues at coordinate 35,141,467 of OZ038476.1, read as the reverse complement.
TAAATAAGAATTTGTCATTAAAACCTGATTCCCATATTTACTTAGTTATAAGTATTGGAAAGGTTTTTTTGTCTCATGCCTGCTATAACTTATTTATAGTAATATCTGAGTTCTTATTTTCATAGTTAATACCTGCCATGCCTGACACATTGTAGTGAACCACCTTCATTCCCTTCCTATTCCATTGGTGACATGTCCCACCCAAACAGATTCTTCCTATGAACAGGTGCTCTGTAGAACCAACTCCCATGAGGATGCTTCCTCTAATCACTATGAGCTTAACCCATTTCAGACTAGGGTTAACCATTATCTTCCTTATATATCCTTATCCTGTGTCTTTTACTTGGTAACCCTCTATCTTGAGTGGTTCCTGGGCCTTGTACAAGGTGAACATCATTGTAAAAAAAATAAAAGTTAATCCTTTGACTCTTAAAAATGATGGTCATTTTAAATTTCTCTTTTTGGCCTTGCATTTTAAAGAAAGTAAACATTATTTTAGTTTGATAGACAATATCCGAGTATGGTGAATGAAAAGAACTCGAGATTTCAAGTTAAGGGTCAACTCTAAAATTTTAAGGAGAGTATTTTTCTGTATGATATAATTGAGCACTTTTCTTAATTAGTTGGAGAGAATAATTTATAATGGCATTAATTTTTTTCACTTTTAAATGTACTGTTTTAAATCTACAAAGTCAGATTAAGGAAGTTAAGTTTTCTTTAGATTTCTTTCTATAGCAATTATTTCAGATTTTAAAAAATTTGAATAAAACTCTACTGATTACTTGAAAGCTGTAACCACTATGTATCTGTAAATATAATTCAAAACACTTACAAAAATCATTGGGTTGAGAACAAACTATCATGCAAAGAACTTGCAGTGTTAACTAATATTAAAGGAATTATTTTATTTTCAACCTTAGTGAGTCCTGGGCATGATGATAAACTACATCTGGCAGCAAGGTGTATTATCAGGAGATTGGATGGCCTTGCTGCTGGATGTAGTTTAACATGAAGCATGGAACTACCTCTTAATTTTTGTTGTTCCCAGGTCTATCCTGACTTGGGTAGTAGCACCTGTTAGGGTCCCAGTTATCGGCAAATAGTGAATCCCCAAATAAAACACTATGAAAGTATAAAAATGTTTTTTATAGTAAAAATGGCCAGCAATACAATTTTATATGAAAAATGTCCAGCAATACATTTTTATATAAAAAAATGTCCAATAACACATTTTTTAAACAAAATGATCAACAATACCTTTTATCTGTGTTCAAAATATATATAATTGAAGCCATAAAATTGTGTTCAGATTATTTTGTTTTTGGTATTAAATATCCCACAGAGCTTGATATGCCGATAAAAAAAACCCCAACCAACCAATCAAATCAAGCTTAGTAATGATTTAAAAAAAAAAAAAATGATCTAAGGGAGATAAACAATTGTTGATTACATTTTATCAAAACAATTGTAACTCAAAGAATTATTCTCTTGATATGTTCTCTCAAAGTACAGTGAGTGAAAGAACTTATGATTTACAGGTCAGATCTTTTATTACTAACAGAATCAGTATACTTAATCAAATATTCCTCTGTGGTTCAAAATTTTTCAAAAGACAATATTGATGTATTTACATAAATTTTAGTTTTCTTTTTCTGCTGTAACCCAAAATTCAGTTGCATATAACAACCACCAAATAAAGAAATACAAGTTGACCTGTGGGACCTGTAGGGTGCAGGATAAATGATTTTTGTCATTGGTTACATTTAATACACTTAACCTATGAGCTAACTACTTCATCCTACCTTTAAAATACCATATAAAATCAATACCTGTTGGCTAATAGAGGAAGAAGAAAAATGAAAATCATGTGAAATGTATGGTGTTTATGCTTCATGCCATGAGAATGACTTCCTGCATTCATTGGAGTCATAGCTGGGGTGAAACATCAGTAGGTTATAATAATAATAATAATAATACAATGCCTTACCATTGTTTGAAAGTGCTCAAAAACAGCTGAATCAGCATCTAGCACTACCAACAATAGTGGTAGTATCTTTGTAGTGACTCAGGATATCTAAAATAGGTCAGAGAAATTATTGCCAGATTACTAATGGCCAACCTGTGCACAGTTCACCTTCCATATTTAGAATGGAATCCAAATTGTTACATTGATGCTTGGTTTCTAAAGATGCTAATCTTACAGAATTAGCAGTAAGTTTAATTTACCATCTGTTTATATTTCTGAGATGAAGGGTTATAACTATTTACACTATTTGGTCTGTTGTCCTCATCTTTATTGCCATATTCATGACATTTCAGTCATTGTACACTCCAGCCTTCTTTAGGTGATAGCTGGAATTTTGAATCGAACCCTTTACTTAGTCCACAGAAGTAGATTTTTCTATTTCCATTAGCTATGACTTTCGATATCTCAATCAGTCTGAACTGAGGTATTGTAACTATTTACATTGTTTGGACTGTTGTCCTCATCTTTGTCACATTCACAATGTTTTGGCCATTCTATGTTCTGGCATTATTCAGGTGATATTTGTCAGTTCAAAATTCCAACAAATATCACTTGAAGAAGGCTAGAGCATACAATGGCTGAAACGTTGTGAATGTGACAATAAAGATGAAGGCAACAGTTCGAACAATGTAAATAATGTAAAAAGTTTAATTTAGTGAACTAAAAATAAAATTCAACTGAAAAGCAGTTTTATATTTTGCATTGTCATGGCTAAGACTCATCAATTTTAGGTTTTATCTGATCCTGTTATCAGATGCAGCCAACTTATGCAAATACAGTTTTGCAGCATTAATTTAACTGTTAGTTGACATAAAGCAATTCACCTCAATTTCCAAAAGCCATAAAATAATCTCGGTGGCTCAACTCTGCAGATTTGTAACTGTAGATTATAAATACTTCATATCCTTAAAAGCTAAACCACAAAACTTAGTAGCTTAAGCAGGGCAGATTTGTCCACAAGTCAGTCTGGGAAGTATTTTTGAATATATAAACCTTATTTATTTTCAGTAAACTTGAACACCATTAACTAATTTCTTTCATGCTATTTTTCAGTTGGTTTCAAACTTACGTTATAAGTATTCAGTATTATTGGTTGCAACTCCTACTAGAAACCATAGTATTCAGCTTAATAGAACTGGTTGATACATGCCATTGTAGCTGAATGTGTCACTTATTATTCATCATTGATCATTGCATATGGTGCTAATGTATTAATCTGCTGATGCTTACCAATTTATGTAACTGGAGAGCTGCTGCTTTAGGATTTTATCATTGATGTATGTTGAAGTGATAAAAAGGAGATTCACTGCAAATAAACATGAGCAATTGGCTTGACTGCATACGTTTTTATTGCTGACCAATGTGAGAGTAAAAAAGAAAAAGCTACAATCCTGGATGTAACAGGTTTGAAAACTTATATTGTGTTTCTGCTTTCTTTTTCTTTTGCCTTGATTGATATGCATGCAATTTGGTGACTTTTTTTGTAAGTGAGAATGTGTCTTCACTATATACCATTAACTCATTTCTTCCATTCTTATCACTGGATTTACTAGTCATGCTGTTTTTTCAATTGTTTACACTGTAAGTATTCAATATTATTGGTTGCAAATCCTACTAACAACCACAGTAACTAGAATTGGTTGATCCATGCCATTGTAGTTGAATGTGTCACCACTGATCACTGCATATGGAGCTAATGTATTGGTCTGTTGAGGCTTGCCAATTGGACAGTTGCTGCCCCAGGTTTTGTTTGTGAGGTTTGCTTCTCTAGATGACTAAGGTTTTATCACACTTCTACCCACTGACTTGTTTGGCTAGGTTGAACCTGCAGGAAGATATTTCTGCCAGCATACCTCTCCAGGTCATAGGAGCATTAATATATGTATATTAATTTATTGCTTAAATGCTATTTTTAATGGATACCATATTTGAGTAAATGCTCTGTTTTTATTTATTCATTAAAGTTGCCGATGAGTGCATATTTTTCCAATAAGATTTCTCAAATATTTAGACTAGTAGATGGAAATAAACAAATAAAAAATGGAGAAATTACTCAAATATAAGTATTCATTAAAATTAATGTTTAAGCAATAGATTAAAATATCTTGGATTAATAAATGAAAAATCCATTCCTAAATATCTCTCTCTCTCTCTCTCTCTCTCTCTCTATATATATATATATATATATATATATATATATATATATATATATAATAAATTTAAAGAAAAACAGACCATTTTAAGGCTCCATTAGTTATAATTTATTTCACCAGAGAATTTTATTTTTCTCTGGGTCTTCAGACTTTACTTTCAAACGTTTCACCTTTGAAAGTGAAGTCTGAAGACCCAGAGAAAAATAAAATTCTCTGGTGAAATAAATTATAACTAATGGAGCCTTAAAGTGGTCTGTTTTTCCTTAAATTATTCACTCTGACTTAACATTGAGCTCTCAGGATTTCATCCTCCTTGGGATTATCCATACGGATTACCAAGATTGTCGTTAAACCAAGATATTCAATCAGCTCTGTATTTTTACTCATTTACTTTTATGTATACTAGCAATACATCAGATATTTCCTGTAGGATTATTTTACTATATATTACCCAACTATGTTTACGTTAGCTTAATCAGCCGGAAAGATAGATTGTTTATATGATTATGTTCCTTTCACAAAAGAATTGTGGGTTAGCAAAAGCTGCAATGACCAATCAAAATACAAGTATATGAGAATTCAAAAAACTTATGTTTTCCCCTATCGAGGGGTATTTGGTCGATTTGAACCTTTTAAAACATTTTATTCTACATTCAACACCATCACATCACTTGATAAGACACCAGTTGTGAGAAACAAAATGGCTATTTTTGTGATTTCATAACATATTTATGATATAGTTTTCGAATAATTTATATATATATATATATATATATATATATAACCAATTCAGTTATATAAAGTTGAAGTAGATACTGTTGTTACAGCTGACAATTTATAAATGAATAATGATGTAGTTTGTCAGTTTTCTGAATTTCAAGAATCTAAATTTTAATTTTTTTTATATCTGCATGCCAAACCAAAGTTTTCATCCAATTCAAAGATTGAATATATCTATAATGATAATGCTAAGATTAGCTATTTCCATACAGGAAACATTTTCATTCATTAACTGAACAAGTTGGATTACTGTTGGTTGAAATTCATAAAATATTTCTCTTAAAACAGTTTTTCAGCAAAATGGTTTTCTCATTTCTGCTAGCTCTTTCAGGTTCCTTCCAAACTTTTAAGTTGGGAGAGAAAGTCATTTTGATTAGGTCATTATTTTCTCTTCTAGTTACATGTGCTATTCATTTTATTAGTAACTGTAGTTGGAAATCAAGTGAGGTGTTTTCTGTTATTTGGTAATGATTTTGTTATTCTTTTGCAATTTTTAATGCTTCCAAAACTAAACTGCTCTCTATTAATAATCTGAGAGACCCCATTCTGCCTTCCCTCAGCATTGCTGATGCTAACATTCTTGGCTGACATGAAGTGGAAAGACTATATTGAATCCATTGCTAAGAAAGTTGGTTCACTGTGCCATGCTAGACAATTTTTCTCTCCAGAATCTATCTTACATATCTATAAGTCTACTGTTCATCCATGCTTCCAATATTGCTGCTAAATATGGTCCAATGTTCTTGCTATATATTGAGAAATCCCTGATAAAACCGAAAGAAGAATCAGCAATATTATTGCTCTTGATCTTGCATCTTGGCTACAGTCACTGCCATAAAGTTGCCTGTCTGTACCTTTTCTATAAATACTTTCATGGTAAATGTTCAGATAAGCTCTTCACGATAGTACCTAGACTTTATGGATATAAGCACAGTACTAGACTGGCATCAAGGTCTCATTCGTAAACAGCTCAGTTGGCTAAATGTAACCATAAGTTCTATGCTAACAGTTTCTTTTCTCACACTTCTTGCTGAGGGAACTCCCTTCTAGCTCCATGATTTCCAGCTGACTTAAATATTTAAAAATTTAAATGCAATGTCAGTTGCTCTCTACTGATTAATCTTCTGTACTTGCTCCTTAATAATGTTTTAGCTTTCTAATTCTTCCACAACCAGTAACCCCTCATGTCTTAGTGGCTCTACTGTCTTGCTTGGGGTAAACTTGATTAAAAAAAACAAAAAATATCTAGTCTATGTCATCTGTTTGCCTGAAGGCTCTGGCATGAACATGACAAATTTTTACCAGAAGAGTCTAGCATGAACATTACAAATTACCCAAAGGCTCTGGCATGAATGTGACCAATATTTACCTGAAGCTTCTGTCATCAATGTGACAAATCTTTACCTGGAGGCTCTGGCATGAATGTGACAAATCTTTACCCAAAGTTTCTGGCACGAACACTTCAAATCTTTACATAAAAGCTCTAGTATGAACACTTCAAATCTTTACCTGAAGTCTCTGGCACGAACACTTCAAATCTTTACCTGAAAGCTCTAGCACGAACTCTTCAAATCTTTACCTGAAATCTCTAGCATGAACATGACAAATCTTTACCCAACTATCATAGTTGCAACAAATCTTTACTTGAAGTTTCTAGTGTAATTTAAAAACAGATTTTAACTTCATATAATCCAACAAAAGTTGATATATCTTTAAATTCACTAACCTCATCCAAACTATTTGGAAATAACAATTTCTATCAAATAGTAAATGATAAAGGAAAATTAATTATAAAAAAGAATATACGTAGAAGTAGTATAGATTGCAAAATTAAACCTATTCCACTCAAATCTTGAGAATTTGAACTTTGCAGCAACAAGTTTGAGAAAATGTTAGTTTTTATCAGATGAGCTATGACACTTACCCAAGTAATAGTAGCGGCAAGAGCAGCCAAAATGGCAGACTTATCCAAATATAGGTCTGCACATTAATTTAGGTATTTGAAAATACAAATACAAAGCAGTTTCGTTCCGCTTGATTTCTTTTCCAAGAAAGCTGCCTACTTCTTGCTGATCCTGTCTCAACTCTAATCTAATGAAGAAGCTTGGAATAGCAACAATGTAAAATTGAATTTTTGTCAACGCTGGATATGGATAATGTTGGCATGTATTTGCAGAGAAAAGAAGTAAGAGAAAGGAAAGGAAAAAAAAAACCTGCTTAAAACCAAAGAAAATTGGAAGTGCACTAACTCTTTCTGAAGATTCCATTTGTGTTTTTATTTATTATTTCACAGTGGGGGATTTGTTTTTATTATGCGAATACTGAATAATATTTTATTGTGTTTCTTAAGAAGGATGATCAGCCAGACCCATAGGAACAAAGGGGAAGTTATTGTAACTGTTTGGTTTATTTTTTTAAAGTGTGGAAAGAAAAAACTTCCATGCCAATGACTCTGTAGGATTGCAGTCAATGTGCTATTTATGGAAGAATCAAAATGGGTAGTGTGGCTGAGTTGGTTTCTATCATAACCAAAACTCTGTAAAAATCTTGAAAATATATTATTTCACTTTTTACTCATCATGCTTTCTACTATTTGTTTTTAATCAATTCACCCCAAGCAAGGTAATAATGCCACTAAGATACAAAGATTACTGGAGGTGAAAGAGAATGAGAAGACTTTAGAAAGAACCAGAAACTTAATCCTAATCAGGAAACAAGAGAAAAACCTCTATTGTTCAAAATTTTAGGGAGGAATGTGAACTGGATAATAGGTGAACCCATCTACTCCTTTTTGCAATCAATCTTCCTCTATGTTTCATGTCCCTTCAGGATGTGGGTGATCACGGTGCTCCACAAATTCCTATCATTTGTAACTCTTAACAATGTTTGTCTTTTTACTATTTATCCCTCTTCATCCCTGTTCTGTTAGGTTGGTTATTCAATTTCCCTCTCATCTTCAATATGCCTTGTGAGTGCCAAATTTTCTCTGCTTTCTCTTTTCGTTACGTGTACCTATAATTTCAACAGTCTTTTTCTGATTTTATTTTAATTTTTACCACTCCTGGCAATGCGTGGTGTAAGTAAATTTATAGCTTGGAGAAAAAGCTGAATCAAAAGAAACAGCTTTGTTTTAAGTTAACATTTGTATCACCTATTCTTTTGTCACTATTTTATATAAGTGGCTAAGTTAAAACAAATTTGTTAGCTCTCTTGTTTTGTATCTGTATCAGAAAAGCTTTAAAGATTTTTTTAAAAACTGGGCTTATTACATGGGTCTGCACTTGACAGCTAGGAGATAACCTCTCAACTGTGCATATGGTTTCTCTGAAGGACACCAAGAGCAAAGTCTATTATGACTTGAACAGGGATGTGACACGTACTTCACATTATTTGAGAAAATTAGCATTGATTTTGTTGTAATGGAATGTTCCACTCTCCCTACCTATTGTGGACTGACTATATTGGTAATATATGTAGCGTGCACAGGACATACTAGGGTCGGCCTATCAGTCTGACTGGCTTCGGAAATGTTAGTCGACTCCCTGTCTATCAGTAGTGTATTCTCTTTTGCAATATACCTCTCTTCCATCTATCCCTGTGTTGCTCTTCCTTCCACTTGAGTACCACCTTTGTCTGTTTGTAACCTTTTTAAGAATACAACAGATTTATAGCATCAAATATTTTAACATCTATGTTTCTAAAATGAAGTATTGTAACTATTTTTGCTGTTTACATTGTTCAGACTGTTGTCCTCATTTTTAGTCACATTGTTTAGCCTGTTGCTTTTAATTGATTGATATAAAAAGTGACTTCTTCCAAAGAGTTGTGAGTTCAGTCCCTGACCTCAGCTGAGAGAACAAAACTTGGCGTTATTAAGACAAATGAGCTAAAACTGAGATATCCAATGGCATGGTTTATGGAATTAGAACAATCTATCCTCATGGTATAAATAAAAGGTTAGGTTCAAATTTCCAACAAACATCATTTGAAGAAGGCCGGGGTGTATAAAAGCTGAAACATTGTGAATATGATAGTAAAGATGACAACAGTCTGATCAATGTAAATAGTGTAAATAATCAGACATTTTGTTTTCACAGTTCTGAAAAGACAACAGTTTTCATTGTGTCCATATATAATTAAGGTTATTGTCTTTATTTTAGTATTTTTATGCAGAATTAGGACTGTAAGTGTTCTTTGGACTTTCCTTGGATATACTTTGTATTCAGTCTTTAGAATTTTTTGTACTTTTTCTTTGCTTATTGCTTTTCATCTGATAGCTGAAACATAAGTTCAATAAACTCTGTGGTCTTGGTTTTAAAGTTACAGATTAGTGATGAAAATAAAAAAACAAAAATAATTTTCTATTCTCTGACTGTTTTGGGAGAGAAATGCTGAATCATGTCTGGGTGCTAGGGTTTCAGCAAGAAATGATGGAATCTGGCATTTGGTTAATTCCTTTTTGGAGAGAAATGGTCTTTTCATTGCTGTGAGTTGAGTGTTATTGCTCATGACTTCTAAATTGTTTTACATTAATTTCTAGTGTGATAAAGTAATAGGGCATTGGTTTTTATAATGTTTTAAGTCCTTATATGGTTGCTTTTGCATTTCTTTAAAAAAAAAAAACTCCTAGTAGAATTTTTTTCCCCAATTACTACAATCTTGACCTATTCAAGTCTAGGGCTAACCGTTAACTTTCCTATATAACCTGATGAACAGCACTTCTTGCCTTTTATTATATTCATCTAACACTACACAGTTGTACTCTACCTTGAGTGGCTCTTGGGGCTTGTATTGGGTGAACATAAATATAAAAAATAAAGCTTAAAAACACTATTATCTGTTATTTTCATCTTATTTCAAGGGAGGCAGCATGTCCACCACCCACCATTTTTTTTTCAACACAAAAATTTCTCTGATAAGTTTTATTTGGTTAATAGTTTTACAGTTTTTTCTCAAATCTGAATTTTAAAATGTTTCTCTTCTTTTTGACCACAATTTCATGGAAAGTAATGCACATAGTCTTTAATCATAATTTTATCCTCATAGATAAGATAAAAGTTAGTAAACAAAATTTAAAGACTAAATACAACATGTGTCTCAGAAAGCCTCAAAACAAAGATGAAAACACTTTCTCAGAACACCTGAAAACAAAGATTTTCATTTAAAAGATCACATTGGATTGCTTCTTTAATTCAATATTATCA
>OZ038476.1:35106304-35126304 GCA_964036315.1 Acanthosepion esculentum | reverse complement strand
TTTGGATCTACAAGTATTTCCACTCAGTAGACCCTAGAATAATTCGAAGCATAACCATTACCACCTACCTAAATAACGGTTAAAATAATACATTAGACCTACCCATAATGCACCTTGACCAGCATATACAAGTAGTTGAGCCAAAACACAATGCACATGGCTTGACAATTGTGTTTAAGCATGAAACAGACTGTTGCTGCTTGGTGTTGAACTCAGTGACTACTTTTCTATTTACATATGCTCTATACCTGATATTGAGCACTTTAACCCCAAAATATAGCATATCTTCGACTATATTTTAAATACAGTGGAAGGAAACAAATATTCGCATGCATACAAATTTATAATTTATTGTATTTCCAACTAACATATAAACATACTTTTCATATAATTAACTCTACACAGATACATAATAAATAAATATACATCGAAAACAGAAAAAAATTGATTTTGTAGAAATAAATCCCGTTTAGACATTTTAATGTGTGAAAAAAGTATTTGTACAATACAAAAAAGTATACATAATCTTCATTTAATATTTTGTAGAATAACCATTATTTACTGCTACAGCAACCAACCTCTTCTTGTAGTTTTTAATTAATGATTTTCAAATTATGGTATTTTGTTCCATTCTTTTTCACATATGGTCTTCAGATCCGGGATGTTGGATTTTTCGATTGGATTTGAATTTATAAATAATGCCACAGATTCTCAATTGGATTTAAATCTGGCGACTGACCTGGATGTTTCAAGATATTTGCATTATTTTCAGCAAGTCATTGTTTTGTAGATTTTGCAGTGCGCTTAGGATCATTATCTTGTTGAAATATTCAATCAGAGGGAAGTTCAAAATTTTCAACCAAAATCTTTAAGTTTGTTTTCAAAATATTTTGATATACTGCGGCATTTATTCTTCTGTCTGTTACTGATATGTTGCCAGTACCTTTTGCAGAAAAACATCCCTAAACCATGATGCTGCCACCATCAAATTTCACTGTTGGAACTGTGTTCTTCTGTTTGAAGCCATTGCCATCTTTCCTCTATACATGGTTTTTAGAATTACATCCAAAAAACACTATTTTGGTTTTGTCTGTTCACAATACTCTTTACCAATATGATTTTTCCTTATGTTCACAAATAAATTTCAACCTGGCATCTCTGTCTTTTCAATAGCAGTGGAGTTTTTATAGTGGAGAGTGACTTTAGATTGTACCTATGAATTTCATTGATTATTGTCCATTTAGTAACCCAGATTCCTGACGAAAGCAAATCATCCTACAACTTTTGTTTGGATTTTGTTTAATTTGATGCATTAATTTCCTCAAAGATCTTGAAAAAATCTTCTGTGGAGCAAATGTTTTTCATTGGTGTTCAGCAGTTTTGAGTTTTTTGTGTTGCAATGAATGAACTAATGGTAGTAAATGGAATATTTAGGTTGCTTGCATTCCTGTAACTTTTACCTTCTTTCCAGAGCTTAACAATCAGTTCTTTTTGCAAATTTGTCAATTCTTTACCTCTTGCCATGATGAAAACCTTCCTGCATGAATATCAATTACAGAATGTTTTGTTTGTATTTTTTAAGCTAAGAATCATTACTGATGACATTATTGGAACATTCTAGAATATTCCACTTGAATAATCTAGAGTATTAAAGCAATTTAAAAGTTTTAAAATCTGAAATGGGATTTGTTTCTGTTCAAGCAAATTTTTTTGTTTTCTATACATATTTAGTTATGCATTTGTGTACAGTTAATTATATGAAAAGTATGTTTATTCATTAGTTGTATGTATATGAATATTTGTTCCCCCTCACTGCATGTGTGTGTGTGATATATATACACGCGCGCGCATACACAACAGGTGTAACAGCAAAATTGTCCAATTGTTAGATTAAGCTTTGAAATATTGTATCTTAGAAATGATTAAAGATATCTTACTGGAATTCTCCATGGTTTTTATAACACTATTGGACTCGACTTTGAACAATAAGAATGTATTTAGTTCTAAGTTAACCATTACTGAAGGCCTGAATGATGTTTTTCGTCTCTCAATTGCTCAGTTGGGAAGACTTAGTGGGGCTGACACAACACAATTTTAACCTGTTCTCTTTCTAGCTGAATAACTCAAAGGGTTTTTCAGTGATTCTTATGACAAATGGTATCAAAATGGCTAAATATCTTACCTGAAAACATGTAAAAAAGAAACTCAGTGTTTTTTTTAGATATTAAACATTTTGTGGGATAGACAATTATTTCCTGCTGTTAGACAATTTGGACAATTTTGCTGTTACATTCGATATATATAATAGGAAGTTTGGAAATTTAATTCCTGGAATATCTTTTTGAAAGCCAAGTTTTCCTACCTGGTGAATGTTGGCTGTTATCACTTTCAAAGTTATTACCTTGTGTAGCTCTGCCCCTGATGAGTTGATAGTCTCTTTGCTGAAAACATCCTTGGAAATTGTTTCTGGAATACCTTTCAGTAATGTAGATCTGTGTTGCTTGATGTCAGGGATGTTAGCAAATCTTTCTCATTTGGGATCATTTTTACATTTTGGAAATAAGTTAAGTTTTAGTTATCATCTGAATTCTGATGACTAGAAGGCACAGCAGAATTGGACCTAAAATAGGACAAGAACAGTGGATTTGTTAAAGGCATGAACCAGAAATACGATTTTTATGCTCAGAATGATACCAGAAAGAACAATACAAATGCAGAAGGATGTGAACCTGTGTTTTATAGATTTTATAGTTCACAACATTGAAGGTAACATTGATATATTTGGGAAGAATATTAGAATAATCCAGAGCCTATACTGGCAGCAACCCACCTGCATATGGATAGAAAATGAGTTCAGGAAATAGTCAAAAATAGAAAGGTGTGTAAAACAACGATGTGTCATTGAATTTATTCAACCTATACAGTTAGATGATTCTGAGAGAATTATAAGTCCTATCAGGATTCATTATTGGCAACCACAATCTTAACACACATGATATTCAGATAAGTGTTGATAGACATGAAAAGAAAATGACAAGAACTTGTACAGAATGTAGTGAAAGAAAGCAAAAAAATGACTAAACATCACTGACTAGAAAATGGAATGTATGGTTTATAGCAAAATCAAACCAGTACAAAAATTGAAAGATCTAAGATGTGTTACCAGAGGACAGCTAGTGCAACACTGAAATCTGAAGGCATATTGGGATAGTGAAAAATGTTTTCCTAAGGCTAAGCCAGGTATTAAGAGAAAAATTTTGTTAGAAACAAAGAAATGAGTACTGAAAAGTGAGATAATATTGGTCCTCCTATATGGCAATGAATGCTGGATAATATCACAGATAAAGAAGAGACTAAGAAATGTGGTTCTACAGAAGGATGCTGAGAATACCATCATCTGAACATGTGAGCAACAAAAAAGTTTTAAAGAAAATCATAAAAAAAGGATACTTATATTTACCAGGAGGGGGAGTAGGGCATAATTAGGAAAGAGGGCTTTGAAAATTTGAGACTCACAAGACAGACTGAAGGCAACAGAAACAGGAAAACAATGTATAATCTACCTAGCAAGCTTGTGTAAATGGATGGTGGAGTAAAATTTAGGAGAGATAAGAAAAAGACAGTTCATTAAGACCTTCAAAGAACAGGAAATTCTGGAGATTGTAATCAACCACATTGTAAAGGGACACAGCACATAGATGTAGTCTGGTGAATAAGGCAGATAGCCCATATTTGTAATTTAGATATTGTGGAAGAATGTTGTCGTTCTGGAGAATCCACTTGTCAGACCAGAGACAGATATTTTCCACTTAACGGATTCTCATAACACTTTCAGCACTTCCAAAATAAAACTATTGATTGAGTTTGTCCTTGTGCTAAGAATTTGGAGTAAACTATCCCCTTATAATCAAAGACACAAACAGGCAGTCTTGAACAGTAAGCAAGACATGTGCTTTTTTTTTTGGTCGAGGTGAATTCTTTGTTTTCCACTAACATTTTCTTCTGGGTTGTATTGAAAATACCACATTCCATTACTGGTAATGACCCTGTCAGACATCTCTGCATTATTCAAAAGATCAGATGATACATGAAGCCAAAATTGTTTCTGCTCATTAGTCAGGTTTTTAGGTACCATCTTTGAAGAAATTTTTGCCATTTCGAAATCCTCTGTGAGGATTTGTTGCATTGTTTCACTATTTATATTCAGTTCTCCAGCTCTGTCATACACTTAATGGTCAATCTAAGCACATCAATGTTCATAATCTTTAGATTTTGGCTGCTCATTTGTCTCACATCATCATCATGCACAATTTCTTGTCCTCCCTTGAAACATCTGTGCCACTATAAATACTTGATTACTTCATAGCATATTCACGATAAGCCATTTTGAATTGGGCTTGTGTTTCATTAGTATTTTTATTAATGTTCATAAAAATCTTGGTGTTAACCCACTGGTCCATATTCTTTTCACTTATTTTCTACCAGCAGTATAACATGAACCCATTCAACTTTCTCTACTGCTTGGCAATGAGTGGTTAATCTGGTCTGCATATCAAGAAAGCAGAAGGTGGAACATGTCCAGATGTGCTCAAGTATAAATTTTTGTCTGGCTCAGTATTCCAGTGACACACTGCAGTCATTCTGTTAATTGTCACCTCCTTATATGTATGTATGTGGACATATCTCTCTCTCTCACACTTATATATATATATATATATATATATATATATATATATATATATATATATATATATATATAGTGAGAGAGAGAGAGATAATGTGTGTGTGTGTGTGTGTGTGTAAGGGAGAATAAATTATGTTATAAAAACTAATGAAAAATACGTAAAGGTTACTGAATAAAACTATCCTTAAGGAAGGCTGCTATAGCAGCCTTGGACATGACTGTAGACTGTATGCACATATCAGGTGGTTCTTGTTTGTGTGGCAATGCTGCCAATGAATCCTTTATATTGTGAAGCTACTGGTTGGTATCCCATTCAGTGATGATGCAGATGTTATAGTTCAAGGCATTCAAGCCAAGAGAGCTCAGTTTACATATTCAGAGATGATGATCATGAAAACACTTAGGCCATGTATTGGAACTTGTACAGCCTCCTTAGAGAAAGAGGAGCAGAGTACTCCTGGAACTTGAATTGAGACAATTTGTTCTTTATACTCCTCTCCTGGTCTGAGTACACCCCTAGGTTTGAGTGCTATGATCTTTAAGAAAGAAGCTGGATGAAATGATACAGCTCTCATTGCTCAGGATCATTGCAGATGTGAATTTGTGATCCATAGAAATCTACCTGTTGTTCATTTTGTTCATCAGAAGGTTGCTGTTCTTAGATTGTTTCAACATGTTCAGCATTTTCATTTCATCATAAAGATCTCGTAGCACATTTCTCTTGAGTCTCTTCATCATGTAGGACCTGATGCCCTTATGCACATGTTATAATGCACTCTGCCACCATGAGCTATTTGGTAATGACACTCATAAACTGCTGAACTGGATTGTACAGATCTCATTAATTGGCCTAAGGATTGAACTTATGACCACTAGATGACTGCAATACTTTTAACCAAATTCATAAAGCCACCTACCCAAAGAATATGAGGTGGTCTATATTTTGGAGTCTCTTGAAATCCAATGTCAAATGGTTATGCTAATTTCTAAAATTTTATCTGATTTATTGGTAGAGACGGGACCATTTCTAGGCAACAAAAAACAGAGGGAATCAATGGCAGCAATATGTGTGTATGTATATATATATATATATATATATATAATTGACTCTCCCGTTGGCTTTGATGTATGTGGATCTGACAGCTGAGTTTTTTGATTTTTTTTCACCCTAAGCAAGGCGGGAAGCCACTAGCACGCAAGGGGTTACAGAGGATTTGGAGCAAGAGCAGATAGGAGTGATAGAGGAAAGGATGAGGAGAAGGATAGTGGATAGATCAAGGCAACTGAAGATATTGATTGACATTACATTTGAATAGTTGGAGATTATAGCTATCAGGGAAATAGGGAAGGGAGTTCCACAAGCGAGATGTGCGAGATATGAAGCTGTTGGAGTAGAAGAGATGGCTAAATTTAACAGTTTCAATGGTGAAAGGGTGAGAGCGAGATGCCAGCCTCGTAGGGCGCTTGAATTCATGAAGTCTGGGAACCAGTGAAAGCGGCTCATCAGAGCAATTACCATGAAAGTATTTGTAAAAAAGACAGAGATAGGCGATGGCACATCTGTGAGAGCGACTGCAGATGAGATGCCAGATCAGGGCCAATTACATCAAGAACCCTGAGGTAAACAGAAGGGGCTCTAGACCATATATGGCAGCAAATACTCCATGCAAAGGCGAATGGTTGATTTGTAGATTTGAAGGATCAATTTAGGGGAGAAAAATTTCCTGCAGCGGCACAGGAAGCCAACTTTCCTTGTGGTGGATGAAACAATTGACTCAATGTATTTGTTCCATCTCAGGTCAACAGACAACGTGAGACCGAGCAGCCGCAGAGACGTGCTCTTGAGAAGTTGAGCGTCAGACATTCTAATGGGGGGGGGTGCAGGGAAGGATCTCTGGTGATTAATAGAGAGCAGTTTTGTTTTGGAGGTGTTAAACTTAACCAGCCAATTCCTGCCCCAGTTCACAACTGATTGGAGTTCCTTTTCAAGACGAATGGCCAGGTTAGTTTTGTCAGTGACACTAGATTTGTTTTTGAGGCAGGAGTAAATTGTAGTGTCATCTGCGTAGATACCTACTTTGGAACCTATGGCATCAGAAAGATCATTGATGAAGATAAGTAGGGCCTAGGATGGAGCCTTGAGGAACACCTACGTTTGTGGGATAGGAGCTGGAGGAGAATCTGTTGAGAACAACCTTCAATTCACGGTTTGACAGGAATGATTGTATTAGGTCAAACAATCGACCTGTAATACCATAACCTTGGAGCTTGTGAAGGCTGACATGCCAAACCATATCAAATACTTTGGAGATGTCTAGGGCCATGGCACAAGTTTCTCTGTTATTTTGGAGAGCTTGGTAGATAATTTCAGTGATGGCCGTAAGCACATCAGCTGTAGATCGAGCAAAGTGGAAACCATATTGCTTGTCTGAGAGCAGATCATGGGATGTAAGGTGGTTAACCACTTCGGTGTTGATTAAGGCTTTGATGACTTTGCCGAAGAGGAGTAGGAGACTGATAGGACAGTAATTAGAAGTGTCAGAAAGGTCGCCAGACTTCTTAAAAACAGGAACAATCAATGAGGACTTCCAGCAGTCTGGAAAACAAGATTCCTTGAGGCAGTAGTTATATAATTTGGAGAGGGCGGGCGCCAGTTCAGGCGCACATTTCTTAAAGACAATGGCTGGTATCCCATCTCCACCACTAGCCTTGTGGGGGTCTAAATTAGAGATAATCCCCAATACCAATGATGGGGTTATGTGCAACCCGCTCAATAGGGCCTCAGTTCTAAGAGGGAAATCGGAAATGGGTACACCGGAAGAGTCGAGCGTTGAATTGATGAAAATTTCCGAGCAAACTGGTTGAACAAAGGATGTATAGAGGGTTTGCTATTATTAAGTACGCTCTTGCATAGACGCCAATAATCCTTGGAGCCAAATTTGTGAGATGCAATATGTGCCTTCATTCGAGTAGCAAATAGTGATTGAGGACACGCTTACACTCGAGACGTCTATTGCAGTTGGGCATGTCGCTATGATATAGATGGAAGAAGTGGTTCCTATGGGCAATGGCGTCTGAGCAAGCAGTGGAGAACCAAGGGGAGGAGTGCGATTTGACTGTAAATTTCCTTGAGGGGATGAAAGTGTCGATTCCAGCTTTAACCCAGGAGGAGACTTCAAGCACATTCTTGAACGGGGAGCATAAAGACAACGTCCCAGGGGACATCGCAGAGGAAATCATGGAACGAGTCCCAGTCAGCTCATTGATAGCAGAATGAGGTTCTAGTGGTAGGAGGTTCTTTGCAGGGGGTGGAGTTGAAGGAGATGTTTATTAAGAGGGCAGAGCTGCGTGGCGTTACAAGATCGGGGATGGGGGTAAAACACAGATTGAGAAGAGAGGCCTTAATGTCCTGGTTGTAGGCAAAATGCGTGGGGAAGTCAACTATCTGTGTGAGGGATTGAGAAACTGAAAAATTAAGTGTTTGAATGCCTACAAAGTCAGTAGTAGCATTCTTAAGGCACTTGGTATGAAGGGCGTTAAAATCGCCAAACACTAATATGTGAGCAAACGGATGGAGAGAGAGAGAGAGCCTTGTCTATGCTGTCAGAAATGCTATCGATTATTCCGCAGTCTTGAGAGGATGGAGAGTTATAAAGAAAGAAGAGATAGCTTACAGCATTGAGAAGAGATAGCCGGAGACACATGTATGAATGGTCTGACGATTCGAGAGACAACTCTCTAGCCAGTGGGAGATGGTCCTTGACGTAAACACCAAGGCCCTGCATGTGGGTTTGAGTTTTTTCTGAGCAGGGGATAGACAAGTCAAGGTTGGTCTCATACAGAGCCAGTATATCTGGGCAGTTTGTAGTGAGGAAAGTTTCCACACTGCAGAAATTGGTTCTAATGCCACGGATGTTGGAGAATGAAATGTTGAAGGATTTAGGTGATTTTTGAAGGGCTGGTTTAGGTTTACTTTTTGATCTTTGTTAGTCATCATGTGGAATTATGGTTGGAAGATGAGAAGGCCTGATGTAAAAGAAGCAGATGGTTATTGACCGTGACGTGGGCAGAGAGAAATTGGCACAGTCTGCATCATAATGTGGCCTCAGGGTTGCCCACCAGAGGTGACTTCAGGGACACCTTTCCATGCGCGACATGGCACTCCAGATCCTTTATTATACAACTGTTGATCAGAGTGGCCACTCAAGACACTACGCAAGAGTTAGGGCTCCTAACTACCAGTCGGAAATAGCAACCAGGAAACTGTCAACTGTGTACCCTCAGAATGAAGAGGTAATGCCACAGACTGCACACATCATGGGCAAAACACGGCAGCACTAGTACAGAGGCCAGAGAGAGAGAGATTTCCGGGAACCCCTTCCTAAACAAGAAAGAAGGTGTGAGTCTCTATTCTTGTCCAAGAGAAGGGGGAGGAGTATTGACCGGGTCGTAGGAAAGCCTACCTACTCCTATTACATATAACACATACAACAACAACAACAAAAAGAAAAGACGGGGAGGTAGTTGGCAAAGTGTCCAGGATGACACTAGATGTTTTTTTGGGGGGATAGGAATGGTATTTTATTTGTATTTTACCTTTTCACTACACTAAGTTTCAACTTAGTATAAGTCCCATTGTCCTATTCTAAAAAAGAAATTTAAAAAAATATATGGTTATCCAGTTTTGTGGATATGGCATAACAGCCAACTCACTTATGGCAGCAAGTGTTCATGTTCGTCCGTTTTCATTCTCATGGTTACTAGTGAAAGTTCAGGCTACCTTTATCACCAAGCTTCTTGTTTCAATGAATGCAGAGCTGGGGTGAGTGTGCTAACGAGCATTCCTCCCCACCACCAACAATGGGCTTGGGAGACTTGCTTTCAATAAAATTAAAAACAATGGGAAAAAAGATATGGCTAAACAATTCTATGCTGGATTATTTCATCTAGCAAGATATTTGGCCAACTAGAACATAAGAATACTGATGACGTACTTTTGCCTGCTGTCAAAGACATTTGGGGGGGGGGGGCTTGGGGGACTTTCAATAAAATTAAAAACAACGGGAAGAAAGATATGGCTAAACAATTCCACGCTGGATTGTTTTATCTAGCAAGATTCAGTTATGAAATTTTGTGCGATAATCTTGTGGCATTTAAAGACCCACTAGAGATTTACAAAGGAGGCCACATATGGAGCAAGTGTGAGGATTGTGAGATGGGATCGCTATTAGATTGGCTAAACTTTGAGATCTTGCTCTCGCTTCTTGTAGATGATTCCACTAAAACATGTTGATCTCCATTCTATCCGCTCCAAGGTTAAGTTCTCAAGGGTTTTATGTGGTATATTGACTGCTTACAAGTTGCTTTTCAGCTTGTCTTTGTATCTTAGCCATGGGCGTCCTACATTCCTGTAGCCCTGATCTAACTGGCTGTACATTAGAATCTTGAGTATACATTCTCAAGACATGACCAGTCCACCATAACTGAGACTGAGAAAAGTCTCGATTCCTCCAATATTACACATGTTAAACAAGTCTACATTAGATATCCTATCTTGAAGGTTAACTCCACATATTGCCCGCAGACAGCTTTCATGGAAAACATCTAGCTGGCATATATGGTTCCTGTATGGAGTCCACGACTCTGAGCCATACAAAAGGATGGCAAGTACAACGGCTCTGTAAACCCGAATATACATACATACATATATATATATATAAAAAAAGAACAGTAAGATATATAATCCGGTGTTCTTATTGATATTTTTAATTTTATAAAACAGTGCTCAATGTAAATTTACAGAGCATTAAGTAATTCTATTTGTGTTAAAAAGAAATATAGTCTATTAGTAATTAACAATTAAAAATATTTTAAAATTGCAGTTAAATAAAACATATTCTAACCCAAACACCTCTAGAAAGAATCTTTAAGTATACAAGTAAGAAAAAAATGCCGAAAAACTTTTTGCCATTGATAAAAAAAACCCTGACGACATGCATTTAATGGACGTCAGAATTTGTTGAAAAGTACACCCCTACCCTCCCTAAACTTAACCTCTTTTTCGAACGTAACTCACAATTGATACAACAATAGTTAATAAAAATGAACATGCTACTGTCCCTGTCTGAATGACTGAATTCCTCTGTTTCCTTGGAAACAGGAAATTATGAATTTATATGTGCATTTAAAACTCAGTAAATTTAAAAATAAGTTATTTCAATATTCGCTTGAAGATGAAATGGAACTAATGCTAATGCTTTTAATTTAACTATATAATTAAATTTGAAAGTTTTAGCTTCAGTTTTTGAAATATGGCTATTACGAAATGGTGTAGCAAAAAAAACATTTTAAATCAGTTAATTTATAATATATATATATACATATATATATATATATATATATATATATATATATATATATAATGCCTGCCTTCTAATGATGTAAAAGAAAATTTTTACACAAAATATTTATTTATATTCTTTCTTTTAAATATACTTTATTCAGTAGTGAATATTAATTCCATATATTATACAGTGAAAATTTCATAACAAAATTAAGTACGCATAAAAACCGAAGTGGAAGCTGCACTAGGTAAATTGAACAGAAACAAAGCAGCAGGGCCAGACGGAATTGTAATAGAGATGTTGGCAGCCTTAGATGATTTTGTCATAGACAAGATTATACAAATAAGTGAAATCTACAACAGTGGTGATATACCGGACGACCTGAGCAGATCTATTTTCATAGCACTGCCTAAGAAACTAGGTGCAAAGGAATGTGGACTCCACTGAACAATCACCCTAATCAGCCACATAAAAAAAATTATCATCCAAATTCTGATGAATAGAGTGCACAGTAGAATTAGGCCAGAGATAGGACAAGAACAATGTGGGTTTGGCAAAAACACTGGAACAAGGAATGCAATATTTATGCCTAGAATGTTAGAGTAATACAAATGCAGAAGGACATGTGCCTGTGTCTTATGGACTATGCAAAGATGTTAAGCAAAGTATGCTACAAAGATCTGTTAGAGCTGCTCAGCAACCTTGACATAAGAATAATCAAGAATCTATACTGGCAGCAAACTGCCTGCATACAAACAGAACAAGTTCAGCAGATATACAAAAATAAAATGAGTTGTAAGATGTGTCTTCTCACTGGATTTATTGAACCTATACAGCAAAGCAATTTTGAGAGAATTACAAAGTTAACAATATAAGATATGCAGATGACACAGTGTTGATTGCAGGCACAGAAAGGAAACTACAAAACATCCTACAGAATGCAGCAAAGGAAAGTGAGAAGAAAGAGCTATAGGCATAAACTACAAGACAGGATGCATGGTCATTAGCAAAAAGATGAATCAAAGATGCAAATTACAGGTTGGAGATACTTAAATCAAGCTGGTACAGAAATTTAAATATCAAGGAAGTGTTCTAACAGAGGACAGAAAGTGTGACACTGAGATCCAAAGACGTATTGGGATGGCCAAAGACGCATTCCAAAAGCTAAGCAGAGTATTAAGAGACAGGAAAATTTTGTTGGAAACACAGAAAAAGGTAGTGAACTGTTATATGATACCTGTCCTCCTGTATGGCAGTGAATGCTGGACAATCTCCTCAAAGATGAAGAAGACTTGAAGCAGCAGAAATTTAGTTCTCCAGAAGGATGCTGAGGATTCTATGGGCTGAACATGTGAGCAACAACATAGTTTTGGAGAGAATGAAAATGAAAAGTAAACTTATACTTAACTGGCAGTTGAAATTTCTGTGGCAGGTAATGAGGAAGGAGAGCTTGGAAAATATAATACACATAAGACATAAAGGAACAGGAAAGCAACACATGATGTACTTGATGGGCTTGAGGAAATGGATGGCAGAACAGGGTTTTGAAGAATTATCTAAAAGACAACACTTATTAAGAGCTACAAGAGATAGGAAGATGTGGAGGGCCATGAACTCATATGTCCTGAAGAGTCATGGCATATAAAAGATGACACATTAGCCTGTGGAAATCTTGATCCACTTTTTGTGGTATATAGATATATATACAATTCATTGTATCCAGATATATGTAAATATCTTTGTCTCTGTGTGTGTATGTATGTATGTATATATATATATATATATATATATATATATATATATATATCAACACATGGCTTTCTATATGTACTTGAGCATCCTTATCTATTATCTTAGTTTACATTATATATAAATGAAGATATCTTTTCTTTGTGTGTGTGGATATATCTACACATCTTTTATTTTGATGAACAGATTTTTTTTCTTTAAAAAATCCATAGCTATAAACATCCTTTTTCTTGCATGTATATTTATAATTTTATGCACATCTGCATCTCATATGTATACACACAACTACTCACACATGTGAAACTTTTCTTTATAGGCATGTGCACAGTGTCAGATGCATTTGTTTTCTTTTCTTAGTTTATATTGGTAAACCAAACATTAAACAAGTAAAGATTAATAATAAAAATAAGAAGACTGAAAATTTGTGTATATAAATTTCATTGAATTTAAAAGCACCTCTTCTCACTAATAAGTCCATGGTTGGTGTATATGTTAACATTTCCAGGCAAGAGAAATTGAATGGAATTACTGACAGCCAGATAAAGACAAAAAAAAAATCTCAACCTACAAGCAGTTATTCCCGTTCAAGTAATCTTGTAGAATGTTCCCATTGCCAATAGACAATTTGGAGAAAAGGTTTTTGACAAATGGTATTCTTGACGTTATAGATGTATCAGCACTTGCAAGAGATTCCATCACCGTTATTATAGGCCAAGGTAACTGATGTGCTCTGTCAATTCTGTAAAATCTTTAACAGTCATAATTTGTAATGTTTTGCTCTTGTGCACCGAGATATTTTACTTCTTTACTGGAGCTATTTGCCTCTTAATACAAAATAATTTCTACATCAATGAAATCAAAAGGCATCATAAGAGTGGTAATAACCATAATTATGGCTATAATTATATTTATAATTTCATGTTGGGATGTGTGTGTTTTTTTTTTTTTTACTAGGTTCCATATTATGGAAATAATGCATTTAACTGTACAATTAGATTATACTTCTGTGACAAAGCGTCTGGAATTGTTTAAAAATAGTTTGAATGTTAACCCTAATCTAGATCCATTTGGAATTACCTAAGAAGTTTCAAGTCCATGTGATCAGCTAATTATTTTCCTTATTTTTAGCATAAACCTTATATCTGTAATTTCAAGAAATGAATTTATTAAAAGAACGAATTTTTAAAAACTTTCGTAAGTTTGGATGGCAGAACAAAGTGGAATGGTAAAACTCAACAGTTACTTAAAACAACAAAAGATTGTGGAGAGCCATGATTGGCCATGCCCTGAGGTAAGACATTGCAGAAAAGTTTCATCGTCAACATTATCTCAAAACAACTTTATAGTCTCAGAGAATTTAGAGTTTCCTTATGACTTTAATTTTTCATTGTCCATATAGTTGTTATTGAAACAGTGGATGAAGATTCATCTTGTTTATTATTCTTCTATTTTCTTTATTTTGTGCAAAGTTTGAAGATATATTTTCCTTCTATTGAAATTTTTTTCTGTTGACGATCATGGCTCTCCGCAATTTCCTGTCCTTTGTAGCTCTTTTTCTTTTCTTCTTTCATTATTCTTGTTCCACTATCAATTTATTCAAGCTCACTAGGTGAATTATGCATTGATTTTCTCTATCCCTCTTGTTGTAAATCTGTTCTGTGAGTATCAAATTTTCTAAGCCCTCCTTCCTCATTATATGCCTTGTCTCTTTGTAATATTTAGTGTCTTCTTTGTTTCCATTTTTTCTAAAACTTTGTTGTTACTCACTTGTTCTGTCCATGGTATTCTCAGCATCCTTCTGTAGAACTGCATTTTTATTGCTTCAAGTCTCTTTTTCATCTGTCAGGAATTTCCAGCATTTGCTTCTATATTACATAACAGTTTAGTACTCTCTTTTTGTTTTTAACAAAGTTTTTCTTTTTCTAAAAATTTTGCTTAGCTTTTGGAAGGCTTCTTTTGCTATTCCAATGTGCCTTTGAATTTCAGTATTGCACTTTCTGTCCTCTGTTAAAACATTTTCAGAGAAGTAAAATTTTAACAAAATTTACTTTTTCATTGTACTTTAGATACCATTTCTGTTATTTTATTTTTTAAAAACTAATTAACTGAGAAACTTTGTTAGAAAACTAAAGAAAACTTATTAAAAAGTTAAGAAAAAACAATTAAATGAAGAAAAGCATAAAAAATATGAATATTCTTGAATTCCAAAAGAGCTAGCTTTCTCAATAAAATATTATCTGTATAATCAGAGAACATCAAAAACTAAGCAGGAAAGAGCAATTTAATTTACTTGCTTTTATTATTTGCTCAACAAATGCAAAATACAAAACCAAAATGATCCTTGATTCACAGACTACAATATGTCATGAAATCTGCTTACATCATAGTGCAAGTTAATGTAAGAGTTTTTAGCAGAGGAAATGCAATTGGCTAAGAAACTTGTAATTTTGTTTGTGTGTGTGAGGAACTACCTGAAGCTAAACTAGCATGATGCTTTGTGTGCAGACAGCCATTTGCATTGCAGAAAGTGTATATGCATGAGTGTGATCCTTATTATAACACCACCAGCTGCTGAATATTCATGAGTTTGTTATATATTTAAGGATTTGCTTGAAGAGGCAAGCATTCTGTTGCCATTAGCTGTTGAGAAAAGATTGTAAGTGGCTAAGATCTACGGTAGACCACGTGTTCCATAATTTACAGAGTTGGAGTAAGTTACTTTTCTTTTCTTGGTGTTAAACCTGTTTGGAAGTCTTTTTCTGTGTTTGCATGATGGAATTGGCTTACACACAGAAACACTGTGATTATTGGCAAAACACTTTACAATACCCTCAGCAAAGATATGAACCCATGTGCTATTTCTAGGTATCTTGAAAAAAAATGTCTTGTCACTGTTATACTACAGATAAGAGAAAAGATGAGTGAACACTTCAACAAAATTGTCTCCTATAACTACCCAGTCAAACTTGAAACAAAACTGTATTGGTCTGAAAATGGGCTTGCATGCCACCAAATCCTGTTAGACACATTCTGAAGTATTCTATCAGTTTTACTGAGGCAGTTGACATTTTAGTAGATTCAAAGTACTGACCTAAAATAGACAATAGGTATTCTATTTGTTCAAGTTCAATTAGCCATTCTGAAAGAATTTGTAGCAAGTAGATATTACAGGTTGTAATGGGTGAGGTTGCTGTTGGACTTCTGTTTGTGGCAGGAGGAGGAGTTACCATTTGTTATAGCTTGGATTGAAAACTTTCAAAGTGAATAAATTAAACACTTTCAACAGAAATTCAACGCAAGAATTTTTATACATAAAGTTTAAGATAAAGAGCAACATAGCTCACAGTTGAAGAGAAAGAGAAAATTACATTTGCATGTATGTAGATAATTAAAACAGTAAAGAAAACATAGGCATTGTGTGTGATGTCCACATGGTTTGTTTGAAATTAAGAAGTCAGTTTGCCAGGAGAAAGAGATCCTCTTGGAGTGGACAAATCCCATTATTGTTGCTACTAGATCCTGGATCAAAAAAGTAAGCAACTGTGTATATCCCTTGCTTATAATTCTGAACAGAATTCCACCTAGCAGATATCCTGGCAGACAAAGTAGAGTAACCCCTACAAATTAATGATATTAAATAAAGTTATGCTAGTAGAGAAGCAATTTCTTTTGTATTAGGTTGGCTTGAAAGTCCTGATTCACTTAGGAAGTGAAAAGAAAACAGAAAAGTTTTATGGAGCAGCCCCAACATTTATTCTTCAAAATAAAGTCCATCATTCTCGACGATCTTCTGCCAGTGATGAGCCAGCATTTCAATCTGTTCCGGATACCAAACCACTGGCTTTGAATCAAAAAACTGTAAACAAGCTTCCTTTGCTTCATCTAGCGTTGAATTACTGGTTGAGGAGGAAGTGTGCTATTGATCAGAATAAACCATAGTCACTAGGAGTAGTGTCAGGACTGAATGGTGGATGTGGAAGAATCTCAACATCATCCATCTGTTAGAACTTCTCCTTAGTCAACCTGGTAGTGTGTGTGGCTTCGCATTGTCTTGCTGAAACAAAGCTCAACCTCCATTAACCAAAGCAGGATACTCTTTTAGTTTGTTATACACACAGTCTAGCTGCTGGCATTAGTTTATTGTTGATGGTGTGACCATGTGGAACAAGCTCAAAATACAGTACTGCTTGGAAATTCCAACAGACTGATCAAGATTTGTTTTCTTCTTTCTGTTTCCTAAGTGAGTTTCTGGCCAACCTAGTATTTCTAAGATAAAGCATTCCAAGTTATTAATTTTTGTTGCAGCAAAAAAATAAGAAAGCTAGCAACAGAAATATTAATAATGGAGAAAGAACAATACCCTTCAGATTTCTTCAGGTTATTAATTGTTATTCATTTTTGTTGTAGAACAGTTGTAATAAAAAGCAACTGAAATAAGATGAAAGAAATACTTTAAAAAGGTAATAAAAAAATTGGGTAAGAACCTCTTCAGCATTAATTACCTGATATTGGAAATTGAAAATTAATTAAAATGCATTTATTCTTCTATTTTATTTGTTTTAAATTATCATTGACTTATTCTGTTGTAAAAGCTTTTAAAAACATGTTTACAATACATTAGTTAAGAAATCACTGCTGAGTCATTATACCCTTCATATTCATGGAGAAGAGAGCACTCATTTACAAATGCAAATGCCTTAAAAGATGCATATTGCCATAAGTAGGTATGGGAACAAGAACTGAATATGCTTAAATAATAAACTTATAGATGTGTTTAACTGTAAGTATTGGAGACTTACACTTCAGATATTTTCAGCAAGTAACCATGGCAACAGTTGGGTGATCCAATATTAGCAATATTCATGTTAACTCGGATTTGCTTTTTCAAGCTTAATAGTTGAATCGAAAGATATAACTGAAAAGTTTCAAGTGGCTGAAAATATTCTGCTAAACACTGCTGATTCTATATACCATACACACACACATATACATATACATACACATACACATACACATATACATACATACATACATATATATATATATATATATATATATATATATATATATATATATATATGAGAGAGAGAGAGAGAGAGATATGTGTTTACTGCTTGTGAATTTTATATGCTCCTGAGCACATTCTCTTTTCATAACTTCTCTTTGCCTCTCTTTCAGTATAAATAAATATTTTTTGTTTCAGCCTTTTCTTAGTGTGAAATTATCTACATTTGCCAATATATTTATATAAATCCATAAAATTTATTGCATATTTTTTTTCATCAATATATTTCAATTTCTTATATTCGTCAATGTTCCTTATCTATTTGTCTGAGTTTTTCCTCTTGATTTTTACTGCTTTTCTCTAGATCTACAGACCAAATATGGAAATCTATGAGAATTTTGCAGTGTCCTCCCTTCTTCATGTGTAGTTACATCAGCGTAAATGTAACTTCAGTCTGATGAAGTCTTAAATGAGGGAATGCATCACACCAAAGATTTTCCCCTTTGTCATCAGTCAGTTATATGCCATGCGTGATACACACTTAGGCAATCATGTATCTTTCAATACATGACTGACAAGGCAGATTTTTTTCCCCGCTGTAGTTTGACATTTCTTTCTGCGGTAGACCAGTTGTCATCCAAGGCTATAGAACCTGGTCTGTGGTCAGTTATGTGCCATGCATGATACACGCTTAGGCGATCATGTATCTTTTGATCTATGACTGACAAGGCAGATTTTTTTTCCTGCAGTAGGTTGCCATTTCTTTCTGCAGTAGACCAGTTGCCATCCAACGGTATAGAACCCAGTTTGTTCTGCTATTTACCCATAGCTGGGGGGAGAAGAGAAGTCATACCTTTCCTAAGGGTATTAACCCACAAGTGACTGCAATGGATATAGATTTCCCTAAAATTGTTTCATTATATAAAAAAATTATATATCCTGTTTATGGTTTTCATGAGAGAATATTTTCCAAAAGACTATTCATGATACCCTCAACCATGTCAACTTCAATGGTATTAAGTCAGTCTAGTTTAATACAGTTGTTACTTAATGTATTTATCATTTTCAAATATAAACAATCATTTCCTACTGTTTTCAGTTATAATTCTTTCTGTTTTAAGCTTCAATCCATGACACTTTTTATTCAAAATATTGATATATTTACCTTTTCCTGATATTATCTATAATTTCTTAATATTTTAAATCAATATTTCATTCGATTCAAACTATTTATTCTTTGCTGATTTTTTTTATCTTATGTATAAACCTATACAGTTTTTTTATTCCGTCGGTATATCTATAAACCAATCATTGCTTAATATCTATTTTGTTCTCAATCAATGTCATCTCTTCTGTGTGTTCCATTCATCCAGGTATTATCTTTCTAACACACACTCTGTTTTGTCGGTTCGTGACTAATAGCAGGTGTTTGTCTCCTACAGTAATTTCAGAAGAAAACTTAAAATATACCAAGCTCATTATTTCATATCTGCTTCTTTAAAATAAAAATAAAAAATAAATAAAATAGTCATATCTACCATAAATCATTTCCAGTGTATACTTGTAAGAAAAATTCATATAGTTCATTCTTTCACAGTTGTATAGCTTTATTCTGTTGTGATGCTCTGTATATGTGTATTGTATCTAGATATAGTATTGACTGTTTTGAGTGTTTAAATTTCTTCATAATTTTCCATCATTCTTTGTCAAAGAAAACATCAAAATTATCTTACCCCTCATTATTTAAGTCTTGATAGTTCAAAAGCATCTACACGACCTTGTGGGTGATGAAGTATTTTCAACTTTTCAACTTTAATAGATCCTTTCCACGAACTGCTACCTTTTGTGGAATAAACTCCCAAGTGGATGCTTCCCATACCACTACAACCTTAACCTATTCAATTCGAGTTAATCATTAACTTTCCCACATATCCTCATAAACTGTGCTTCTTAACTTTTCTCACAAAACAAACTCCTTCAGTAACCGTCTACCTTCTGGGCTTTGTATAGGATGAACATTAATAAAAATTTAAAAAAAGATAATCTGTCTGGATGGTTGATCATAATTTAATATTTGAAATTTTCCTTTGGAGAATTTAGTTTCCTTATCTTAAATGAAAAAATACTACTATAAATACTAGCAAATTTATAGTTACTATTATTACAAAACTTTTACTTGCCCTATTTTATTATGTATTGCAAAGTAAAAATGAATGTG